>CM055959.1:96503367-97103367 GCA_029490685.1 Schizonepeta tenuifolia
GAAGAGTCGAGAACAAAAATTAAAACACTTACAAACTTGTCCTTCACAACAAACATAACGGCACCTGAATGTTCTGCTGCATTCCCACCAATTGGGAGCAAAATAACACTTAAGACCATCCTTCATTCTTAAGATTAAAGATTAATGGAATACGGATACGGTAACAAAAATAATCCACTGTATCAAACTCTTTTCGAACACATCCATTAGTAACAAATAAATAAAGAATATATGTCTTTTCAAAAAATATCCAAGACATCAAACTCTTTTCAAACATATCCCATTCAAAAATATATTTTTAGACCTGACAAATAAATAAAGAATTTTTTTTTAATTTATCCTTAATAAATGATTATTTGAACCTAACGAAGAGTGTAAGATGTGAATTTAAGGGGAATTAACTAGGGCAATTATTGATTTAGGAGGTAAAAAAAGCTAGAAAGTTTTGGCAAAATTATAAAGAGGGAAAAGTTAAAATAGCCATTTTGAAAAGTAAAAGATGAATTCTAGCCATTAAAAAAAAAAAAGTGTTGTAATAGCCTTTTAGTTTATTTCATGACTTTTATGCCCTTAGGCTATTAGTTTAAGACTTTTCTACCTCTTAGTGTTTCTATTCTCTACTCTTGTATGAGATATGTATTCGTGTATGTTTTTTCCGGTCAAAATTTTCCGGCAAAAAATTTTCCAGCCAAAAATTTCCGGCGAAATTTTACGGCGACGTAGGTCTTCTTCTCCGACAACGACGATCTTCTTGTATGAGATTGTTCTTGTATGCGTGTATGCATTCGTGTATAAGATCGTTCTTCTATCGCTTTTTCTTGTATGAGATATGCATTCGTGTATGTTTTTTTCTTCGTGTATGATGCATACACGAAAACTAATCTTCATGTATAATTTAAATTTGAAATTTTTAGCGGCGAAAATTTTCGTGTATGATGCATACATGAATGTTAGTCTTCGTGTACGATGCATACATGAAGATTAGTTTTCATGTATGATGCATACATGAAGTTAGGCTTCGTGTATGATTCAAATTTTCGCCGGAAATTGTTGGCCGAAATTTTTTGGCCGGAAAATTACGCCGGGAATTCATAGATGAAAGTCAGTCTTCTTGTATGATGCATACATGAATGTTAGTCTTCGTGTATGATGCATACATGAAGTTAGGCTTCGTGTATGATTCGAATTTTTCACCGGAATTATCTTCATGTAT
Source organism: Schizonepeta tenuifolia (assembly GCA_029490685.1). NCBI lineage: Eukaryota > Viridiplantae > Streptophyta > Magnoliopsida > Lamiales > Lamiaceae > Schizonepeta > Schizonepeta tenuifolia. The sequence continues at coordinate 96,504,581 of CM055959.1, forward strand.
GTTGTTTCTTCCATATATGTGACTCTTCTTGTAAGTGAAATATCTTCATGTATGTTGCTTCTTCCATATACATGACTCTTCTTGTATGTCTTGTTTCTTGTATGTCGGAATTCATGTATGTTACTCTTCTTGCCATGAACACTTCTTGTATGTTAAGTTTCTTGTATGTAAATATTCTTGTATGTAAATATGATGCATGTATGTTATCTCTATGTATGTTACTTTTCTTGTATGTGAAATATTCTTGTATGTAGATTCTTCTTGTATGTGAAATCCCTCCGTCGGAAATTTTTAGCCGGAAAATTTCGCAAGGAATTTTTGCCCGGAAAACTTTTGCCGGAATTTTTTGGCCGGAAATTGTTGGCTGGAAAACTTTTGCCGGAATTTTTTGGCCGGAAATTGTTGCCGGAAATTCATACATGAAGTTAGTGTTCTTATATGATTCAAATTAAAGTAAACTTTCTTGTATACTCATTAAGGGTATTTAAGTCATTTCAAAAACTAAAAGGCTATTTTGCAACTTTTAAAATGTGGGTGACATTTTAACATTTTTCTTTAGAAAAAGGATTATTTTACCACATTACCTCAATTATAAAAGTCTAAAAAGACATATTTAATGGGAGGGAGTATAATTAATTTATACCATAGAATTAGTTTTTGCCGACATTTTCGGTTTAAAAGAGTTTAAACTTCTACTAGTCAAAACTTTCAAGGTTGTCTATCTAATATTTAGCTTTTATTATTAATTAAAATATTCACCAAACCTTTTAATCAATTGACAAACACATTTGTTTGTGAATCTATCGTTGTTCAAAATAGGTGGAATATCAATTACGTGCATGTTCATTTTGGTTGGGTTTTAAAGGATTTGAAATTGGCAAAAACTTATATACACGGGTTCTATTCTATACAACCCATTTTTGACCCGAACCCGATCTACCTGAACCCAAAACCCGACCCACACTTAATGCCTAGTTTTTTTTCAGTATTTTTTAAATAAATTCCACTAGGGTTTATTAATTCCTAATAATGGTTTAATTAATCCAATCCTCGTAGGATTTTTTTTCTCAGTTAGTATTTAATTAATTCAATCCCCTTAGGATTTATTATTTCTCAATTATAGCTTATTAATTCCCAATTAAAATTTAATTAATTCAATCCCTTTAGGGTTTATTATTTCTCTATTAGGGTTTATTAATTACCAAGTTCGGTTTTTTTTTTATTTTTTCTGAAATTAAAAAAATTTGGAAATTAAAAAAAATGGTCAATGAGTTGACCTAGTCAAATCAGGTCAAATAAAAACCGGGAATATGGTATACACCCAATGTATACAAATGTCCCTCGTTGATATTTTAACATCGTTTCGGTGTGACACTTTGAATTTTCACCATAAAAAAAATTGACCTAAAATATTATTGTGAAAATTTCAATAATTGAGCTATTTAATTTATTTCCCTTAATATTTAAGAATACAATTGTACAAATTTAAGTAGTTTTACATTTTAGTTGATATTTCTAATAATTTAAAATACAATTATGAAAAGTTAAATATATTGATTATTTTGTGAAAGTTACCCAATAATAACAATAGTATGATAGATAGTTATATTCTAACAGACCCAAGCCAAGTATGAGCCCAAAGGCCTAAATATATAAATATGCTGTCGTAAATAAATTAAGCTGACCCACACATGGATGAATTTTATGGGCTTCACTCGCACTCGTAGTCGAGACTCCTCTCCATTTATAGCTTTATTAATAAATACCACTCTCTCTGAATATTTTGATTATGCTCATTTTATCTTATTTAGACGTATCATTTTATTAAATTTATTTTTCAAAATGAAAATGTACTATATGATAAATATCCTACTATAATTCATAAATTATCATATATGTCAATAAAAACCAATTACTTTATTATCTCTCCTACTTGATGTGACAAAAATACACCAAAAAATTACTTTATCTTTCCAATTTTATTATAAACAACTCATTTTCTTAACATGCGTGCTCGATCAAATGATTTTAATGAAAAGATACAGAGGAGTATTAAAAAGAAATGTTCAAAGGCCATAAATTGTTTCGTGGGAAAAGATTAATTATCCCATGTTGGTGCAAGTTTTGATGGAGAAGCTCCATTTTGGTGTTTCATTTTGTTTTTATTTTTTATTTTAGTAAAGGACGACATATGACATAATTAAGAATTCAAGATTAATAGAATATATTTTTATTATACATACCCAAAATTTGGAATCCTTAGTCATATCACCGTATCGTTTTGTTACAAATGTAATAAAAGATGAAACACTAAAAATGCAATATAGATGTCATTTGTTATATTAAGGGATGAATATGTACAGAGTTTGCTAAAAGATGGCATTGGATTAGCAAATCAAGATCACCGGAAACTCCTACAACCGCAGAAATCTCCTCCCTTGATAATTACAACAATAACCTCGGCAAACGACACAAAACAGAAGTAATAAAAAATCAATCAATCTTGACTACTAGCATTAGAGGTTGAAGAATGAAGAGCAGATTCAATATCCTTCCTGTCCGAGTCCGAATACTTAAGGTACTGCTCAATGTTGGAGTCGGAGCTGCCCGTTTTCTTATGATACCATCGCCTTCTCGTCGACCTCTTGCTGATCGCAATGGCCATGTCGTTGGGGAAAAGATCTCCGAGCACCACCGCGTGCACGATCGTTGTCACCAGCAACCCCGCAACTGCAACCGTAGCCACAAGGCAAAGCGCCACTGCCATTACCTGTGTCGCTCTGGACGTCACCGCACTCGAGTACTTGATCGTAGCTATGGCAGCACCCGTCATTGGGAACGTGTAGGCCCACCACGACAACGAGAATTTGAACCCTCGGAAAAAATTAACTCGTACCGCCTGAAACAATAAAAATATGTTATCATAAGCACCACCCTCGTTTTGTCCATATTAATATTATTTTTTATTCAATTTCTTATATTGTGTTTGTTTTTAAAACACAATAAGTTAAAATATTTATAAAATTCAAAGCGCGTTTTTTTTTTTTTTTTTTCACTCACAAGTGAAATGTAGAGGAACATGGCGATGAAATAGGCGATACGCGACCCATTGTCGAAGGAGCCCTGAATCGTCGCCCACGCCATGGAAGCAACACTTGGCGCGGCGACGAACAGGAAAAAGACCGGGTGGAGTTCCTTGGGGAGCGTCTCATTCGTCGGAAGCCGTTGATACAGAGTAACAAACAGAACGGTGTAATGCGCCATTCCGACGGCAAAGAAGAAAATCGGGCCTTCTTTGAGCCCCAACGACGCTCCGAACAATGCACCGACGAAATTCCCAACTACAGAGAGATGGTTGGTAGGGTTGGCCACCTTCGACAGCCGTCGCTGCCCGCCCGACATCCACTGCCCGTATATTTTCAACTCGAGACACAAAATCGGAGCCATTAGGATGTACCACAGAGATTGATGGAGCGTCGGAGAGATCGACGGCGGAACTCCCATTGCTAGAAACAGAAGAGTGATCCATGGAGCGAAGAAGAAGTTGACCCGGACGGGGTGGTAGTACTCGCGACGAACGGCCTCAAAGTAGAAAACTACTTTGAGGCCGTAGACGATGGCCACGGCCATCATCAGAGCCACGGATATGCACCATAAGACTAGATTGATGTGAGGGGAGACGTCGAGGAAGGCGGTGGAGGCGGAGGATGAGAGCTTCTTCCACATTATGGCTTGGCTGCTAACGCCGAGGCAGATACCGAAGGAGGAGATGGGGAAGCGGAGGAGGAACGGCCATTTCTTATCTTCTGGTAACAGAATTTCCTCCGAAGCCTGCATAGAAATTTAACCATCTTTAGGTCTTCATTTACTGACATAAATAAAAGCGTGAAGAATAAGATATGATTGATGAAAATGCGAGAGAAAACATACACGAAGAGTGTCCAATTCCGGCCCTTCCAGAGCATCGAAGTAACGGTGTGCGGGTAAATTTTCGAGATGCGGCGTTTGAGGCTGCTGCTGCTGCTGTGGAGATTCACGACCGAGAGTTGATAATTGTCTCTCGAGTTTACCAGACCATGTCTTGAAAGAGTCGAATCTTTTATCATAAACTGGATTCATCCGTGGAGCATTAGGCATCGGTTGGGAATGGAATTTATTAGTCCGTTTCGCCTCTGCTGCAGGGGGAGAAGCAGGAGGAGGGCCATTATTCTCCTGCTTCTGTTCATCCTCTGTGAAGAAAACTCTCTTTGTGTTTTGCAGGTGAGCTTCGACTGGAGAAGGCGGCATACTAATGGAGACCTGGCGAGTTCTTTCCATGCCTGCTGCCTCGATCCCCTGAGATTAAGAAAATAATATACTACTATAAGATTTTCAGTTGTGCATATATTTACTTACATATACACATTCAAATTTACTTACGAAAATAGAGAGGCTCGGGGGAGGATGGCGAACAGCGGATGATTTGAGACTATCGAATCCGGCCACTTCATTTGCAGTGATGGCTTTGATCAACGGCGGTAGTGCATCGTGGTTGGAGATGTGATCTTGTTTGATACTTTCTGTAACAGCCATTGCCACCTAGAGTAGATGAATCCTTTTTATCAGCAATATGAGAATTTAATGCTTAAAATTTATATAGAAATTTAGAAGTAGGGAAGGAATGTTGTTGTGAAGCCGTGGAGAAATGAGGCAGTATTTATAGAGTGAGTATGCTTTGTTCTTGGAAGCCGCTGTCACTAACACTGCTCACCTAATTCCGTGACAACTCAAAAACGGAAGGTACAAATTTTGGTTTAAATAATAAATAAGTTTGGTGGATAGCAGCACAACACTTGTGGAGCTCGATTTCGAGCCAAATCCTCTATTTCATCATTGTATGACTTCTTGTATTGGATATACGGATTTCGTCATACGTCATGAAAATTAAAAATATTATTCTAATTTTTGAATTCCACATTTATAGCGAGAAGTTATGTTAATTTTTAAATTCTGTGATGATTCAGCTGGCTAAATTTGAGTTTGCTATATTTATTGTCCTTTCCTCTATAGAATACTATCTCTCACTAGGCTTGACCATTTGAACAGAATAAGTAAAGGATTAACAACTAAAAGTGAATGAGACCAAACTACATGAAACAAGATAAGTACGGTTTGTTATGCAATGTCTCGACAGTTTAATCTGTCTGCGCCGAATCCTTTGACTATTTTATTTAACTTTTTTTGGATTTAATTATCAATATAAATTAGTATATACTTCCTCTCTGTCTCATAAATTTGTTCCATTACTACTGGATACGATTATAAATAAGAAGGGTTTAAAAATAAAAAAAGTGAGTAAGTCGTATTACTTTTAATTTTTTTTTGTTTTTTGAAACATGACAAGTTAAATAGGATAAAGGAAGAAAATTAAGTTAGTGGACGGAAATAGTAATATTAATAATTGTGTAGAAATGTCTACTACTAATTGTAATAAAGGGAAAATAATAGGCCCTTAATTGCCACGGCAAAAGATATTCAGAGTATATTAAATAATTAGGCCTATCAAATTAATGACAGTACTAACAATTTTCTAAACATTGAAGGACATTGACAAAATATGATTCAAGAAAGTGAATTGATGCACATAAACACGAGAACAATACCAAATATTATTCTATATTCTCCGATTGATATATTTTCCATTCGATTCCGACAAAAAAAAAATAATTTAGCGAAGGAAGCAGGACTATCACGAAATAAATGGTAAAATCTAAACGTATTTTAATTGTCAAACCCTATGAAAGCTACACATGAAGCAAAAAACATCTCCACGCATAATATAAAACATAGATTTATATTCGTCATATGTGACTTAATATTAATATATATTGCCTCAAGAAACACACATCCATAAAGGAATACAAAAAATCGGAAATTGTCACGGCATCCGCCTCCAATTTTATCACCATCATTCACCATCAACCAAACTGTATAAATGGATATTAAGTCAAATAAAAATAGAAAAACAAACATATATCACTCACACACAGTGCATATATGTGTGCGGCTCTATGTTTTTTGACGTATCTTGAAAAAAATCATAAAGTCCCCACATACAGCAATGCTTGAAAAGTTATATGCATCATTATTAAATTCTGTCAACCACCTTTAGTGATCGGTGAGATGGTTTCTGACGGCAAAGCTCATTTCTTGAATTAAAGAAAAATCCAGTATTCTTGTGAAATTAATCTAAAAAAAAATGATAGATTAATTTCCTTAATGATCATTTGTCTAATTTTCCTTTCTTTTTGGAGTTTGACGAGTACTATTCTAGAATTTTTATTCCAAAAATATGCGTTCAATAAGTACGTACGTACGGCCAAACACCGAAAGTGGGAAATGATTTTTTCGGAGCAATAATAAGAACAAAACAAAATGAAATGAAAATAAAGTGAGACAATATTATGTTCATACCAATACCATATTTATACAACTGATATTGAGCTGGAAAAAAAATAATTAAGGGAGCTAGAACTATCTACGAACCTTCACCCCTCACCTCTTCAAAGAGAATTTTGTTTTTTCTTCTTCGTCATGACTTGCCTATAAATTGGTCCTAGCTATTAGAGCTACCAATCGTGTAAATGCTACATCAAATGGAATATAATAGGTGTGGTGGTGGTACGTCTTTATTTTTGTGGGTGTATAGAAAACTCATGTGTACGAGGTTTATCAAAAAAAAAAAAAAAAACAAGAAGAAGAAGAAGAATTGTGTACGAGGCTGTCTTATGAGTAATAATCCAAAAAATTAATCAATTAAAATCTGAATCCAAATACTCAAATGATATTTTTATAATTTTGTTGATATTTAATTGTGCTTAGATCCAAAATCTTGACCCTAATTACAAATTTTTGCCCAAGATTAAGAAACCTGCTTTCAAATGGGAATTGCATGCGAATCGGAAAGTGAGAAATTACTCGCATGCATGTGCCAGTCATTGATCCGTATTAGTATAGTATTTTTACTAATTTAGTAATTACGTCATTTTGATTTCACTCTGTCTAACATTAATTATATACTTACATATCATAATTATATATCAACATGCAAAATAAGGATTGGCTAAAAAAAACGAATAAATCTATGTAGCCATATTATAGCTACCCATAATTTTGTTCAAATAAGAAAAAAAGTTAATTTATTTATAATTTTAAGTTCTAAATGACTTATAATAATTTAAATATTCAATTTATACAAATTTATGTTGATAGTATTTGAATTTTGAAGCAATAAAAATGTCGATATAGATAATAAAGTGAATACAAAGCTTTTATTGAAAGAATGAAAGAATTATATATTTACACCACTTATGACAAAATTTAATTCAATAATATGATAATAACATAAAATATATATTTATACTTCTTAAAATAAATTAAAAAATTATCTAAATCGATTTATTTTCACATAGTTGATTGAATTATGGCTAGCCATATTATGGCTAAATAGCATCACTAAAAAAAACATGCAAAATAAGGAAAGAAAAGTGCTGACGTGGGGGGCTGTAAATGAATTTATGGAGATTGATGAAACAATGGCGACTACCAACTCTTCATGTGTCATCATAAAAAATAAAAATAAAACTTTTTATGACCTAATACCTAAAGACCCAACTTGCATGAGTGCATGCCACAAAACTATCAAATTTAAGTAATATGAATTGGATTTCCATCTATAAAGGCTTATGATGAAATCAAGTTTGGATTTTAATTGGTAAAAGGTGAATATATAATAGGCTGATGTATATAGTATATACATCAATTCTTAATTATTATTTTTTATGTAAGTAAAAAGTTCGACCAATTTGGGATATTAATTCTTAAATTTCAGTATTTGATCGGCAACCTTGCGAGTGCCAATTATTGCTCGAATAATAATATTATAACAATAAATTGAACGCAAAAGCTCATATGCAATGCGTCGCATCTCATGCGACCGCGCGTGGAGTGCACGCGCCTCACCCACGCGCCGCGCGTGGGATGCACGCGCCTAACTTTTTTTTTTTTCTTTTTTTTTTCCGATTTTTTTCTTTTTCTTTTTCTGTTTTCTGCCTTTACCTTTTTTCTGTTTTTTATTTCAGTTTTTATTTAATCTTTTTTTAAAAAACATCTACTTTTTTTTCACCTTTTTTTTTGCCGCTTCGTTTTTTTGTTTGTCGCTTCTTCTTTGGTCAAGATTCGAGCGAGAGGAGTCGAAGGCCTCGGAGCGAGCCGAAAAAGTCCAAAATGTTGCATGCCGATTATCCTTATATTTGTAATCGGAGCGAAGGCGGAACCGTAAAAATCTGAGCCGAAGGCGGAAGACGGAAAAAAAAACTAAAATTAAATTAAAAAAAATGATCGGGTCAACCGGTCAACCCGGGTTGACCTGGTCGACCTGACCCGACCCGATTGAATGTGAAATGCGTAAGTCGCAGGAGAGACATGCCCTCAATTGAAGGGTTTGGTATGTGGTGTAACAAGTGGAGAAGAGTCTGTACGCGATTTCGAGTCTATAATTCTCCACCAAACTATTTTCGCCCTTATCATTATTTTACTTTTAGTAGATGAGGTCGAATTAATGTTCTAAAAATTGCAACGGAAATTGAATTTGGACGAGATATTCAGATCAGGGTTCACTTAGTTCAACCAGTTCAATTCGGTCGATTCACATACATTTTGCATGCAGTCTAACTGTGAATCGGTACCAACTCGAGTTCTTGGTTCAATCGATTTTTAAAACATGACAAAACTTGTGTGGAAGTCTCCACGGTACAAATGCCCATGACCCGACCCGACCCGGTTGACCCGGGTCAACCACCCCTTTGACCATTTTTTTTATTTTATTTTTTTAATTTTCCAGTTTTTTTTTTATTTTCCTTCTTTTTTTAATTTCATTTTTTTTACCCCTTTTTTTGTTTGCCGCTTTTTCTATGGTCAAGATTCGAGCAAGGGGAGCTGAATGCCTCGGAGAGAGCCGAAAAAGTCCAAATTATTGCCCTCCAATTATTCTTATTTTAGTAATCGGAGCGAAGGCGGAGCCGCTCCGTCGAGGAAAAAAAAAAAAAAAACTGGAAATTAAAAAAAAACTGGAAATTAAAAAAAAACTGGAAATTAAAAAAAAAAATAGTGGGGGCGCGTGTGGCCCACGCGCGACGCGTGGACCTTACGCACGGGGCGTGGCGGGCGCGTGAGCGGGTCAGGGGCGGGTCGTTGGCCGATCTGCACGGTACAAATCTGTACCAGAGACCTTCTCTTAAAAACATAAGGCCAAAATAATTGATTTCCTTACGACTACTCATATTCTCCAATGTTGTTTATTTAAATTTCCTCTAGATTTTGTCTTCTTCGTGAGTGATCGTCTGCAGTGGAAGAATTTTGATTCCGATGGGTGTAACCGTTTAAGTTATACATGCATGCATGCAGATGCAGTTATGTACAAAAATACTTTGAAGGATAGAAAATGATTTTCCAAACTTTAGCGCATTTCTATCTAATAGAATCCACGCGTAAAATAGATTAACGAGGTAGTCTCCCATGCGGCAGGTTGTATTTGAAATACAATCGGGTCGGGTCGGGTTGACCCTGGTCAATCAGGTTTGATCCGTTGACCTGGTCATTTTGTTTTTGTTTTTAATTTCAAGTTTTTTTTTCCATCTCTGTCTTCGTCTCCGATTTTACGGCACCGCCTTCACTCCTATTACTAATATAAGGATAATCGGTGGACAATATTTTAGACTTTTTCGGCTCGCTCTGAGGCCTTCGGCTCCCCTCGCTCGAATCTTGATCAAAGAAAAAGCGGCAAACAAAAAAACGAAGAGGCAAAAAAAAAGGTGAAAAAAAAGTAGAATTTAAAAAAAAAATTGAAATAAAAGCTGAAAAAAAAGAAAACCGGAGAAAACAGGAAAAAAGGAAAAAAAATCGGAAAAAAAAAAAAATATATATATATATATATATACACATATATATATACTTCCTCCGGTTTTATTATAAGATATTTTAGCATTTTGCACAGGAATTAAGAAACATTAATTAACACAAACTTTTACAACTTATTAATTTAGAACCTTTAACAAATTTTAATAGTCGGATTCCTTTTGCAATGCTATTTTAAAAATTGAAGCCATTTTTCATGAAATTTAATGTCAAGTTAATGAAATTTAATGTAAAGAACTAAAAAGACTAATTGAAAAATGAGCCATCTTAATAATTAGTTGAAATGTGAAGTAGAAATTGATGGAAGAGAGAGAGAAAGTATTCTGGATAAATGAAAACATCTTATAAAAAAACAAAATGAAAATGACTAAAATATCTTATAATTAAAACCGGAGGGAAGTATATATATAGGCGCGTGCATCCACGCGCTGCGCGCGGGTGAGGCGCATGCACCCATGCGTCCCCCGCAGGTCGCATGCGAGATTTTGTGTAGATTAACAAATTTGGAATCTTCAATTCGAACATAGATACTCTCGCAAAATATGTACTAATCCAACCAAAATTAGATACCATGTATAGAATACAATTTAGTGTTAATAAACTAAACAACGTAATATCAAAAATATCAGATCACATGAACTAATCTCCTCCCTTGATAATTACAGCAAACCTCATCAACAGAAAAAGTATCATTAATCTTGACTATAATTATTAGAGGATGAAGATTGAACAGAAGATTCAATATCCTTCCCATCCGAGTCCGAATACTGCTCAAATGTTGGTGTCCAAGCTGCCCGGATCTCTTAGAATTGAAGATTTCCAGAACTTCATATTTAGGATATAATTAATTATGCATTTCTGGAAAGCTTAATTACCTTGACGATCTGTTTTCTCCTCTGTAATTCTCAGTGGGATATGAATATGATGATCAAAAGCAGTGAGAGAGGTGGTGACAGCAGTGTTGTTGTGAAGGCGTGGAGAAATGAGGTATTGTTTATAAATTTCTATTTTGTAAGCAAAATTTAATGTTCATGGAAGCCACTGCATATCACTGATAGTACTATCCACATAATTCTATGATAACTCAAAAAGTGAAGTTATAAATTTTAGTTTATATAATAAAGAAGTAAGGTGGAGCAAGCCATACGTATATAATATATGGATTAATCACATGTCAAGAATTTTAAAATATTTTAATGACTCTTCAATTCCAATATTATAAATTTATAATGACATGGGAGTATATAACGTAGAAGACAAACACTCTTTGTACGAGAAATAAAGTTAAATAAATTAATTAGAGAATATCAAAGTCTGCGTGTTAATACCCGTAAAACTTATTTATAGGGCCTAATAAACGAACTCTAAATCGAAAACAAATCCCAAAAGGAGACAAAATATAAAATTAACTAAAATAATAAAAAGGCCAAAACTGCTAAAAAACAAAGAATGTGGGCACGAGACCACTTATGTCATCGCGCGGAGTGCGTTAAATTTAATTCGAATCATCGTTCCGTTTCTAGAAATATATTATACTGTAGAAATTCTAAGCCTTGGAACAAAAGTTACGTATGTTTACCCTTTTTGCAATCTTTAGACATCAAATAATCAACCGCAAACCTTTTCACATCAAAATATATCACACAATCATACAATAAACAATTCGATTGCTAAATTTGAACTTGCTATATGTATGTAGTCTTTTCCTTTATTGAACACTTTCTTCCACGAAATTCGACCATTATAACAGAATAAGTAAAAGAAGAATGCATTAACAGCTAAAAGTGGAATGGGACCAAATTTAGCGAAACAAGATAAGTACAGTTTGCTTCATCGACGGATTTATTTGTCTGCGCCGATTTCTTTGAATAAACACACCATCTCTAAACAACGTCATAGTGATTAGTGATGAGTAATTTATCAACATCTAGTATTGTATTATTTTATTTTATTTTATTTTACTTTTTTGTCATTATATTCCAATAAGGCGAAACAATAGGTCTCAATTCTATTTTTATTTTTTCTAACGGTACTGCGCAGGTTCTCTGCAGCAAAAGATAATCATAGTATATTAAATAATTTGGCCTCACAAATTAGTGATGCAAGAACTAAACAATTTTCTACATTGATAAAATAAACAAATCTTTCGCGCAATTCCGACCAAACTGCAAAGACGTTGATCTTGCTGAAGGTCTTGCTTGCTTGCAGGGGATCAAAGTTGCAAATGAGAATGAGTTTCGTGATATTATTGTTGAATCTGATTGCCAAAATTTGATCTTTGCCATCATTCCTAGAACTCTATTAGGAACAGTTATTGGAGATATTTTACATCTTGCAAATGATTTTGATAGGATTGATTTCCTTTGGATTGGAAGACATCAAATAGATTAGCTCACCACTTAGCTTCCCTTGCTCGTACAAGGATTTTCTTTGATGCTGACAATCCATCTCTTGATTCGATTTCTTGTATTGTGTCTCTGGATGCTTCTGGTTTTAATGAATGACTTATTTGATGTTTCTCAAAATAAATAAAAAATAAATAAAGAAGACAATGATACCAAATCATATTATTTTATTCTCGGATTTTTTTCCGGTTCGATATCGACAAATAAAAATTCTTTTGGCGTAGGAAGCAGGACTATCACGAAAGAAATGGAAAAATTTAAACGTGTTATTAAGATCATTAACGTCAAACGGTATGAAAGCTATACTTGAAGCAATAAACACCTTCTAAACTCGCATAATATAAAATTAATAGAGTTATAATACTCCATCCGTCTCGTTCTATTGGTCCCATTTACCTTTTTGGTGTGTCCCATTCTATTTATCTCATTTTCTATTTTGGAAATAATTAAGCTCACTAACCCAATAATTAGGCCCACTCAACCCACTTTATTGAACAGTAATTTCCCACTCAATTCACTTTATGCGTTGTTGAACAGTGATTTTCAACTCAACCCATTTTTTCATTAACAATTAAATACTCTTCACAAAATACATTAAACACATTTTTTACCATCTAATACTCGTATTCTCAGTTTATGTGTCGAACTCAAATGAAACAAGTAGAACGAGACGGATAAAGTGTATTTTATAGCATACGATTTAATTTATATATTGCCTCAAGAAACATACTTCCACATTAATTCAAAGGAATAAAATATCGGAATTGGCACGGCATCTCCCTCCCATTATTGTATCAGTATCATCATCAAATATATGAATATTAAGTCAATTAAAAATGACAAAAACTTGGGTGGAACAGTTTCACCGTGCAACACACACCCGCCCGACCCGACCTGCCCCCGACTCGTTGACTCGGATTTGACCTGGTCAAACCCTCATTTGACCAATTTTTTTTCTTTTTTTATTTCCAGTTTTTTTTTTTAATTTCCTTTTTTTTTGCCGCTTCTTCTTTGATCAAGACGCGAGCGAGGGGAGCCAAGGCCTCGGAGCGAGCCGTAAAAGTCCAAATTGTTGCCCGCCGATTGTCCTTATTTTATTAATCGGAGCGAAGGCGGAACCGTAAAATCGGAGCCTTCGAAGGCTCCGCCGGAAAAAAAAAATCTGGAAATTAAAAAAAAAATACTGTGGCGCGTGAGATCCACGCGCGACGCATGGATCTCACGCGCGGGGCGGGGCGGGGCACATGGCAGGGCGAGTTCTGTGCAAACTTGGTGCAAAAGTCTACACATGAGTGTTTCTCAATTAAAAATAAATAATAAAACATAACACCATGTCACACACACACACACATTGCGTGATTTTTGACGTATCATCAGAAAATCATAAAGTCCCCACATACAGCAAAGCAGAAAATTTATATGCATCATAAATTCTGTCAACCAACTATAGTAGTGATTGGTGAGATAGTCTCGACGACAAACTCGTTTCTTGATTTAAGGAATAATATCAGTACTCCTTGTGCTATTAATCCCAAATATTATAGATTTCCTTTCATTTTTTCTTATCTTACTATTTTGAGTTAGATATCCTAGCTCGATTTTCATTTCTGAAATAAATAACCAAACAATTTCAACTTTATTTCCGCTGCCTTTAGTACACTATAATAGTATAATAGCATTCTACAAATTTCTTAATTTTATGCTTTCATTTCAATTGAATCGCTTGAGTACGTAATACCAAAACCGGAAAGAGGGCACTAAATATTGTCGGAACAATAATAACAATAAAACAAAATCAAAATAAAGTGTGAGATCTGCTCAAACATAATAATAATAATAATAATAATAATAATAATAAAAAGTGTGAGATATAAACAAATACCAAAGTACAACTGACATTGAACTGTAATAGAAAGGAGTACTATCAACCTTCATTTCACCTCTTCAAAGAGAATTTTTTTTTCCATGACTTACCAATAAATAGGTTCTAGTAATTTCTCATAATATAAAGAGGTCCTTATATATATATATTTATATTTTTTGATATCGTGGAAACCCGCAGCCGCTACTTTCGGTGCGCACTGGGTAAACCCCCGTCCCTTGTGCAGTAGCCTGCAAACCACACAGGGCAAGTAAACCACACTTTCCAAGTACAAGTGTGGCAGTCTCGACCTATAGAGGCGTTTCATGAGGTTTGAACCTGAGACCTCTCAGTCTCAGACGCTCACTTTTTACCACTAGGCCATCCCCAAGAGAACATAAGGAGGAGGTCCTTATAAATGCTACACCAAGTGGACTATCGATAGGTGTTATAGGTCTTCTTTTCTGTATATGGATGATTAATAGAAATTTATAACTTGTACTCCCTCCGTCCCAGGTTAGTATGGTTACTTTCCTTTTTTAGTCGTCCCTGGTTAGTATGGTGTTTCCATTTTAAGATATGTCTTTTACCTTTTTACCCTTAAAAGTTCAATATATTTACTTCAATAAGTTTCTTCATCCACTAAAAAATTAACAACACATCATAAGTGGGTCCCTTCCTCCACTTAAACTATCTCTACCACATATTTATCTATTTATTTTCTTAAAACTTGTGCACGGCCCCCGCACCATACTAATGTGGGACGGAGGGAGTAATAAAAATGAAACCTCAAGCACAAGAACTTGTGTGAGACCCTTGTTCATGTTCCGTGAGGTCCACTAGTATGTAGGTGCGGTTCGGCCTTGGCCAACAAGTGAAGCAGGTTGAGTCTGGGTCGGATTTTCCAAAAAAAATTAGGTTCAATTGAAGCCTACTTGGAGCATGTCCGGTTCTGAGCTTGAAACAGGCTCATGAAATCCGTTTTACAGGAGTAGGTCTCCTGTGGAGACACATGCACCATGAAAATGGGCCCCGACCCGACCCAACCCGCCCACGCACCCCAACCGACCCGTGGGTGAGGTCCACGCGCAGTGCGTGGGCCTCACGTGCCCTTTTTTTTATTTTTTAATTTCCAGATTTTTTATCCCGACGGAGCCTTCGGCTCCCATTACTAAAATAAGGATAATCGGCGAGCAACAATTTGGACTTTTTCGGCTCGCTCCGAGGCTTTCGGCTCCCGTCGCTCGAATCTTGACCATAGAAGAAGCAGCAAACAAAAAAAATGGAAAATTAAAAAAAAAAACCTGGTCAAAGGAGTGTTTGACCTGGTCATACCCGGGTCAAACGGGTCGGAGCGGGTCGGGTGGGTGGGTGGGTGTTGCACGGTGGAACAGTTCCACCCAAGTTTTTGTCGTGACTGTAAATGAATTTGTGGAGTTTTTTATGCAAGAATTGTTTCAACCAACTAACTCTCTAGCTAATAAAAATAAAAAATAAAACAAAGAACTCTTTTCATGACCTAATACCTAATGAACACCCAACTTGCACAAAACACAAATTTAATGTGAATTGGATTTCCATCCATAAAGGCTTATGATGAAATCAATTTAGGATTTTCACCGGTAAAGTTGAGGAGGCTGATGAAATAACTTTATGTATACATTCTCAATATTGTTTTATATGCAAGTAAAAAGTCGGACAACTATTAAAATTGCATACATTTGATTGGTCTCCTTTTGCTAGTGCTAATTACTGTTACTATATTATTGTAATACTACTAATAAATTGAAGGTGCAACTTTACTGTTTCTTGTCTTTATCCGTACACACGATTTCGAACTTATACTACTGTTCTACACTCTACAGCACACATTTTTGCCCTTCACTATTTTTTGATAACATTTCGGAATTTAAGGTTGAGGTGCGAATCAAAATTGTAAAAATTGGACAGAAAAAATCATATCGATGAAATTTTATGACCATGGTTCTTTTAGCTTTTTACTTTTACTAATATAATTAACGTGTAGTTGTACGTTAAAAATAATTATTAACAACGTTGAAAATAAAGCTCATAACTCACACTAATTAGCCATTTGATTTTAGAGTTCAAAATAAAATACACAAATCTTATCAAGTGCTTACTCTAAAAAAGAAACTATTCTCTTCAATTAGATTGATATATATCTATATTTTTGTATTCGTTGCATGAAAAAAACACATTCTAAAACAAATTATATATTATTGTTATTGTCTAATTTCAAAATCTTTTATATATGTCAATTCATCATTCTATTAATTCAGAAATTAGTTTCAATCTCTTCATGTCGTTCTAGCTCGTTTTAACTACGGCACAATGTAGTGCTTATATTAATATGAAAGAAGAACCTAGAGCAAATTAAATTTCATCCATATCTTTTAGCAAAAGAATACTTGTTGCCAACTTATGATACTCACACAATTATTTTGTTTTTATTTCAGCTGATAAGAATGTTTAAAATTATCTAGTCATGCAAAACAACAAAATATGGTGTCACATAATCATATATTGTCAACTTCTAATAATGTATATAGAACAAAAGAAAAATGCAGCTATCTCTGCAATCTTTAGACATAAATAAACTGTTCATCTCATACAATGAATATTATGCTGATCTTCAAGTTAAAAAAGAATAAATCCTAAAGATTTCATTTTTTTTTTCTTTCAAAATTAACGTGAGTAACGTGCAAATGCACGTAGACATAATGATTCTAACATATACATTTTATTGAGTAAATTTTATATTTTATTTTATTTTAAAGTAGTATAATAATTTTTTTTGTGTTTGATTTTTTTTTTTTTCAATTTCTCAAAATTTTAAATATGATCAATAAGAAATTAAAGACAAAATGTTTAATTGTTATGAGCATTCTTCTTCTTTTTCTTGTATAGTAATAGTGTACACTATTTTCGTCCCACAATAAATATTCATATTTTATTTGAATTGTCCCAATATCTAATACTCAATATGGAAGTCATTTTCTCTCATAAAAGTTAAGCTCCACCATTTTTTATCTCTTTATCATTTAAATCAAATTTTTCCTAAATAATTATGACAAAAAAATGAGACACTTAATAAATTTTAATGAGTAGATTTTTATTTTATTTTAACGTAGTACTGTAATTCTTTTATGTTTTATTATTATTTTATTTTCAATTTCTCAAAATTTTAGATATGATCATTAAGAAAAAATAAAGACAAAGAATTTTATTCTTAAGAGCATTCTTATTTCTTTTCTTGTATGGTATAATCGGTACTACTATTTGTCCCACAATAGATATTTCATATTTTATTTGGGTTGTTTTAAATCTAATACCGATATGAAATTAAGTCCCATTCTTTCAAAAAAATGTAAGCTCCACTACTTTCTATCTCAAAATAATATCACTACATTTTTTTCTTTAATCAATTACATTATTCTAAACAAATCTATTCCTAAATAAGTTTTACAAGGCCTAAAAGTTGAGTAGGGTCATCGTCAATGTGATATTGAAAAGCTTGTGCAAAATTCTATCTTTTTTAGTGCCTCGAGCTAAAATGTAGTTTTGAAATTAAAGAGAAGAAGATAATTACTTCAATTTTGAAAGAACTAAACAATATATATTTATACATGTGTACTTTATGTCTAACATCTCACAATTTGTACGAAAATAAATTTACATAATTTCACATACTTTAAAATAAATTTTATTAAAATTAATACTTCATAATAAAATTGAAAAAAAAAAAAGAATAGTTTTAGATTAAACTTCATTTATAATTTTCATAATATTGAATAATATTCACTTAGCATGTATAAACATAATTAATTATTAAAGAAGGAAATAAATTTATTAAATTTGTTCTCATATTATCGTCGTATTAGAACATAATTAAGGAGTTCATATATTAATTAATTAATAAGGTAAGATTTGATTTAATAGTAATAAATTCATAAATTAAATTATAAGGTAAATTTATATTTATAATATTATATTATTATATTACGGTATTGTCCTTAATTTTAATTTATGATAAAGATATTTTAGGTAAAACAAATTTTGTAAAACAAAACTCTTTTTATATTAGTATAGATATAGAATAGTTCAATCCCATCGATATAAATGAAACTTTGCAGTCTAGTCGTGAATTGGTATTCAGCAAATCAATTTTAAAAACATTGGGTCGAATAGCAAAATGAATTTCATAAAGAGAATATATAGTTATATAGCCATAATGAGCAAACAAATTCAATATTTAACACACTCTCTTTAAAAATATAAATTATAGTTATTTTTTTTGAATTTGAGACATAACTACCCCTTACCCACTTTTATCCGCTTGACCCTTTTTTCCTTTTTTCTTTTATTTCCAGCTTGTTGTTCTTTTTTTTTTCCAGGTTTTTTCTTTCTTTTCTTTTCCTTTTTTCCTTTTTTTCTATCCAGATTTCTTTATCTTTTTTTTTCTATTTTCTTTATTTTCCAGATTTCTTTTCTTTTTTTATTTTTCAATTTTTCATTGCTTTTCCTATTTTTTTTTATTTTTCAGATTTTTTTTAATTTTCAATTTTTTTCACCTCTTTTTTATGTTTGCCTGTTCGTTTTTTGTTTGCCGCTTCTTCTTTGGTCAATATTCGAGTGAGGGGAACCGAAAGCCTCGGAGCAAGCCGAAGAAATTCATATTGTTGCCCGACAATAATCCTTATATTAATAATTGGAGCGAATGTGGGGTCGTAAAATTAGAACCGAAGGCGGAGCCACAAATCGGAGCAGTATAACTTATCGTGTTCAACAGTAGACATTGTCGGGACGAAATGCAATGATTGTGAAAATTTGGTACTTTGGCACTAATAACCATATTCGTGTCAAAAGTACCAATAGAAAGCACAAAAAAAAAAAATTACTAATTTGGCACTAATGACAATATTAGTGCCCAAAGGCAAAAGTGTCAACGGAAAACACAAAGAAGAATAAGTAATTTGGTACTTTGACACTAATTTGGTATTTAACACTAATGACCATATTAGTACCAAAAGTGCCCGACTCCTTGTACCAGAATTCGACCCAACCCGTGCTCTGATCTGACCTGCACACCCTTTATTAAGGGTATTTTTGTTCCAAATTCAAAAAATGGCTAAAATTTGTGTTATTGAAAAGGGTGAGCTAAAATTTGTGTTTCATTGCTCAATATAGTTATATCAAAGTTGACTCATTCATAAAATTACAACTAGTCAAATTTTCCAAGGTTGTCTAATTACTCGATCCTTTTGTCGTTTATTAATTGATATGGTAACCAAACTTAGATTGATTGACAAACACGTTGTTTGTGGAATGTATCGATGTTTTCAACTGCAATGAATTTCTCTTTATTTATTTTTTTGGGATCGCATAAATTAAATTGGAAAATTAAGTATAACTTATTTAAACCAATTGCAATTATAATAGCAAATGGAGAAATATCATACTTGTAACAACATTGATTTTAATACCACTTTTCCTTAACACTTGTCAAATTAACACAACGTTTTGATACATCTTTAATAATGTCGCGAAACCTAAAATCCGGGTTTAAAAAATTCACGTGACACAACGTATTTGATGTGGAAATACACATGTAACTTCCACATTTCAACTTGCCAAGTGAATTTTACGTTGCCGATATTGTGATTAAACTGGAAAACGAAATGGCAAACGACATAGCATTCTCCCAATGCAAAATAATCAAAGTATGACAGATTAAACTTTTTTGGATATTACTTCTTAGTTTCATACTATTATCACACATATCCATATTATTTCTTCTTATGAATATTAAAAGTAAGTTAGTTATGTATTAAAATACTACTACTATAATAATATGAAACTTCTTTTATACTCCCTCCGTCTCAATAGCATGATCTCACTTCTTTGGACACGAGAATTAAGAAACAAGAGTAAATAGATAAAAAGTAGTGGATCCTACAGCTTTTGAAGAGTTAATTATTTTCATTTTTATAATGAACCTTGTTATTGGGACATTCCTAAAAGGAAAACGAGACCTTACAATTGAGACGTATGAGTACTTTTTATATTCTCGTATACCCATGCTAGCCAATAGCCAAAGGCCCAAAGTGTTATGAGATAAATTGATGGGCTTCAGCCCTCGTAGTAGTCATAAGTCCTCTCCATTTATTACTTTATTGATACAATAAAATATAAATACATTTCCAAAGGCCCAAACACTTTTGTTACAATAATTGTGAAGGCCATGTGTCAATGAATTTCATGGGCTTCAGCTTAGCTCTACTCCCTAGCCAGGAATCCTCTCATCCATTTCTGATTTATATATCTTTTTTTTTTTTAAATCGACTTATGAAAATTAAAATGATGAGATCTGAGTGTCATTCCGTTTTTCATAATTGTATAGCATTTTTGGATTCATCATTCATATTCGTGATTTGTTCATTAAAATCAACATTCTCAAGATAAATCTGGCGGGATCAAGAAGTTTCATCATCACTATAGTTTCACGGAGAATGTAAATTGCGAAATTTTTCTAAATGATTGGATTGACGTTCAGAAATAGAATAAACAAATATCCTATCAATCTTGTACAAATTTGGGTCCATAACCCATCCAATGCTATAATATATATATATATATATATATATATACGTATATAAATTGAAGCTGTATAGGCAAGAAATGTGACTTAAGTTTGAAGACATATTTAAATAATTCTTGATACCAAACAACACCCCAACTAACTAAGTCTGCATGAATAGTAATGAGAAATTGAGTTTTCAAGCATGATGTGTCCTTATCAAAGAGTACATAATTAACAAGTCAAACTTAGCACAGTAATGATGCATAATTAGGGAGTAAGAAAAATATAAATAAAGAAAAGCTGTCAGTTTCATGCAAAAATATGGCTTTCATGTGGCCCTTTATACCTTTTAGTTCTTTGTAATACTTTATTAGACCACTATTCTGTCTAAATCACTAACTAATTAATATTATTTTTTTTACATGCTTGCCTAGCTTTTCACCAAGTGATTTAATAGACCGACCTAAATTTTATGTTCAATTTAGTGTAGAATACACCGTATGTGAGGAATCTGGCGTCGAAGGATTTTGGATGATTTTTTACTTGGTTTTTATTTCGGAAATATATAGTGTAGTACACAACATTTTTGCACATAAATATATATAATGACATGTGGCACACCATTAATTCGAGTACATGTAAGCAATACTGACATGTAGTCCTACGTCGAAAAGTTTTTTTTTTTCCTTTGTTTCTTATAATATCTCTAAAAATATGGAACAAGATTCTGAAATTTACAAATAACATAAGAAGAATATGATTTACTACTATTAATCGTGAATTTTGTAATAATTGTTTAGGAGTATCTTAGCATGATTTATTTTTTTGAAACTTTCAAGATAGTATTCTCGAGTAATGATACTTGCTTACTTGCTAAAAGCATAGTGGAACCATGGATTTCCCATATCTAAATCAGTAATTATTGGGATGTAAAGTAGTGGAGGATCCGTTCATGTCACATCACTAGAGATCCACATATTTTATAATAATTTAATTGTTTATTTAAAAATATTACTACTATCATTAATCCTAAAAGGAATAAAATAAAAACGAGGTTATTGCCTACTTATAATATTTCACTTCATATTTCCATAGAATATTATTTCATTTAAATGTGGTCATAATCATAAGCTGCACCAGACATTATGGTTCCACTTGTGAATTTAAAATTTTATATAAAAGATACAATGAAGTTCAATGCTCAATTAATTATAATTTGAGCACTTTTTATAGATAGTGTCACTTAAGTGGTTCTTGCATTGCATTGCGTTTTAAGATTTTTTGTGTTTATGAGGAGGTCATTGGCCTTGTACCTAGTGCAGCAATTAATAATTATTATCATTACAATGGCAATTATTATTATTATTATTATTGTTATTATTATTACTATTATTTCAATAGAATGGAGTAGCTTTTAGTATTATTAGAATGCCCAAATTTTCGCATATGTAGCACTAGCAATAATGTTCCGATCCTGTAATACTGTAACATAAATAACTGGTTTCTTTTTTTTTTTTTTGGTAAATAAATCAGAGTATTTATATATGCTCCCTAGAGCTAAAAAACATATGAAATATTAAATGATTTAATAAATTCCCCCTTATTGCAGTTTCTTTTTCATGTTTTGGGGATTGACAATATTACACTATAGTTGGAAGAACGACACGTGTAAGAAAGTTGGCCAAAGTTAAGTGGTGTTTGCGTGTAATCCCACAAATCCTAGTGAATCCGATGTGGAAAACAAACCTAAATCAATTCACGTGTGGAAGAAATACCACATTAGTTACTTTTTTCCTTTTCTCAATTTGTTTTTTGTTTTCACTCATTCTTTTTTCTTAAGAAGGTCATGTTATTTGTTTATCTATCTTAAACTAAGAGACGCTACAATATGATTTATCGAAGGAAATATCACGGACCTACATATACCACTATTTTTTCTAGATATTTAATGGCTTTTGTCACATTATATTTATTTGTCCAAACTAGGCGCATTATTACAGAATATTATATATGTAACAAGTATGTGCCCTATTATTCCATAAAATTCTATATGAATTTAAAATATCGATTAATTTGAATTTTGGATCGAATGTTCACCTCAATTTTTTGGCACTCGGTAGTACCAAGATAGCTTTTTTTTAATGTCGTGGGGACCCGCAGTCATTACTTTCGATGCACACTGAATATATCCCCGTCCTTTGTCAGTAGCCTGCAAACTACACTTTTCAAGTACAAGTGTGGCAAACTTGGCCTATAAAGACATTTCATGGAGTTCGAACCTGAGACCACGCGCCCACTTTTACCATTAGATTACCAAAATAGCTTTCTATTATTGTGGAATCGATTTCAAGCTGCACTCTAATGGGAGTTATTTTTTTATTTTTATTTTTTAGGAAAATACAAAAAGCATAATTGCCATTATATATAAATATTACCCTTCCATATTTAGGTGGCTAGTAATGGTCAAGAAATGGAGAGGACATAAAAAGTTGATTGTTGAAAAGCTTTTTCACTTATTTTCCAATGGTGATGAATTAAGGAAAGACCAAAAGGCATAAAAGTCTAAAGTTTAGTGTTATTGCCTTTCTCCCAAAAAGAGAGATCCACATGCTAACTAACACAGTAGCAATGCATAGACCCCCACTCACCCATCACAAAAAGCACCACATCACAACTAACATCATTACAAAATCAAAATTAAACAAAAAATCAAATACTACAATGTTGCATTCTCCCAAACACATTAGTTACCCCTTGGAATAAACCTCTGCCTCAAAATGGCAATTATTCATAGGGTTGAAAAGTAAAAGCTCCTTTGACATCAATTTGATAGTATAACAAAAGTTCGAGCTCGCTTGAGCTTGGTTCATGTTTGATTTGATTAAAATTCGTCCAAACTCAACTTGATGTGTAACAAAATAAGCTGAAACAAATTTTATAGAGTCTGATATCATTTCAAACAAAGCTTGAATAACAATGTTCCCCAACTTGATTCAACTATACAAATATTGTACATTTCAGAATGATACAAGTCTTTATTTTCAAGCTTAAAGTCAACCGAGATCTATTTTTCCTCCAAACACGACTTTAAAGTCTAGTTCATTATAGGTATAAGTAATAGGCATTAATTAGTTGATCGAAATATTTATAAAGTTTGAAATCTCGATGGGTTGAGGTTGTATCATTTTTTAATTTTTTGCAATTAAGATGAATACATACAATTTACATTATCAAATCACAAATATATGATAATGATACAGCTAGTACTATCACAACCATCCTTCGCAATCGGTATATCCCACAACTTTGGTCTTATAAATAAAAATATTAAGGAATGGTTGAAAGTTGAAACCTATGATTAATTTTTTTTAATGTGATGAGAATCCGCACTTATTATTTTTAGTGCGTATTGAGTGAATCCTATTTCTTAATAATACAGCAAGCTACACACGAGAGGTAAACCATCGAAATACTAAGCGTGACATGTTCGTCTATAGAAGTGTTGTTGAGCGTGATTTTTTCTTTTTCTTTTGCAGTTATGGGTTATGAAGAAAGTTTGAGTTAAAAACAACAAACAATTTGCGCGCACACACGCAAAATAGATATACAGGAACAAAATATGCAAGTTGATGGACGACCTAATTATCCTGTTCATGAAAGCGACTTAGTATAATTTTCCTTGGCTGCTCTAAATAGTTGAAGAGCCAATTATATTTGTTGATTATTCAACTTTTTAGCAAGAGAGAATGTCTGTTTCGTTGGTCCTTTTTTTTTTTTTTTTTTTTTTTTTTTTTTTTTTCCCTTTACTTTACACTTCTGTAGTTCTGCCAAACGTCCAAAAAAAAAAGCCTTTACACTTCTGCCATTTCATATAATTATATATTTATAATATAAAAAAAAAATCACATGCATATGGGTGAGAGATTCATCCAATTGTTCGGTTCATGAAGAAAGAAGATGGCACTTGTGTGCGACCATGGCACGGTAGGGGGACTCCAATAAAAAATTATACAGTAATAAATTTTAATTAAGAATTATAAAATTTGAATTATAGTACGATTAAATTTTAGTTAAAAAATCTCAAGTAAATCTAATTAAGAATTTTGCAGCCACGGCACGATGCACCGGCCGTACACAAGATTTTGCCATGAAATTATAAAAGTTACAATCATATTGAATAAAACTGAATCTGACCGAACAATTTAAGATTGGTGGTTAACCAGTCATTTACATTTACATGAATATGTGCATGTGCATATATCTATCTAGAAAGAATATTTGTATACCATGTATAATCCACATAGTTTAGCATTACTTAGTATATTATTAAAATGCGACCAAAATACTGCATTAATTAATTAAAGAAAATAGATGGGGAAATATTTAACTTTTAACATTTTTACCTTAAAAAAAGACTACTATATACTACATTACTACTCCTTCCGTCCGGCATTCATGACCTACTTTTTTGGGTACGAGAATTAAGAAGATCGTGTTTTAAAAGATAATAGAAATAAAAGTGGTGGAGCTCATAAGAGTACCTTTTTACGAGAGAGATTTGTTTCCAATAAAAAGAAACAAACCATTAATATCGGAATACCTAAAAAAACAGATCATAAATACCGAGCCAGAGGAAGTACGGAGGAACCTTAACAAAAGCGCAAAATAAGTAACTTTGTAAATTTTACTTTTTACCACAGCCGCCTCCAGCTTTCTTGTGCTGCAATTGAAGTGGGCAGCAACGTGTAAAGCTTTATTTACTACACTAGTAATAACGTATGATGGTCCCTTTCGAGGCCGTCCACGTAAAGTTAGTAATTTATATGTTTTTAATTAAACTTTATACCAAAAAAAAAAATCTTTTATTTAAATATGATCTTGGCTCCATATAAAGACGAATTGGAATATAAAATGTTATGTCGACAGTCCAGCAAGTTGCAATTATTTAAAGAGCACCTTTACAACTACTCTTTCAAGAGATTGTGTAAATTATTGGACAAAGAACATGCAATTTTTGTCAAGTTTCTAAAACTTTTTTCTTTCATACAAATCAAAATTTAGCTCATATTGTTTTTTTTTTTTTTCCAATTAATGTCTTCTCATTGGAAATTCAGCTCTAGATCAGCTTCTTTTATAAAGGATTTCGCTGTAAGATAGTACTAATATACATAATTAGTTTACTCGAACGACAATATTATCTACTGGTTGCTATATTCTTTCATTTTGAACTATAAAAAAACTTACTTTTTATTTATTTATGAATCTCATTTTAGTTTACTAAATTTTAAAAATATATGTCTTAATATTTTGCATTCTATTACTTGCTTCTTGGTAGCTAGCTAATTCGAGCCAAATATACTTAAACTTCAGCGGATGAGAAAGAAGAGAATATTCGTCAAACGAAACTCTTATCAGATTTCGGAATTTATGGTATTATTTTGACCAGTTCTTAAAAGGAGGAGTGTATTTAAATTAATGGTGTATGCTCAAAAGTAATAATTAATCGTGATACAGGAAGAGTTGCATCAAATCAAAGTGTCCATATACTTAAATACAAAGTAAAACAATTACAAAAAAACAATGAAAATGAAAAAGTAATGACGACAAAAGCATTACTATAATATAATTCTATGAAGATGCCAGCCAATGAAGTCAGATTATTATGGCCTCGACAGATTAATTAAAGGAGAAGTATTTTAAAGGGTTAATTGTAAAATATATTTACGAACAGTTCCTGCATATAGCGTATATGTACATGTATTTAAGTAATTTTCTTTTTTCTTTTTTAATTCGTGGTAACTTGCAGCTGCTATCTTTGGTGCTTACTGGGTAAATCTCGTCCTTGTGCAGTAGCCTGTAAATTATATAAGACATGTAAACCATACTTTTCAAGTACATGTGTGACATACTCGACCTATAAAGGCGTTGGTAAGAATTGAACCTCAACATCTCAGTCCCAAAAAAATCCATTAGGCCATCCTCAATGGAACAAAGGAATTTTGTTTAAGTTCATATATATGTGGTTAAAATATTACGTGTCGAAAATAATTAAATTTGAAAAATATTATGATTATTCATGGAATATTCAAAGTCGTCAAATCCAACTAATCATATACAATTTTGTCAAAAAAAGTACTTCCTCCATCCAAGTGAAGAAGTCCCATTTGAGAATCGCACGTAGATTAAGAAAAAGAGAGTTAGAGTGTGATTAACGTAGTATTTTATTGTTAATGTTAAAATGTGATGAGTGGAAAAACACTGTACAATAAAGTAAACAACACTGTTCACGTTTGAGTGTGACATAAAGTGGATTTTAATGTGTTAATTTTTGCCAAAAAAGGAAATGAGACTTCTTGAACGGGACACCCAAAATAGTAAAATGAGACTTCTTGAACGGGACAGAGGGAGTAATAAAAAATAAAATAAAATAAATCACACTGACAATTTCTGTAGTTACTTACAAAACTAAAAACTATGTCTAGCTGGGTTAAGCTTTTTTTTTTTTAATGGGTTAAGTCTTAAGAGTCAAAATTAAACTAGTATGAACTAAATTATTATCAAGACAATTGCCTTTTGTTTGGGATGAACCCCGAATTATGTAAAGGGTCTCCTTAATCTTCCATGTTCATGTTCTTAATATTATTATTGGAATTTCAAAAAAAATAGTAACAAAATAGTGAGCAACAGATTATTATTAGTATCAATATATTTTTAGATAATAGGATTAAATAATACTGGGAAACAGATTATTACCATCACTTGCAGATTTCTAAACTACTCATTTGATTTTTGATACTTTTTTTTTGTTGTCCTTTAACGAGTCAAAAATTATCAAATGAGTCAAGACGGTCATCTTCTTTATTATATTTTACATATAGAGCACACTTTCTTGAAAGTTCCAAATTTTCAAAAATTAGATTGAATTGAACGTCGAATGGTCTATGTGAAGACCCTCCCCCTATTTTTGTTTCGCCGACTTCTCGACGTGACTTTGAATAGAAGAGATCATCAATTGTTAATTATTGAATAGAAGAGGTCATCAATCGTTAATGCTCAGGTCAAATATCATGTTTTCACCATTATACGGTATTTAAAAATTCTTGTAACATTGTTCCAAAAAAAAAAACAAAATTATAAATAAGACATAAATTTAGCTATTTAAAAATTCTTGTAACATTGTTTGGAAAAAAAAAAATAAGACATAAATTTAACTATGTGACAAAACAAATTAAATATCCACCATTTTTTTTTAGGAAAAAATTTTAGAAGTGCGGCTGTGGTTCCCACCGGCATTAAAAAAAAATACCCTCCTAAATTGTAGGATTATTGGTAAAAATACAAGTAAAAGAAGTCTTTACAAATTACAAGTAATAATTTACTACTAATTTCATATCTCTCCCTCCACTCTGAAAATTCCTGGCGCTCAGCACGCCTATATATACAGCCCCCACCAGCTCGCCACCAGCTCTCCTCCTGTCATCAAAATCGTAAGAATAAACAGAATCAACGAACCTCACATTCGTCATTTCAAGGAACAAACCTCATCATCAATTACAAATATCAACAAAAATCAATAGCAATCCGCCCGCTCGCCTGCACTCCCGTATTTTTACCAGCAGATCTTTGCCGGGAACGGGGGTACAGGCAGAGAGCGCGAACGTACAAGCATTTCTAGCGTACAAAGATATTTTTGTTGTGTGTTGTGCGTGATGATGAGGTGATGGAGCAGAAGCACGTGATTCTGTCAGCATTGAGTGTGGGGGTGGGCGTCGGCGTGGGGCTGGGCTTGGTGTCCGGTTCGACCGTCGGAAGATGGACCGGGAATGCGGCGGCGGACGGCGTCTCCGCCGACCAAGTTGAGGCGGAGCTTCTTAGATTAGTTGTTGATGGCAAGGAGAGCGGGATTTGCTTTGAGGAATTTCCATACTATCTCAGGTAATTTTTGAGCTATAAGGAAGAGTAAACTGGATTTGTTTTTTGTGATTGTTAGTTTTTTAGTTTAATGGTTTTAGATTGTTTCTCTGTGTTGTTCGTGCTGTGGCTTATACTGAGAGAGAAAGAGAGAGTGAGTGAGAGAGCAATAGGTAAAATGATGATAAAATAAGCATATGCTTCTTTTGCTATTTCTGAATGTTTTGTGGAGATTGGTAACATTCTTCATGCTTACTTTTGTTAAGGATTCACTGGCAATCACACTGATCTGATATGATAATGCTTTTATGCTGGTATTCCCATGGAATATTTTGCTTCTTAAACAAAATGTGAGATTCATTATTGTAACTTTGTAAGCCTAAGTTGCAGTATGATTTAATGAACAGCTATATTTGCTGTTTATTCTAGTAAGATAAGAAATGAGTATTTTCTTGGTTTTTGTATTTTGTTATGTGTTCATCTATGTTTTGTGAGTTTGGTTTGTAAATTATGCTGTGAATAGAAATCTCATTTACCTCAAGATACTGTAAATCTCTATGTTCTGCATAGAAATAGTTAGTATTTTGATTTTCAGTATATGAGGTTTGCCAGTTTTCTTTAAGTTAAGCTGATCACGTAGAGAGAGTTTAATCAAAAGGGTTTTATTGCTGCAACTAAGGATTAACATACTTGTACCACAGTGTTTTCATATCCACGTCCTTGATTACCAATTTCATAAAATCTTGGGCAAATTTAGATGTGGTATCATGTCACAGCTCATATACTTTGTCAACTTCTTGATGGTTTTCACAGTGAGCGAACACATATATCATTGACAAGTGCAGCATATGTTCATCTAAAACACTTAGATGTATCTAAGCATACTCGAAATCTTTCTCCAGCAAGTCGGACTATATTGCTGTCGGGACCTGCAGGTATGCACAACTATTTTTCATGACTTGATTGAACACATAACTGATTGTTCGATTATGATTTATTTCTGCTTATTCTTATTACATTTGCTCCATTTCGGTTAGAACTATACCAGCAAGCACTTGCCAAGGCTCTGGCGCAGCAGTTTGAAGCAAAGTTGCTATTGCTGGATTTACACGAATTTTCACTTAAGGTTCATATCTTTGATGTCATTGTCTTCTAATAGAAATTTTTTATGTACTTATGTTCTTATTTATTTCATTTACTTGGTCATGGTTACAGATGCAGGGCAAGTACAATATCACAAAGAAAGACTCTGTAAGTGCTATTCCATATAAGATGATGAATAATGAGATTTCATGTCCTAAATTATAAGTTTTCTCACCATAAATATTGGTTCCTTTGTACCATCTAAGTATTTAACCAATACAGATAAGCACCCTGCTCTATTATGCTACAATCAGTACACGGGACATCCAGCACATTGTTTTTTGTTTCTCAGTAAATATAAAACAATTTGCGTAAAATGAAATTTATATTGATTTTCCTTTTCTTTTCTGTTGTAGTCTCTCCCAGTGTCTCTCTCAGAAGCGACTTTAGAAAGAATGTCCAGTTTTCTAGGTTCATTCTCCGGTCTTCCCTGTAAAGACAGAGGTACAGTTACAATGCATGATGCACTTCTCCATTTCTGTGTGCCATCTTACATAAGTTTGCTAGCTAATTTGTGCTGCCCAGTAAGCCCAACTTGATGTTGACTTGTTAAGTTGAAACAAGTTCGAGATTGATATAGTAAGCTATATTTGAATAGCCTTTTAAAATTCAGAAAAAATGTATGCAAAATGCGAGGTGTTAGGACTAAAATGTATTGGAGAATAGTTAGTTGCATTAATGATTAATCTATTGGCATTAGTTTTTACCCCAAAACATCGTCATGGATGAGTTTTCCTCCAAAACATAGTCATAGATGAATTTTCCGAGCACACTTGTTACCATCTTTATGTATCTCAGTCAGTGCATATTGTGGTGATTACAAGAGTACTTATACTTGCATATTCTATTTTTATCCTAAAATAAAAATATGCATAAACATTAACCTTAATAAATTACACGTGATTCCGTAAAAACTTGATTGGGCACCATAACAAGATAAGACTCTAGATGAAAAGACATTTACAGTTCAAAAATGGTTTGTCAAAATGTTTATGACAAAATCCATTCTCCTGTGGATTATGCATCACATCTGTAATTCCTGACAAGGTATATAAGTGGAATTCCATTCTTCTGTACCATTCATTTGCCAATCCCACTCAAAATGCATTTCGTAACATTCTTTGTTCCAGCTCAAGAGATCCAAAGTAATGCAGACAGAAAGTTCTAGTTGGATGGAATATTCTTGCAACTGAATGAATTTCCATCCTCATAGAACTACAGATTATGTTTTCACAACAATCAGTAGGCTGCTCTACAATTTAGAATTTGAGGAATCGACATAATGTAAACCGGCTTCAATCGCAGAAAAAGAATGTTGAGTTTTTCTTGCATGATGTGATATTTTATGGGTACATATATGGTCAATTTCTCTCAATCTATTTAGGCAAATGATCTGATGAGGCTTGGTTATGATTTTATTGAAGGCACAACATCTGGGCAAGGAAGTGGACTGGATGCTACAGCAAGGTATGGTGATAGCATGTTTTTTATCCATATGACTTAATAGTTGTATTTATACCCAAAAGTGTACAAAAAATACATACTGCCCATTTGGGTATTTATAGAAACTGTCTTACCCAAACTAAGTTTTGAATCTTGTTCTCAATCTTCAAATGGGTGTTTCTCAGAACTTTCACTAAAGTATGCTTAGCTAGATTCTCTGCAGAACTTTAAAGTACCAACATGGATTGATGCTTTATATGTCAACATTGTGCTTCTTTCAGGAATTCTGAAGGAGTCAACAACTCTCAAAAGCATCGCAGAAGTTCCTCCGTCTCTTCAGATATGAGTAGCATAAGCACCCTCTCATCCTCTTCAAATCCAGGTTTTTAATATATTCTCTTCAGTTGTAATTGATTGCTACATTTTTTTATTTTTGGAAGCATGAAGTGCATATCCTGTAATTTTTTAATGAGATGGTATATATCAGTCGAAATAAAGTTGGTAGTCAAGGTTTTCATTTCCCAGTGGAATCTTCTATTGTGACTTGGTGACAGATTTGCACTGTGTATATCCTTACAGCGATGAGCACTTAACTAGAAGAAGTGCAACATGGAATATAACATCTCACTAATTTTGTTTTGACTTTGTCAGCTCGTTCCAAGCGCGTTAGCAGCTGGCCTTTTGATGAGAAAGTTCTCTTACAGTCACTTTATAAGGTAATGTCATCATTGTTGATGGTTCGTATGACATATCTATGTTTGGGATATATTATGATTGTTCCTTCAACGGTGTCCTTGATTGTGCTGATGGTCAGACCTTATGGATTCTCTATGATATTAACAAAGATAGTTGTGGCTTTCAGGTGTTGGTTTCAGTTTCTCAAACAAGCAGCATTATTCTTTACATCCGGGACGTCGAGAAACTTTTTCTCCAGTCCTCAAGATTATACAAACTACTTGATAGAATGCTGAAGAAATTAACGGGATCTGTTTTGGTTCTCGGTTCTCGGATGCTGGAGCTTGATGATGATTCTGGTGAAGTAGACGAGAAACTAAGTATGTTATTTCCTTACAACATCGAGATTAGGCCGCCAGAAGATGAAACTCATCTTGTCAGCTGGAAAAGTCAACTGGAAGAGGATATGAGAATGATACAGTTTCAGGATAACAAGAACCATATATCTGAGGTACTTGCAGCAAATGATATCGAGTGCCATGATCTAGGAGCAATATGTCTTGCTGACACAACTATTCTGAGTGACTATATCGAGGAAATTGTTGTTTCTGCTCTATCATATCATTTGATGAATAGTAAGGAACCAGAGTATCGTAATGGGAAGCTTGTTATATCATCTAAGAGGTACATATCAAAGCATTCTTTCTTTTGTTTAATATAGTTTCTTCTTATTTACATATATTTCCTTCATGCTGCGACTGATCTTTGCTTGACTGAATATTGGTGAAGTTTATGCCACGGATTAAGCATATTTCAAGAAGGTAAAATTGGTAGCAAAGATACCCTAAAGATGGAGACTAATGCTGAAGGTTTCAAGGTTTGTTCCATAATCAGGCTTTAACTATTTCTTTCTTCATTTCCTAACAAGCCACTGCTAATCTACTTAATTTTCTTGTTATTAGGATCCCAATGCAAAAGAGGGTGCTGTAAAAAAACCTGGGTCAAAGTTCGAAACAAAATCTGGGAACAAGAATGAGACAGAAAAGCCAACTTCATCGAAGACAGATGGTGAGAATGCATCAACGTCAAAGCCCCCAGTAAGTCCTGCACTTACCAATCTAATCCAGAATTTTACTAAGCAAAATGTTGATGCCTTGAGTATGCAGACAGAGGGTCAAAATTACGTTGAATATAGTCAGCTTTATTTACAATGACCTAATTTTGATGCTCAGACATATACTTCTCTTTCAATACTCCTGGCTGTTCAGAAATGTCGTTTCGCTTGCTACCTTTTATTTCCATGATATAACCATGTGCTTATTCTATTGGTCGTGATTGGTTATCTTTTTACGTATTCCAGGAAGTTCTTCCAGACAATGAATTTGAGAAACGCATCAGGCCAGAAGTTATCCCCGCAAATGAGATTGGAGTAACATTTTCTGATATTGGTGCTCTAGATGAGACTAAAGAATCACTCCAGGAGCTAGTTATGCTTCCTCTCAGAAGGCCGGACCTTTTCAATGGTGGTCTTTTGAAGCCTTGCAGAGGCATATTACTCTTTGGTCCGCCTGGTACTGGAAAAACAATGCTTGCCAAAGCCATTGCCAATGAGGCTGGGGCTAGCTTCATAAACGTCTCAATGTCAACTATCACTTCGAAATGGTTTGGAGAAGATGAAAAGAACGTTCGGGCTCTTTTCACACTTGCAGCAAAGGTTTCTCCAACAATCATTTTTGTAGATGAGGTTGATAGTATGCTTGGGCAGCGGACAAGAGTAGGAGAGCATGAGGCAATGCGAAAGATAAAAAACGAATTCATGACACACTGGGATGGGCTATTAACAAAACCCGGAGAGCGGATTCTTGTTCTTGCAGCAACAAACAGACCTTTTGACCTAGATGAAGCAATCATTAGGCGTTTTGAGCGCAGGTACTTATATTATTGTGTCATTCTAGTGTTGGTGTATTTCTTGATTCCGTAAAAATAGTCACTCATATTGATTAATTTGCTTGTTCGCACTTATATTGATAATATTCTTCATAATTTACTGCATTTTTGTTTTCTTGATCAGCAAAATATTTCCTTGCGACTCATTTAACATATTCCTCAGACACATGATAAACATTTTAACTGAAATGCATATCTGCTTGTTTTGGTTTATTTCAACAGAATCATGGTGGACCTGCCTTCTGTTGAGAATAGAGAAAAGATCTTGAAAACCCTGTTGTCAAAAGAAAAGGCAGAAGATCTAGACTTTAAAGAGCTCGCAACTTTGACAGAAGGATATAGTGGAAGTGATCTCAAGGTTAGGATTGTTTACATAAAATGTTGATCATCTTTAATTTTGATTCATCTGCCACTGACTCGTCATATGACTATTGGAAGCAGAATCTGTGCGTAACAGCGGCTTACCGGCCAGTGAGAGAACTCATACAACTAGAGAGAGAGAAGGATATGGTATATTAAAAGTTGGATTTGAAACTACATTGTTAATTCCTATCTTTCCCATGATTTAAAAGTCCACTGAAATCTTATAACCTCCGACACTGATCCTTTTTTCTATCTAGGCAAAGAAACAGAGAGATAAAGAAGGTGAGAAAAACTCCGAAGATGCTTCTCCGACCCTAGATGAAAGTAAAGACGAAAAAGTAATTTCTTTAAGAGCCTTAAACATGGAAGACTTGAGGCAGGCAAAGAATCAGGTATTATGACACTATCCTATTTTATCATCATTATGAATGTACACTTCAACCAATTATATATGCAAGGTTTTTAAAGCCCGGTTTGTATTTTTAACTTTCAAGTAAATCAGGCCAAACATCAGATGAAGTTTGCTTTCGAAGAGCCTATTCCTTTCAAACCTTCATTAATTATTCTAGTATCACAATGCATGAATTTCACCTTATTTCATGCCATTACTACCTTTTTATACCGAAGAAATGCATATAACCATGAATGAGATTTCCATAATCCTACTTTTGGTTAACAAGAAAGGATTGAATGATTCAGTTTGTACGAAAATCCATCAGGATAACCATGAAATTAAAGAATCATAGGTCAAAACTGAGGAAAAATGTTTAAGTCCTATTGCGGTTGAACTGTAAGTCAGTGCCACTCATTCTTACACAATAACTTTTGGTGGTGATGCAGGTTGCTGCAAGTTTTGCCTCTGAGGGATCCATAATGGGCGAGCTAAAGCAGTGGAACGAACTATACGGAGAAGGGGGTTCGAGGAAGAAAAAGCAGTTATCTTACTTCCTTTAGAGTAGCCAGGAGTGTGCATTTGGAGATGGGATCAGATTTCTTCTATCTGAACGAGGTGAACGAACTTTCAGACAAGTACGACAGTTGGACAAGACAAGAATCTGCAATGCCACTGAAAGCTCGTTCATATTCTCGTATCAAATTCATCATCCATTTTTCATTTTTCGAAGTTTGCATATTTAAGCCTGTAATTAGTTCAGAATGGATGCATTATTTATCAGGGGAGATTGGGCGATACGTTAGAACCGGATAGAAGTGTTTCCTCTAAAATTTGTAGCAATCAAACTTGTGTTTGTTTTATTGTATGATTTTGTAAATTCATTATGCATAAATTATTAATGAAAATCAAGTCATTTCAACGTTTCTGTTACTTTCCATTGTAGTTTATAATTGGCCTAATTGCATGAAAATCCCTGATCTTTTTCCAATTTCTGGTTTAAAACCAAACCTTTTAAAATTCGCAAATTAAACTATGGGCTTTCAATTTGGGGCAATTGACATATGAGATGTATTTTCCCCCAATTTTCTGCTGACCTGGAAGCGGAGTTGC
Source organism: Schizonepeta tenuifolia (assembly GCA_029490685.1). Lineage (NCBI taxonomy): Eukaryota > Viridiplantae > Streptophyta > Magnoliopsida > Lamiales > Lamiaceae > Schizonepeta > Schizonepeta tenuifolia. Next base: position 96,540,388 of record CM055959.1, read on the forward strand.
CTACGTGGTAAAAAGCTCCGACGCGACAAATGACTTTGTTCTTAGCCCATGCAAAACGACGTCGTTTCAAACATCGAACTCATTTAATTACTTAGGATTTAGGGCAAAATCGAATTTCATTTCTCCTTCTCAAACAACTTTCGTCTCCATTTCCCTCTTCATTTCCATCTTTCTTCTCTATCATTTGGGCTCACCATCGGCTTCTTCTTCTTCACAAGGCAATGAGTTCATCATCTGCACAATCGGGATCTTGGAGTAATCTCGAACCTCAACAATGACTATGTAAGTGCGTCCCACCTCAGCCAACACTTTGGACGACGTCAAACAGCGAGGAAAAACCAGAGAGAAGGTACTGATATTGTCGTCGGAGAGGGCGGGTACGAAGAATGGATTTGATATTTGAATTCAGCTGTAAAATTTCTTTTCAACGATTTGAATTTTTTGATGTTTTGTTGTAGTGGGGCGACTGTAATTTTTGGCTTTGGATTGATCCAGAGTTGACTACGCACTACAAGGATGCTATCCAAAAACCGAAGCTTGAAAAGGAGCTAGCAGTGGAGCAATTGTTTCAAGAGAGGAAAAATAAGAGCAAGAATTTGAACAACATGATTCTGGTGAAGCAAGTGCCAAAAAATATGAAGAATCTTGAAGGCAAGATCAAGATATTATATCTGCTATTTGTTGTTCTTGGATTGTTGGTTCTATTTAAGGCTTAAGATTAGGTCGAGCTCTTACTCTTTTTCATGGAATGCAAGACTTCTCTTTCTGTAGTTTAATGTTAGGAAACTTGGCTGTATTGTTGTAGTTGGTTGTTGGTTGTAGTTGTAGTTGGTGTTGAATGTTGTAGTTGGTGACAACTATGTTGTTGATGCTGCTTTTGAAAGTGGTGGTTGTTAGTTATTCAATGTTGTTGTTGTGATGTTGCAATGGAAGTATGGTGTATTTTATTTTGTTTATTCTACTAATTGAATGTTGTAGTTGTGTTGTTTATGATGGAATGATGAAATGATGGAATGATTATGATTTAATTGATCATCTAAACTACATGTAATAAACCTGGAGATATATTTGTCAACTAAACTACATTCATTGAAAGTGAGCTAAGATGACAAATCAGCTAAGTATATATCTAAAACACAAGATCCTCACATACATGACAATTCAGCTAATGAAGTAAAAAATTCAGAAAGAACACAAGTGAAGTTTGAAGAATCAAACAAATACAGTGAATTCAGAATTTCAAGTTGACAAATCAAACATCATGTCAATAAGTTTGAATATGAGCACTGAATTCAAGTCACATACATATATGAAGAAATCAGTGTACTTGATTCACCAAGTAAACAAAAAAGGCCTATACATCATCTACCATCTGCCCTAGATCCCACCGAATGGAGCCCTACTTTCTTGTGTGGAAGGGCCTTTTTTCTTTCTTAGTCTCTTAGATGACTGCCCCTTCTCCTTTGGTGGTTGTGGTGGATGTTTTCTTGGTGTGCCTCTCTTGCCCTGTTTCATGAAAAGTTGAAAGATGCAGAAATCAGTTAAAGTAAGCAAGCAGTCAATTATGCAAAGTCCATTGAAAATATGCAGAAATAAGTTTTAAATACCTTGGGTATTTCAGGTGCCTTTGGGTTTGCACAAGTCTTGGAGTTATGTCCCTTTTCTTTGCAATTCTGACATGTCATGACAAGCCCAAACCTCCTCAACTTGTTTTTATTCTTTGGATTTTCCTCATTGTCTCTTCTCTTGTTCTTCTTTGGTCTTCCTGGCAATTTTATGATTAAGGGAGGCTTGATCACACTGCCCTCTGCCTCAGGTCACATCTCTTCAGAACACACTGGCTCAATGGCATATTTGTATGCCTATACATGTCAACACTATAATAAGGGTGTAGATAATTCAATGGATCCTCACCCTTGAAGCCAATTGCAGCACAAGAATGGGTACAAGGAATTCCAGTCAAGTCCCAGCTTCTACATATGCAGGTTCTCTCATTGAGGCTTACAACAAAAGTCTTACCAGCCAGACATACCTCATATTTGTGATTTATGTTTGGAAACACATAAGCTGTCACACTCTCTGCTCTATGTTTTTCTAGTTTAGTTAGTATGGCTGGACAGACACTCTCCTCCTGAGCACAAATCATCTTAAGCTTATCTACTTGCCTAATCATGAGATCTCTCATAATCTGCTCACATATGTGAATTACATGCATCCCCTTAGCAGTTAGGATGTACCCATTAAATGTCCCAGCTATGTTATTGTCTATCATATCACTACATGTTCCTAGCTTAAGAAAATACTTACAGAACTTGGTGACATCTCTTTTCACAAAATCATCATGTGCCTTTTCATTTTCTGCCTTCAAGACTTCCAATTTGCTTTTGTACTCTTGTACATAGGTGCTCCTTGCAACATTCCAAAATATGTTCTTCAAGGTCTTACCTTTGTGCTGCTTTTTCCAATTCATATACATGTGCCTCGCACAATTCCTATGCTCAGCCAAAGCAGCCAAGTTGCTGACTGCATTCATTAAGCCCTAAAAAGAAAGAGAAATATTTCTCGTGAGTTCACTTCATTAAGACAAATACTCTTAAACAATTACATGTTACCTTTTGTTGATCACTGATAAAACACCACCTATTTCCATCTGTTATAGCCAAATCTTCAAGTAGAATTAGTAAAAACCATGTCCAACAATGCTCATGCTCCACTTCTACAATAGCCCATGCAATTGGGATTGTTCCCATCCTAAGAGCACTATGCCCTATATACAGACCCCTGAATATTGATCCCTCACCCAACAACAACAGATACTTCCCATCTCTGTCTAGTCTAATGAGCTCAACAACATACCTTCTAAGTAAGGCATAATGCTGCTCCACACATCCTTTTATCATGTCTTGAGCAGTTGCTCTAGCTCTGTACAACCTATCTTCCTAGGTATAGTTAAAAACTTCTTCCTAATTTTCTCAGCAAGTATACTGATAGGCAGATTAGGATAAACTCTAAAGATATTCATATAGTGATGTGATATCCAGACTGAACTCATAAGCTTGTTGTTTGTCTTTCTTCTGCATTTCTGTGTGGGATAGAAGGTCTTCACACAGAAATAATCATCAGCTTGTACGAGGCATACAATTTACAAGGACATGGTGGTCTGCATCTGACTTGGCATACAATCTTGGTGATCTTCTCAAATTTCAAGTTAATCTGATGTGCTACGGCATTATCCCTCAAAGCATCTCTGCAAAACCTCATGCCAAGTTTCATCTTCAGATCCTTAAGTTTTGTCCTTGGATCATAGCTTGACCTAAACTTGTTGCTTCTAGGACCCTCTCATTCTTCATCTATTGAGTCTGAGCACACCTCACCTTCAAAACTTGCATACTCAGAGTCAGCATGCTCAAATACTACATTAAACCCCATCCTAGCTACTAGGCTGCTCCTCATCAAGTAAAGCAAACAGATACTTTTTTATCTTCACTTTCTGTCTTGCTATCACATATTCTTCATCATCGGAAGCAAGCTCAGAATCATCTAATTCATCATCAGATTCTTCACCTCCACAAGGATTAAAATTTGAGTCCTCACTATTCTCATCACAAAACTCATCCTCATTACTTAGATCATTCTCAGCATCAGAATCAAACTTATTCTCATCACCCTCAATACCAACAGAATTACTAACCAAATCATCCACATTATCACCCTTCAACCCAATGCCAGCCTCATTTTCAACTCCAACATTATCACCCTTCAACCCACTGCCAGCCTCATCCATCTTACAACCCTCTATATAGAAATGTAATACTTTATTATGTGGTATAAGCAGCTTCAACATTTGCATAACATCGTTATCATCCTTCAATACCCTATATGACTGACACTTAAGAATCTTATACCAGATCTTTTCCCAAATAACATATCCTAAATTCTCAACTAACTCTTCAGCATCAAAATAACCAAATTTATCTTGATCTAAATGAAATCTGCCCTCACATTCACCTCCAATATACAAATCATCACCCTCTAGATTAACAAACTTGCCATCATGATGAAAAAGAAATACAATATATATCATCAACCATAAACCCTAATTGCAGAGTTCAGGACTTCAAAAAAAATTGCCAAATCCCAAAATAACAAAGTGAAACCCTAGACCATAATTGCACAACTCAAAAAATCACGAATCTCAGGCCAAATTAACAAATAACAAGGTAAAAATAGCAAATAAACAGATTATTTCAGAAATAAACACTAAATCCTAACTGCACATATTTTGAAATTTAGAATTGAAAAAATTCAGCCCACATTCCCCGAAAACCACATCAATAAACCCTAAATCTAGCAAAAGAACATAAATTAATCGAATTAGTACAGGAATCGAGACCTACCTGTCCCCCATTTCTTCTGCTTCGTCGCTTTTGGGACCACACCTCCCCCACTTGAGCAATAAGATAAACCACACCAAGACAAAAAAATAAAGAATCTTACACTTTAAGGCCACAAAACTTCATTTGTTTAACACAAACATCGAAAGCAACAAAGTGTTTGGGATTTGGGTTTGTCGGAAAGAGAGGATTAAGAATTAGGGATTTGCTGAATGTGTTTGGGTAGGGTCGGCAATGTATATATTTCAACAATAAAACGACAATGTTTCAAACCCAAAGAAAAACGACGTCGTTTTCTGTTATGGATGCTAAATTACCACGTAAGCAAAAAATTATACATGTAGGCAGTCAAATTTCGCCGGAGGTCCATCTCATATGTCAATTGCCCCAAATTGAAAGCTCATAGTTTAATTTGCGAGTTTTAAAAGGTTTGATTTTAAACCAGAAATTGGAAAAAAAAATCAGAATTTTTCATGCAATTTTCCCTTTATAATTTCCATCATCTATTGATATTGATGTATGTTTGCTGAGATTTAGCGGAAATTTCAAATTTTCTTGCTCAGACGAAACTCTGAGCATTAGTGATCTGATAAAAAAGATTATCAACAAAATGTGAAAGAAAATCACTGAAGCTTAAATGATTGCTAGAAACTAAAATACTACCCCTCCCTCCCTTTAAAAACGGGTTGTTCCAAAATTATTGCACGCTTTATATTCATTAAAGGGGCATTAGATTTTATTTTTTAAGAGTGTGTTTACTTTGATGGAAAATGGTAGAAAAGAAATATTTTAACTTATTTTTCATCATTTTCACATGTTTACTACGTTCATTAATTTTACTAGGACATGATGGATAATTTTTTCGGGCAACCCCTCTTCTATCCTTTTTTCTCCAATTGTGGAAAATATTAACATGAAAATGGGAAATGGGGTGGGGGGGACCATGTGATAATTTCAATTCCATCCTAGTAAACATGTGATAAGAAATGATGGAATTGTTAATATTTTCTCATCTTTTCTTGTCTATCATTTTCCAATGGAAATATTTCCATCAAAGTAAACGCACCCTAAGTATACTCATCTCCATGATCTTCGAGATTGATAATCTTTTCAGCTTATAGAACATAAGCGAAGCTAAAGTAGAGATTCATGTTTGTAATTATTTTACCGTATTATAAATGAACATAGTATACTACCTCCGGTTCCCAAGTCTCTTCTTAGTAAGAAGTGACACAGATATTAAGAAAAAAGGTTGATGAGTTGGTTGTTAGTAGAAAAAAAGTGATTAAATTTGTTATGAGTGGAGAAAGGGTCCCACATTGAGGGTAGTGATATATTAATTAATTGAGATACTGATGTCATATGTGGTATTTTAGATAAATAAGTTGATAAAGTAAGGGCAAGAGATAATAATTTGTTGTGGGGTAGTGTCCAAAAATGGTTAGGAAGAAACTTGGCGACCATCCTAAAAAAGAAAGATAGGAAGAAACTTAGGGACCGGAGATACTATATTATTAATCTATATCATAAGGGGACTACCAATATTTTTATGAGATGAATATAATTTATACTCTCTCCGTCTCGTTCATAATGTAAAATTTCTTTTCGGTACGAGTATTAAGAAGAAGGGTATTAAAAGTAAAGGTGGTGATTAATGTAGTAATAAAGTGATATAAAATATTTTTAAAGTAAATTAAATGTTGTTGATGTGATATAAAGTGGTTTTAAAGTGAACAAAGTATTATTGATGTGATATAAAGTGGTCTTAAAGTGAATAAAGTGGTTTTCTAATTATTTCCATAAAAAGAAATGTTATAAGATAAATGAGGCATCCAAAAAAGGAATATGTTACAAGATGGACGAGACAGAGGGAGTATATAATACTTCTTTCATCTTATCCAATTTGTCTCTTTATTGTTAAGTAGGAGTGTTCAAAGTTTGGTTTAAATCGTAAATCAAGTCGAACCAAACCGCAATTTACGATTTGGTTCGGTTTTTTGGTTTAAAAATATGATTTGGTTTAGATTTTTCAAAAATTATGGTTCATGGTTTAGGTTTGGTTTTTAAGAAAATTCAAACCAAACCAAACCGTAAACCGAAAAACCGTACAATCGTACATATCATATCTGAGTGTTATACAAATTTAATTATGTGAGAAAATAGAGATTTTTTTGATTGCATGTCATATCTGAGTGTTATACAAATATAATTAATGAAATCGTACAATTTCGAATCATTAAACCCTACAATCTACTATACATTTTCAATTAATTGTTACAGTTGTTTATCTTCACCTTTGAATACAAGGTACGAATTTTTATTTGTTTTCTTTTCTTCTATATCCTTTTCAAATTTAAGTTGTTTTCGATAGAAAAAGTAGAAAATGTGAAATTATTTTACTATAATTTACTATTTAGCTAAATAACGTTATCCTAGACTCCTAGTATATTTATTCTAGCAAAAGAGAAAAATATATATGGTCATGACAACAACTTTATTTAATTCGTTTTATTTCTATTACGAAGAAAATAAAAAAAATATTTTTAAACCGCAAACCAAACCGCACCAAACCATATTATTACAGTGTGGTTTGGTTTGGTTTTACTACTTAATAGTTCGGTTTGGTTCTAAAAAATTACCAGACCGTATTTTACGATTTGGTTTGGGTTTAGTATCAAACTGCACCAAACTAAACGGCGAACACCCCTATTGTTAAGACACAAAAGTTAAGGTAAACAAAATAAAAAATATGTTGGTCACATCACTTCTCAATGGTTTTGAAGGTTTATTTTTTTCTTATTGGAAAGTCTTCCTTGTGTCTCGTTTACATTGTCATGTTATTGTTGGAAATGGATAGTAAGAATAAGGATAAAAAGATAGAAAGGATAAAAAGATAGAAAGTGAATACGTCACATCATTTTTCAAAGGTTTTGAAGTGATAAAGTTTTTCTTATTAAAACAGGACAAATGTGAAATTGTGAATGAAATATCTAAATAAAGAAATGACAAATTAAGTGGAACGAATGGAACCTATGATCTAGTTTATCTACTATATTTATTATTTGAGCTCACACATTTTCTCTGAGTGTCATCAAATATATATGTTAATTGTAGAAAATTAATCAAATTATAGTATAAAAGGTAAAATGATTGTTATTATACACATTAAATCTAGATACACAATGTTGAACAAATTTGCATTAATATATTCTGAGCTAGTAAAAATAATAATATTACGGTTGTTGGCATAAGGGTAAAATGCTGAAATAACAGTTTTAAGATTTAAATTATTAATTATAGCAATATTTTTAAAAAATATTAAATACTAACAATTCTAAACATATTTATCCTTTCATCTATTTTTCTATAGAGTTATCTCTCTAATTCTCTTTCTATCTACACGTTATTTCTCTCTTTCTCTCTCTCTCTCTCACATTTCCTCAATTGACGCCACATCCACAAAACCTATTTCTCTGTCTGCAAATTTCCAGACCATGGCAACGCCGAGTAGCCTACAAAATCTCTAACAACAATCTCGATCTCCTTGCCCATCGCGAATTGCAAATGCAGATGCAAATTCCTTATCAAACCTCTGCCCATCGTCATCGCCGTCATACATCTTTCCTCGTTCATCTTCATCAGTTTTTACGATTCAAGCAGCACGTCCTAATTGTTGTCTTCCATTGGTCATCGATCCCTCTGGCCACATGGAAAAAAAGGGGAAATCACATGATAAAAAACTGGAATCACATAAAAAAAATGGGAATACACATGAATAAATGTATAATCACATTGTAATTTGTGTAGTTCCATACTAATTCGAGTTCACATAAAAAATAATGGGAATTCACATGAAAAAGTTGAGAATTCACATAAAAAGCACTATGAAATCACATTATAATTTGTGTGGTTTCATATCTAATTCGAATTCACATGAAAAATTATGGAAAATCACATTAAAATTTGTGTGATTGCATATTTAATTCTAATTCTAATTCGTATAAAAATAATGAGAATTCACATGAAAAATAAAATGAAATCACATTGTACTTTGTGTGCTTTTGTATCTAATTTGTTTTCACATGAAAAATATTAGAAATTCACATGAAAAATTATGAGATTCACATAAAAAATAGTGTGAAATCACATTAAAAACTCAAACCAACCCTTCTCTCGAGAATTGCACAATATTCACTCCTTTTTCGCCTGTTTCACTCCCTTTCTCCACCGCCAACAAGGGCCACAACCCATTCAGGCTCTCTTCCTTCCGCCCTAACTCCATCGTCGACTCCTCCATTTTCTTTGTTCCTTTCGCTGTCGCAACACCCCACTCTTTCCTCTTGAGCGAGTAAGCGTTCAAGGACCTCAGAGACTTCGAAAAGAGTACCCTCGATATTAGCGACACCGACTATGAAGATTCAGACAATGAGCCGAAGGGGATTGAAGTTGTCGGTTAATTTTTTTGTAATTGAGCGGTCTGGCTTCTTTATTGTTCAATGAATAATGCTTTAGGTAAATCTGCAGAGGAAAAAAACCAGGCCGTTGCCTTCTTGGTTTAGTCTTTGGTTGAAATAGAACTCCAACAACCATTCCACTCTAGCAACAAAATGATGGATGGAGGAGAGAGAGAAATGAAGTGATGTGGAAGAAGATAAAAAAATGCTATTATTTATATATTTTGAAAATGAGTGCTATAATTTATGTTTTTTTATCCTAGAACTGCTATAATTTCACAATAATCCATAATGACTATATTACTTCCTCTGTCTTGGGTTAGTGTGATCTCTTTCTATTTTTAGTCGTTCCGACTTTATATGGTGTTTCTTTTTTATGACATACTTACTTTTTACCCATAAACCCTTAAAAGTTCATATATTTACTCCTATAAAATTTATTTCTCCACCAAGAAATTAACATGGATCTCTTCCTCTACCTACAATACTCCAATTAAATATTTATCTATTTTTTTTAAAATTGAGTGTGGTGGTCCCATGTCATACTAAATCGGGAGTAATAGTTATTTGAGTGATAATATAATACGTACTTTTTTAATAAAATTCCGACCGAAATTTTTTGCATTTTAATTTTACTGTGAGATAAAAATTGTGTATCCCTCATTCGTTGGAATAATAAAATAAACTCCATTTTATGTCATTCCTCTCTTTTTGTTGGTCGATTTCTCAGCAAATATCGGTGAATTAATCCTCTGAATTCCACCGAATCTGGAAAAAGTGCAGGTGTTGTTGAAATGGGTACCCAAAATCGGAAAACCAAAACTTGTGCAGTTGAGAGATTCAATAATCCAATTGATCGATACCAATCTCTAACGATTAAAGAATCCCTCTCCAAACCTTCCCAATATTTCTTCGCTTGTAAAGAATTGAGCTTTCTTCTTAAAAAATCCTACTCTAAGTTTCCCAAAAATCTTCAATCGCTCATTTTTCAGGATACCCTTTTCGCCTTCACCCTTCTCCCTGAGTAAGCAAAAATATTTACTTCTTTCGATTCATTTTATTATATAGAGGTTACGGAATTGAACAATTTCGGATTTTTTTTTTGGATTATTTATTGATTGAAAATTCAGGATGCAGACGCAGTCAGCAATTTCAGCTGCTAATTCTCTTCTGCAGAGTGCGGAATTTGCTTTGCCGAAGCAAAAACGAGCATTGGCTGTCAAGGAATTCAAACATGCTGTAGTTTCTAGTAAGAGAAAGTCCAAGATAAATAAAGAAGAAGGTGTTTTTTTCCTCTTCTTTTTTCCTTTTTACTTCAGTTGGTAAATATAATCACGATCATGAAATAAATTATCCATATAGTTGGTTGAGTAAATGATGATTTGCTGTTTCTTGTGTTATAAATTGTGATCTTGTGATTGGGTGGCGGATTAATTTATTTTTGGTTGACGATGTTTAGAGAATGGTGAAGGTGTTACTTGAATCTTTAGGTTTAACTGGTGGCTGTATGTATAGATACAATGTTGAGTTTGGTTAGAGTGTCATTTTCTGACATCGATGTAGTTATCGTCTTCCCTTGAGTAGAAAAGCATGTAATTTGATCCGAACGGCTCGTCCCCTGATACACTAGCTAAGTTTAGTGATTTGTTAAGCAATAGTTTGTTAACCTTTAATGTAGCTACTATGCAATAGTCTTGTGTATGTATAATTTTTCGTTTTCCAGATTAAATTTGAGTGAAGTTCTCTTCTCGTTCCAGAGCTAGATCAGCTTCCTCAGGATGTTCTTGTACATGTATTTGGATTCTTAGACGTGCAATCTCTGCTTTCTGCTTCTGCAGTCTGCCGGTACTTCTTTCACTGAGCATTGTTTTTTATATGTTCTTCTTTCCCAACGCCACTTTGGTTGTAAACATTGGAACTTGGAAGTGGCTTCACATTTGAGGGTTGATTATCAGGTCGTGGAATGCTGCTGCCGGTGACAACTATCTGTGGAAATTGTTATATGACACTTACTTTTGCAATTCTGATGATGTGATGACAAACGAGAGACGTCGAACAATTGGAGCGACTGAAAATGAGATCCAGCAGATTGATGATATTACAGCATTTGGTGTTAACTATAGATTTTCATTTGAAGCAGCCTATAAAGGTATGTTTTTTCATTGGGTGTGTGTGTGTGTGTGTGTTTTTTTTTTTTTTTTTTTTTTTTTTTGGGGGGTGGGGGGTGGTCTACAAATTGATACTTTTAATTACGTAGTGTGGCAACTAGAGATAGTGAATATTTTAAAACTATGTGGAGTTTTGTAAGATGATTAATTTTAGAAAAAGTGACTAATAAGTATGAAATCAATAGTGTTTCTGTGGCAAAAACACACAGAAAATGGATCCAATGCAGCAGTTTTTAAGGCTTTTGCTATTATATACTGGATTCCGTTTCGTAAAAGAGTGGCATGTGTTTCTTTGAGATTCAACCATGTATGCATCCAGTATCTGTCGCTAGATTTATAATGGAGAATATGTGACGTCGTGAAAAGAAAGCTTTCTTATCCATCCATCACTCAGCTCGGAAATTGTCCTTCATTGCTGTTTTGACTTGTTCATCAACTCAGACACACGTCCCCCACTCCCCATCTGTATTTATATCGATTATTAGGGATCCTATTTCCAATTGCAATGACATCATATCATATCCATATATATTGCAATTTAATACTGATTTTTGTTTCTAATACAGATGCTTGCTATAGAAAATTCGGATATTGTACAGGTTACTGCTCAAGTTGTCGTTCTATTGTTTGGCTAAATCGATACAGATGTTGTAATGAAACCAGTAGAAGAGGTGAAGTCAACCACCAAATCAAGCCTATATCAATAGAACAGGTAACTTCAACCACCAGTTTCTCTCAAATCTAACTGCAGTTTTTCTTCTCTTAACTTGAAAGAATGATACCTGCATTTTGTCAGATAACCAAGTTTAATTAATGTATCAAGTGATTGTGTCTGTGGCATTTTCAGATTGCTGAGTTCATTTTAGATGGCTGCGTGTCATCAGAATCTTCCTCGGATAGTGACAGTGATACCGAAGATGTACACGCCTTGGGGCTGTGGGCTTATCCTAGGCATATTAGCTAAGAATCATAGTCATTCTTTTTAGGTTTCTGGCCTCTCGTTCGGCCTCGTGTTGCATTTTTGTGATTGAAGCATCCGTCGTTGTATTTTCTGTGTTGAGGTTGAGGGTTAATTTTACTGAAATGGGGATTTTATTTTATGAAAGAGTGGTTAACAGGAGGCTTTCGCCATCACATTCTTATGTATAGAAGAAAAGTAGTCTTAGATTGATGGTCGCAAATACCAAAGCAGTGACACTGAGCTTAGCTGAGCTAACTTGCGAGCTATTCGAAATTTGAGCTCACTCTCGAGCTCGATATTAACTTCGATTAAAGCTAATGAAACATTTAAACTACATTTTCAAATGGAAGCACCTACTCACAGTATACAACATACAATAATATTCACAAATCGAATCATCAAATGCAGGGAGAGAGGGACAATGAGTCCAGGGCGGTTACTGGCCCCTCAAATTTTGAAAATAATAAGTACAAAAATTTTCTTACAACCGGTTGTATTGTGCAATCGGTTTTGACCCGCGCCCCGACCCGACCGGTGAGTTAAGAAAAAAAGAAGAAAAAACTGTCATCAGGAGCATGGTCCCAAAGTTCGGAGGCCCTTCACTATCCCGAAAAGCAGTTGCTGCAGCTCCGAAAAACAGGGCCGAGCAAGTAAAAAGAAAAACAGTAATGTGAAAAGATGAATATAAAATTTCTTTTAGTTTTCCCCTTCATTTTTCATTTCATCTCATTTATTGATAGTTTAGGCAAACCAATGATTCCAGTTGCTAGTATTATTCTGTATTCTGTGATCAATATACATATATTCTCTTATAACTAAGTTGTGTAAAAATAGGCCATACATATTATGGATTGGTGGATTTCTTCGGAAGTTGTCCGTGTTAATTCCTTGAGTTTCTTAAACAAAAAATTATTATTTTTAAAATTCTGCATAATATCCAAAAAAAGAAATGATAAAATAGAAATGCATCAAAGCTCTTGAAGGTTGTGCTATCACCGATCAAGCATTTTTATAAGTGCAATTGTCCATTCTATAAAACTCTTATAAAAAATAACTATTTGTACTTGTCACAAAGCCTATTAAAAAGAAATTTAGTTATTATAATATGATGGTTTTTCCAATTACTATTTTTTGTGAAATTATAAATTTATTATTTCCAAAATATCGAAAGATATTTTGGAAAAATATAATTACTCTCGAGAAGAAAGCTTAATTAAGTTTTGATTAATTTCAAAATCCCTATTGAACTACAACCGAGTAGATGATTGTCTATGTCTGTTAGATAGACCCACCTATTTGATCTATATAAAGTTATAACTTTACAGATCTCAAACTGAGAGGGAATTCGGAGACTTAGTCGAAGGTGTTCAGGCAGAAAAACAAGTCAGGTTGATTGATTAACTGACTCATCCGACTAAGAAAAGAAGATAGAAGATGTAGTTATTCTGAAGAATATTCAAGGCAAGAACTTTAACCAAATTCAAATTTAGAAGACTTCAAGCTATGTGTACTAATGAGCTGCATGCAAAAGACCTACATTTCCTCATTTGGCCAGACAAAAACTTGTTCCCAAGCTAAAGCATCGCCATCAGTTGACCTAAAGAACTTCACAACAAAATTCAACGGATGAAGATGGACTTCAAGCAAAAGATTCAGACGGCTTTATTCAACGGCTAGTTTGAACAATCAACCCATAAATAGAGGCATTTAACACCAAGACAAATAAAGATTTTCAAGTGCTCAAACGAAGAACAAGAACACTCTCAACCGAAGTCTACTGTTCAAGTAGTCAGTTGAATAAACGACTGATTTAATACCTCTAACTGATTTCCCCAGTTGAGATAAATTTTAAGAAGAAAATTTTATAGGTATAGTCCTCCCACTCTCCATGCACCTAAAACTCATTTCGAGACACATCAATTAGTTTGTTAATGATATTTTCCCAAATAAAAGGTTAGTACATCAATGAAAATCTATATCTATATATTATCATAACTTAATAGTGTACCACTTGTTGGATGATAACTATCTCCAAGATAGAAAAAGTATGATTTCATAGTCACATAAATATGACAAAAATTAGCTAGAATGTTGAGAGCCCATTTTTTACATAAATATGCAGTTGTGACCACAGTTCTTTGAGTCTTCATTGAGGTTAATGTTTGGAATGATGCTGCACGCAGAAGGAGTACTGCAGTTTGCATCACAAGTATGAAAGAAATAGAGCAAAATAATAAATAGAGATGAAGATTGTATGCCACAAGGTGAACCTTCATAAATTTCTGAAAAAATCATTATCTATAATCAAGCATATGGAAAAAGGAACTGAAAGTTAGGTTTGATCGATCCAGAATATATGCTAAATTTCTAATAAATAATTGAAATTTCAAAATTGAATACTACAAATTTTGGCAAATTTTAACACGTGAAGTTTACTTTCACCGTGAAAAATGATTTGCACAAATGTAACTCTGTCCTAACTCAATTCTTTCGAAAATTTTGAAGAAAAAAATTAGTGAAATACCAATTTTTACATTCTACCTACTATTTTATACTATTCCTTAACACTGGCAAATTGTCATTATCAAACACCAACAATGCTAAAACTTATAGACAGGGGCACCGACACAACTACTAATCCTTAATCTACTTAGAAAAACAGGGGAATACTTCAGAAATATGGACATAAAATTGTAGCATCTCTGCTTAATTATACATACATTAATCTGAAGTAGTAGTGCACTTCTCAGCACTAGGCTATTTTCCACTATGGCAAACTCCCTAACTCTTGAACAACAATCTCAACATTAGGCGAAGCACCATCATCATGTAGCAATGATACAGAATCAGTTGCAGATGTAATTCCGATTTCATCCACATTTACTACCGTCTGGATATATTGAGACGGATAATCAGTAGACGGTCAACATCAGCTTCCAACATTTCCAACACTTTATTCATTGATGGACGATCATGTGGGCTCATCTGTATGCACCACAGTGCAACTATTGTCATCTTACGAGCATATTTCCTCGTACTATCATTGTCGTCATTTTCATTAGCTTCCACGATTTCAATATCCTTGCCTTGGTTAAAGCAGTCATAAATCCAACATGGGAAATACTTACTGGAATCATCATTATTTCCTTTCAATTCTCTATTTAAACCCACCATTTCCATCAATAACATCCCGAAACTATACACATCAGCCTTGTACGAGACTGCACCAATACTTCTATTGATCAGTTCGGGAGCAACATATCCCATGGTTCCTCTTGCAGCTGTCATCGTCACTGTTTTCTTATCCGTGGAGCAAAATTTTGCAAGCCCGAAATCAGATATTTTTGGGATGAAGTTCTCATCAAGAAGTATATTATGAGGCTTGATGTCAAAATGCAGGATCTGAACATCACAACCACGGTGCAAATACTCAATCCCTTTAGCAACTCCAACTGCAATCTCAAACTTTGTCTCCCAATTCAAGGAACTCATTTTTTCTCGATTGAAAAGGTATTTTTCAAGGGAACCATTTGGCATGAAATCATAGATAAGCGCACGCTTGGATCCTTGCGCACAATATCCAACTAGTTGAACAACATTGACATGATGAATTCTTCCAATAGTTGCAATTTCATTCATAAAATCTTGGTCGCTTGCTCCAGATTTTCCTAGGAGTTTGACTGCAACATGATGGCCGCTCTGGAGCTTTCCTCTGTAAACACAACCAAAACCACCTTCACCTAGTTTATCTCGAAAATCTCTAGTCATCTTCTTTATCTCGGAATAGGAGTATCTGATTGGTGCGAGTTTATTGTCACTTCGAAGGAAGCTCTCTATTCTGTTATAGATAGACATATGCCTTCGCCGGAATTTGTATATCAAAAGCCACATTACAAAAGGAAAAAGGAGGACCTTTGGTGCCAAGATGATGAAGTCTGCCATGACATGGAAAATAGAAAAGAAAATCCGCAGTGCTTAATACGTATGTACATGCCTGTACTAATTTTTATTATTGACTTATGTAAAAGGTAAGTAAATGCAGTGCATGATTTTTTGTGACTAGTATAAGTAACGTGCAATTGCACATTAAAGAAAATAAATCTATTAAATAAATATTAACTAATTAATTTATATTTAATTTATTTTTTTTATTGAAGTTTTTGCAATTTTTCAAAATTTAATATTCAATCACTAATGAAAAAAAAAAGAACAATAAAATCAGTTACTAATTGAAATTCTTATATATTCTTAAAGTGGTACACGATGAAGCAGGACATAAGATCTCAAGTAACTTACCGATTAAGAGCAACTCAGTTACTAATCCAAGGAATCCCTCATATATTATCCCCGAAACTGCAAGCACAATCACTAGTCAGTACATGATAAGTGAAAGAAGAAATATATATAGTGATAAGTTAGTATAAATTTTTTTTCTCTTGTGACGACATGAGAATCATACTTAAATCTATTTATTATCATGCTTGAACCTGTATATAAGGATGAGTTAGTACAAAAACTAGAAAATGTATATCCATATAGTTATAATAGGGATTAAAACTCATATTTTGACACACCCTCTTCATAAACACAAATTTTGGCCACATTTGCACTTTGGAACAGGTTTATCCTTAATGAGGAGTGCGTGCGGGTCGGGCGCGGGCGGGTATCACGATTATGGTACTATCAGTACATTTGCTACAAACTGAGTCGTTTGTACCAGACCGCATCAAAAAAATTTCCATCAAACAATTGCTCCGTTTCTAGTAATTTAATCGTTTTTCTGTTCCGTTCATCACCTTAGTAAGTTAATTCCAATCAATTTAATCCCAAAGTTCGTCAAAATCGCTCAGATTTTGGAGAAAATCGGCCCGTGATTCAATTTCTAGTGTTTTTTCGTCGATGGGATGTTATTCACGTTTTTCGTCGCCATCGTTGGGTGTTTTTTTTTTTTTTTCAGACACAACCATTGAGGTTGCGTTGATATTGCGACTCTATTGGTGGTGGTGGTGAAGCCTCGCCGTTATTCCCGGTAGTTTTTTTTTCGATGCGTGTGTTCAAACTTGTCGTTCGCGACTTGGTACTTTTGGTGCAAATGGACTCCATTCGTACTAACTGTACCAAGGTCATCATTTGGCACAAGTGGCACTAATTAGACCGTTCGTCCCAACTGTACCAAACTTGGAACAATTAGAACTAATAAGACTAAAATCGTACCAAATGTACCACAAAAATTTGAACTGAATTTGACACATTTGGGACAATACTAAATTCGTACCAAATGTACTAACCTTGATACCCACCCGCGACCCACGAACTAACCCGAGCGTCTTTCAGTAAGGGTATTTTTATCCCAAATTTAAAATAATGACTAAAATTTGGGTTTTAATGCTCATATGACTTTCAAAAGTTGACTCTAAAAATTGTTCCTCTTGTGAGGACATGAAAACCGTGCTAAAAATTCTATTTATTATCATGATTAAACCTATATATAGTAATGCTTAATAAGATTCATGCTTATTTGTATAAATAATAATGCTTGTAGGAAATCATACTTAAATATATCAATAAAGCTATTCGGTCACACGGTGGCTTATTTGTAAAAATAGAAATAATCATATTTCCCCCTTGAGTTTATGCTTCCCCAATTAGGCTATATTTCCATTTTCAAAACCCATATTACCATTTTTAACTTGTGTGATCGGCCATAGTGTCTACAAATAATTACTCTATCCTAAATCAATATATACTCATGCTTCGAACAATGACAGTCATAGATCATTCAAAGATCAACAGTTCACGTTGGTTCCTACTTCTTACACTTTTAATTTTTATATAAACTAATCCGATAAAACATAAGATGCACTATTTAGTACATAAAATGCATTATTTTTACTTTTACAGAAAAAAGACTTTCTATATGAACCAATCCCATATATATATATATATATATATATATATATAGTACGTTCTATATGTGTGCGTGTACGTATGAGTAAATATACAAATAATAAAGGGAAAATCCACTTTTCTAGCAATGTCAATATTTTTTTTTACTAATTCTAGCAACTAATTTAAAACATACAAAATCTAGCAATTTAGGTCATTTATACCCTTAGTTCTTTAAGTAATATTCATCCAAAATCACAAAATTAAAATTGTGGAATCACAAAATATTCATCTTTAAGTAAAAACACAAAATAAAAAATGTGGAATCACATAATATTCATCTTCAAACAAAATCACAAAATTAAAAATGTGAAAGCACATAAAAATTGACCTTTAAGTAAAATCACAAAATTAAAAATGCGGAAGCACATAATATTTATCCTAAAGTAAAACCACAAAATTAAAAATGCGGAAGCACCTAATATTCATCCTAAATTAAAACCACAATATTTAAAATGTGGAATCACATAATTTTTCATCTTTAAGTAAAAACACGAAATTAAAAATGTGGAATCACATAATTATTCATCTTTAAGTAAAACCACAAAATTAAAAATGTGGAAGCACATAAAAATTCATCTTTAAGTAAAATCACAAAATTAAAAATGTGGAATCACATAGAACTAAATTGTAAATTATTAAAAACTAGTAATATAATATGTATTATTATTCTATATTAAAATCTGGTATTTTGTTGGACGTGTAAGAAATGAAGGAATATTAGAAGATGTGTAGTATAATTATGGACGAGAAACAATGACGTATAAATTAAATGGGAGAGATGGATAAAAGTACTAAATTGCAAAATCGTAGAATAAATAATATAATAGGAAAGGGAGGGAAAAAATAAAAAAGGGTAAAGTAGTACACAATTGTTAGATTTTATATGTTTTAAAATTGTTGCTACAATTTAGTACTTTTATCTAGATAATTGCTATTATCCCATTTCTCCTAATAATAAATGGCTTAAAAACTAAGGAATGTAAAAGGTTCTTACAACGAAATAACATTATGATGACAGTAGGAAATAAGAGAAGTGATACTGCAGCGAATCCAAAGATGGTGAATACAAGAGGGCTCACCATTGCACATAACAGACCTGCAATGTGTAATTTAATTTCACTATTTCAGAAATAGAATCCACGATATCAAAAATTGATAAAGAAAACAAAAATGCATGTAATGAACTGCTCACCTGCAATGATTAGAAGTGGGAAAAGATCTGCAGGTACACACAGGAAGTATATATTAAATGTACGTAAATGATATCCCACAAGTATATATATATATATATGATTTAATGTATAGCAACAAAAATGCATTACACCACAATATAGGTGTTGATGATGACCATGGTAAGCATCCGAAACAGACGGAGAACTCAAATCCATACAAGAGAGAATGATGGATTTCTGAAAGTGATACTGTTCTGTTCAAATCCTTAAATTCCCACGACGTCAACACTATATTCTCTAATATGCACATTTCTGGTAGCTGTGAGGCATTGATGTGCCCAACCTTAATATAATCATATCTAGGGGATGGTAATGAATTCGAAGAAGAAGAAGAGGCACAATTAGTAACATTTGTAAAGGGGGTGGATGAATTCTTCAATGGATTTGGACAGCTCATAAAATTAATAGGGCGGTTTACGCCAAGATCATGATCAAAAGTAAAAGGATGATATTTGGCGAAGTTATAGTCAGATATAGAATAGTTGGGAAAAGAGCAGATGTCGTCATTATTTACGGAAGCATCAACCACCCTTATGATGTAGGTGTCTACGAAACCGTAATTGATTGCTTTGACATAGTGTTTACGAGAATTAAGATAGATGGAGGTGACATTATCTTCGCATGCTAATTCAAATCTGCGATCTCCGCAGTGCTTGGGGTCGCCCTTGAGGCGGAAAGGGTAGCTAATATTGCTGATAATGCCGCAGGAAGAAGGGGGCCAGAGCTGGTGAGGATTAATGGCTGCTTGGGACGTCGTCGTTTGAGAGAAATGGAGTAGTAGTAAGAGAATCAAGAGAGACGAAGACGTAGTAAGGAGGCAGGAATATTGAGCTCTGAATATTGCATAATCCATCTAACTACGATAATGGATTGGAAGAAAGAAATGGAGCTAGTGAAACAATGAAGAAGATCTAGCTAGATAAGCAGGTTATAAATTAAGTGAGATCGAGGAAGTTGTTGATGACTATGCATTTGTACAGTTGGCGGAGACATTCAAGACTTGTGAGGTTGTCCACACGACCAATAATTGTTCAGCTTATTAATCTCCTCCAAGGAATTTTTTAAAACCATACAATTTATATTAATCTTGCATGTTGTGTTGAGTGGGGACTGGGACGGGACTACCATGCAAGAATCCAATTAATTCTATCATAATAGTGGGGGGACTACCAAATGAAGCCCAAACAAACGAGTGAGCCACACTCCTTTAGTCATTATCATTGGAAGCTTCATCCCTGCGCCTTAGACTTAATGCAGCGGCTGTCTCATCGGCCGGCTTGAGACAGCCGCGTCGACGAGACACTGCGGTGCAGCCCCCCCTTGCTCGAGACGGTCCTGCCGCATCGAGAAAGGTCTCGATCCGGCGCGTGCGGGACATGCGCTCGAAGGAAAAAAAATTGTCGGCGCGTGCAATGCATGCGCCTAACAGAAATTTTTTGAAAAATAGCCGTTCGACAACGGCACAAAAACAGCTAAAAAATTATTATTAGTATTATTTTTTTTATTTCACACCTATAAATACCTCATTTTATCACACCATTTTCTCCACACCAAATTCATCTTGTTACTCTTGTTTTCTCTCTATTTTTGCTTTCCATTTTTCGCACAAAATGTCTTCCTCGTCGGAATCCTCAACCGGCTACTCTTCACATGGCACCGACGACGAGATTATGCCGATGGTGACGAACTTCCAAGCTGCTGTCGCTCGACTCTTCGCCTCCAAGAAAAAAAAGAAGGTGAAGAAGCATCTGTTCTTGAAAATTTGTGAGGCGTTGAAGCAGAATGTGCGGTACTTCCAGCAGAAACAAGATGCAACCGGCAAATGGGGCGTGACGTCCGTGCAAAAATGCACAATGGCCATTCGCCAACTAGCCACTAGTGGAGCGCCGGATACATTAGATGAATACTTGAAGATCGGAGACAGCACGGGCTGTCTTTGACTCCGGAAGTTCTGCAAAGTTGTCATCAAGCTCTTCGGTGGCGTGTACTTGAGGAAGCCAAATGCTCAAGACACCGCTCGGCTGCTGAAAATGCACGAGGAGAGGCACGGCTTTTCGGGGATGCTCGATAGCTTGGACTGCATGCACTGGTTGTGGAGGAATTGTCCGAAGGCGTGAGCGGCTGCCTACACACGAGGAGATGTGGGCGCGCCTTCCTTGATTCTTGAGGCTGTGGCGTCTCAAGATTTATGGATCTGCCACGCCTTTTTTGGAGTAGCCGGCTCCAACAACGACATCAACGTCCTCAACCAATTGCCCTTATTCGAGGACGTGCTTGAAGATAGGGCTCCGCCATGCCAATTTGTGGTGAACGGAAAGAGCTACGATGGCGGTTACTACTTAACCGATGAGATCTACCCTGATTGGCCGGCTCTGATCAAGGCTCCCCGCTTGCAACGGACCTGAAGTAGGAGCGGTTCAAGACAATGCAGGAAGTGGCGAGGAAGGATATCGAACGGGCATTCGGTGTTCTTCAAGCCCGATAGGGAAATATCCGGAACCCGGCGCGGAACCTGTACACAAAGTACCTCCGCAACATCATATTTACGTGCATTATTTTACACAACATGATCATTGAAGACGAGAGGGAGGATTCGGTGAACTGGAGGGAGGACACAGAAACAACGGCGGCCGGTGATGTGCACCGGGTCCCCACTCCGCTGTCCTGGAAAGATTATCTCAAACGGATGCCGCATTGAGAGATACAAGGAAGCACCATCGACTCACCAATGATTTGATCGAGCATGTTTGAAGCCGATTTGGGTCGGTTGACGAGTAGGACGTATTTTATTTTTTAAATTTCAATTAATGTAATATTTTTATTTTTATTTTTAATTTCAATTAATGTATTGTAGTAGTTATTTATTTAAATCAATGAAATTTTAGAATTTTTTTATTAAAATTGATGCAAAATACAAATTAAGAAATTAGATAGAGACACCACATAAAGACAGTCCCACTGCAGCTCACTCCCACTGCAGCTCACTGTCTTTATCTGTAAAAAATCCTTAGAGACACTCCATAAAAACACTGCCACTGCACATAGTCTTATAGTCGTTACTGGACTTTCCATAATTAATTGAAATTAAGTTTAGATAGATGAAGGTGGTCCAACCACATTAATCTATATATCTCCTCCATGCCCACACCGCTCCAAGAAGTTCGATATTTTGACTCCAGCTGAAGCAGATAGATTGGCTTGAATTGAACCTAAATTTTATAGCCCAACCGGACTGAACCGAATCAAAATTAGTCCAACCCTTGTGGGCTTTGGAAACCGAGTGGGTTGGCCCGATTAACCAATATTCCTCATCAAATAATTGTAAACTCTTTTACGTTGGCGCTGATTTTTACTAAAAAAACATGTTAGAAATTGTTCTTAAAGAATCGTAATACAAATAAAATTTATATGAACTTTTCATAAAAGAAATAAAGAGAGCTTCAAATAATTGGAGAAAAAAAATTATACTTAAAATATTAAAAAAAAGAAATAGTAGAAAACTTGGCATAAACTTAATTGGAGCTTATTTTTAGTGTTAGTGAGGAGAGGTATGAATGTTAAAAAATTACAACATTAGGAGCTTATTTGTACCTAAAAGTATTTCAAGGGCTTAATTAATGATCCTTTATGTAAAAATCAATGGTGGTTTTTACAATTTTTTAAAGTACTATAATTTACACAAATTTTATATCATACGAGGTCCATGCTGTGTTCCCATTTTGACCCGTTTCCAGAGCATAAAATGCCAATTTTTTGAAAGAGCATATAGTCAGCCTTGATAGGTACAAGAACGGAGAACCTATGCAGGATAAAATTCAATAAAAAGTTAGCATTTTGCATTACATAATTTTCATGAAACTAGCATAAGTAACGTGCACTCCCATGTTAAAAAAATGAATCTACTAAATAAATATTAACGAGTTAATCTATATTTATTTTATTTTTTATTGATTTTTTCGCAATTTCTCAAAATTTAATATTCGATCACTAATTGAAAAAAATAGAGAACAATAAAAAAAATTATTGTAAAGAGCATTCTCGTTAATTCTTGTATTATTGACCTTCCACGAATTACAGAAATACTTTAAGTGATAAAGTTCTATGTATACCCAAATATAATAACTATTATTTACATTTTAATTCAATTATTCTTTTTGTGTCATTATAAAAGTGCTAATAAATTTTCATTAAATGAAATAAGTGAAAATAAATTTTTTGCAGTCTCTTGAAAAGTTAAAAACAAAATTAAAATATCAATAGTTAATTTCAATAGGAAGTTTTCATCTAAACGATAAATTATATGAATATCTAAATTGAAAAATATGCTAATTATTTTAAGCAAAAATGTCAACTTGAAAAACTATACGTACTATTTATTTTATTCTTTTAAAAGTGTACAGTCTTTAAAAATTTGATACACTTTTAATATTCTTACTAAGTTTATGTTTGTGTATGGGAGATACTATTTAGCTAGTTTAATAACTGAAAAATTATTTATGCATAAAATTAACAATCAAAGTATTAATTTTAATCAATGGGCCGAGATAATAAATGAGTTATGCTCGAAGTTTATGGTCTCTAGCTTAATTCGACTTGATTATACTCATTTCTTTAACATCGAGATCTAATATACAGTTGAAATTATTATCAGCAATAAAAATTCAAGAGTATATGAAAATTAATTAATTAAATACTAAATATAGACTACTTAATTCCTAAAAAAATCTATATTTATTATTTAAAAAGTAAGGGTGGGAAGGATAAAAATTTCCTAAAAGATTAAATTAGTTGAACATGGTTGAATCTAAAAAATATTTAAGAATTTTAAGAGGAATCTCTTGGAAGAGAACACAGCTTTGAGTTGAAAAAATAGATAAAAAGCACAATATACACGAAAAATTTCACATATGAACTTATAACCATATCGGTATAAAGTATCAACTAGCGTATAATCCGTCGAAAATCGACGGAAAATTATATTTAAAAGAATTTATAAAATTATTAGATTGTAAAATGTGATAAAATTAAAAAATATTACTTATTAATTATTTTTGCGTTAGTAAATTCGTTTAGAATTTATATGTACTTAAACATATCTCAAATTCAATTAAAAAATAATTTTATCACATGTTTACGTCTCAAACTCATATTTTCATTGCAAATACTCATTGTCCCACATTGATTTAGAAAATAAAATAATTTTGAAGATTGTCTACAAGAATGAAACCGATCATAAATACCCTACATTATGAGTTCAACATAAGATTAACAAAAAAAAAAAAAAATTGAACCACCACTTCGCAATTATCCCGTGTACCCTACGGTTCCGACCCGGAACCAGCCCATTAACTACAATATTGATTTTGTAGAAAATAATAGTAAAAGATAAAAAGTTAAATTTCAATTATAAATTTAAAATTGCATAATTTATTAAACTCGTTTAGAATTTATATAGACCTTTTTTAAGTGACCGTAATATTCGTTCTCGTCCTTAATTTCTATATAGAATAATATTCGCTAATTATTTGAACTCGTTTGAATTTATAAATTATGTAAAGATTCAAATATTATGATTAAACTTGTCGCAATAAAAAATCAAATACATTTCACACAATATTTAATAAAAAAAATCATATTATAAATTGAACTGTCGGTTGGAATCGGTTCGTCTACCCTCACGGTTCCAAGTCAGAATCAATCTGTTATGTTGAACTGTTGTAACTGAATTGACCCAGTTATGTGGAACTGTCGTAACTGAATCGGTCTATTTACCCCCACGGTTCCGATCAGAATCAGCCTGTTGAAATGATCGAGTTTTGTACACAATAGAATAAATGAATAAAAAATGCACGACATTGGTGAGCGTCGTAGACTCCCAAATAATTCCTGCAAATCTGCTCAGAATCAATTGAGTATAGCAATAAGCAGGATCGAACCACAGAGAACGGGATATAAATTATTTTTCCTATAAATCAGTTGTTGGTGTAGCCACCACGCCTTAAATTTGAGTTTTTCTATTAACTAAGAAAATAAAAAAATTAACTAAATAATAAACTAGATATAAATTAAGGAAAAGTAATTCGGCTTCGAATAAATCCACACTAGTCTAGGCTCTGATCATCGACGCAAAGATTAATTAATTATCTAGGACCAACCAGTTATAGAGTACCGTGAATGCAGCGGACATACCCCAATTCCTACGTACTTTATCGATAGTTAGTTGTAGACGCCAGACCTAACTATTTCTCTTATTAAAACATAACCTAGCTGGAAACGCCAGACCTAGATTTAATGCTCTAATAGCTTTTAGCTTTGAAGGAACCTAATTTAAATGAATTACCCAAGAACGCAAGTAATAACCCGTTTACCAATTTATTCCTACTACGAACATGGTAGCTTTATCACTAATTAGCCCTATTCCAACAATTACGGATTGGGGGAACTAATTGATTGTAATCCAATTCAATCTAAGTTGATCAGGCTTAAACAAATCAGAATTAACTCTAAACTCAAGGAATAAATTGAAATCCTAGAAATTAATTATACGAACAATTTAGGTCTCACAGATTATTAAACTAGTGCTTCAATATTCTTGCCGAATTAAAGAATTTAGCTACACATACTAGAACTAAGCACAAATCAAATAAATAAAAGAAAACATATTAATCTACTAAACGAAAGCAAATAAGAAAATCGTCACCAGAATTCCAAGATGTATGCTTTTCTCTAATCTAGGCGACTGGAATTAAAAACCATGCAATGTAATGTGTGCGGCTAAAGCTAGAATATATAGCTATGAATTAGCCGTGAATTCTAACCTCATAACCTAACAAAATAATAATTAAATAATCAAATTCTAACTATATAAGAATTCTAATATTGTCTCAAAGAAAATAACGTCCGGTCCAATTAAATACTCTCTATCTTCAACTTCTCTTAAAATTGCATAGAAATTCTTCTTTCTTGATTTCTCTCGTCCAAATATCTATGCTCACAAACTCTTCGATTCCTACACAAAATCATATAAAAATGCAAATTATATCCAAATAAAATCATAGAAAAACTAATAATATGAACAACCAAAACACACACATCAAACATCCTCACACTTGAATCATGCTTTCCCTCAAGTATGAAGTGAAGATAAAACTCAATCATCAAAGATGGTTGTTCATATAATCAATTCTCTAATACTCAACAAAGACGACTCAATAAATGGAAATTAAAACACAAGACTAAAAACAATGAGACACGAATTGACTCGACACAAAACAGCCAAGTAAAACCAACATGCCAGACTGCAAACTTGTTCTGCTCATATGAATCAAGCAACTCACAAGAGATTCTCAACCGCCAAACGAGAAAAATGAAATCTCAAGAATGCATCATTATCATCAACTTAGTCAAAATCGGAATCAATCAAAACTCACAAATATCTCTCATTCACTCGATATAGTATCAATGACTGTCACACAAAAATAAGGTTCACGCAGTCGCGATATATAGCAGTCAACTTGTAACTCAAAAAGGTCTTTGTTCATTTGGCGTAACGGGGCTAGGGACTATTCATAACTTTGGAAGGATCTAAGGGGGTTCCTAGGCTTAAGAAATTAAGATCAAAAGTGTGCACATCCAATTCGAAACATCATCCACAACCTCAAGTACTTAGAGAAAGAAATCAACCAACATATCTAGGGTATAAGAACTCCACCTAGAACACTGAAACCACATGCTCAACTCCAATTAGGTGCAACATCTCTCTTTTTTTTTTTTTTTCCTTTTTCTTCTTTTTTTTTTCTTTTTTTCTTTTTTTTAACAAATAAAACAGGAAATAATAACAACACCCCTTTTTTTTTATACAATGCAACGGCATGCAACACATCTCAAAATATCCCCAAGCACTCATCATCCAAATCCAATCTCCAATGCCTTTGTCTGGCCAAACAGATCACAAATCTATATTTGCACAGTTTAAGACAACAGGTTGGGCAAACAGAACATATAAGCACAACTTCTCTTCTCTAACACATAATGGAATGAAGTTCCGAATTTAGAACATGTATCACTGGCCAAAGAGAGTCTAAAAATAGCCTTGGTTTCATATTTAGTGACTTAAATGAAAGAACATGGTCAAGGCTTCAAAGTGGCTCACTAGGGGTTAATGTGCGGATTAGGCAATGAAAAGCAGGCCAAAATTGGTTCATCCTAGTGCCTTTTATCATTTATTACACATGACACACACGATATCGCAACCTTGTGAACATAAAAATTCTCTCAGAAAGAAATTAAGTAGAGAGTGCTCTACTATGAAGGCTCAAATCATATATAAGTGTGGGTAAAGAAACTCAATAACTGCCCTTTTTCATCGTCCCAAGTATCATCGATAAATACTCAAATTTAAAATCACACCTCACCATTCAACAGCATATTGAACAATCAAGTTAATCACAAGACTCAAACAAGCAAAAGTCGTCTACAAATACCAACAAAATCAATTATACTTGGCTCACTTGACACAACTGACTCAATAAAACATACGAACATAAGCACACATAGACAACCTCCTCACACTTAAGCTTTGCTTGCCCTCAAGCAAACAAATATAAGCATGGACAAGAGAACAAACACGGACTCAAACACAAAAAAAAAAAACAAAAGAAATAAAAGTAAATAAATAAGGTAAACGGAAAGAAATCACCGGATCCTTTTCTTTCGAAATTTAGGTGGCTTAAGCTCCAACTTGGATAATTTCTCATCACTTGGTATGGATCTGTCAAAGACATCCCGTTTGGGCAAACGGGACGTATTTCCAGAACCTTGAGTATCAAAACCAGTCACCCCTTTCATTGAAATTAGATCTTGTTTTTCCTGCTTAAATTCAGTCTCAAGATATTCTTGGACAGAAGAGTCAATCGCATCAATGGCACAAACATCTATGACATCAAAAGGATTATTCAAAGCATCATCAATACTGATAGTGAATTTCTCTCCATGATAATCCAAGCAAATAGTACCATTAAATACATCAATGACCGACTTTGCAGTTCGTAAGAAAGGACGACCTAAAAGAACACCAGACGAATCCTTTGACTGCATATCACTCATTCGCACCACATAAAAATCAGCTGGATAAACAAAATCATGCACCTTCACAAGAACATTTTCCAACAAACGTTCCGGATAAACACATGACCTATCAGCTAACTGAATCACAACCCTAGTATCTACTAACTCCACACCAGACTATTATAAATAGCTAAAGGCATGACATTAATATAAGCTCCTAGATCACACATAGCATGCTCAATTTTTGTATCACCAATGTAGCAAGGCAAAGAAAACATACCTGGGTCCTTGCATTTGGGCGGCAATTTCTTTTGTATCACGGCTGACACGTTCTCGCCCATTACAATCTTTCCAGAATCCTTAGACTTTCCAGCAATGAAGTCCTTCACAAATTTGCTTAACGGCGGAAGCTTGATCGCTTGAAGGAATGGAAGATTAATCTCCAACTTCCCGAATATCGACATGAAGTCCATTTGATCTTCCTCCACCTTCTTCTTTGCTAATCTGCGAGGAAAAGGAGCATGTATCACAATATTAGGATCATATAAACTCAAGGGCTTATGTACCTTAGTTGGCTCCTCCGATGCAATTTCCTCTCCAGCCTCCTGCCAAATAGGACTGTTTTTCAACCTTTTCAGCAGAAATTGATGTTCCTTCAGAATTCTCGAATTTGTGCAGAGTTGATCCTTTCCCAGACTCATCACTCAAGAAATTTCCTGACTTCTGGATAGTAGGCTCACTCAACTCCTTTCCACTTCTCAAAGTGATCTTGTTCACATTCTCCTTGGGATTAACTTGAACTTGAGACGGCAAACGGCCTTGATTTCCCCTCATCTCATTCATGGAAGTCGAAAGTTGAGACATTTGACGAGCTAACCCCTCAATGCACACTTTCTGCTCAGCTTGAGATTGGTGTAGTTGCTGCACATTATTCTGCAAAAATTGTTGTGAGCCGATCAAGTCTGTCATCATCTCCTCAAGAGATTTGCCTTGTTTTTCTTGTGGAGGTGGAGGAGGTGACGTCTGCTGAAATCCTCTTTGATGAGGAGGTCGGTAGTTTTGCTGTTGTTGCTGCACTTGTGGGGGCTGCTTCTGTGTCGAATCTCTCCAACGGAAATTCGGATGATCTCTCCAACCGGGGTTATAGGTGTTCGAGTATGGATCTCTCTTCGGTGGTGGATCGGGGATGCTATAAAAATTATGAGACGCGTTCACTTGAGAGTGAAGCTCTTCATCACTCCCATTACATTGCAAGCTCATGTGGCCAAAATTACCACATGCTCCACACGGTTTTTCCATCTCTCCAACACTTCCAACCTTCTCAGCCACAGTGTGCAGTATCCTTTCCATTCTTCCCATCCTTTCTTCAATCTTCTCTTCAAAATTGGAGGAACTTGTTTGTGCTACTTTTTTGAGCAAACTAACTCTAGGCTCCTCATACTCCCTTGTTGCTTCCACCAAGTATTGAATGAGGTTTTTTGCTTCACTCACCTTACAACGAGAAAATCCTCCTGTGCCTGATGATGAGTTAACAAAATCCTTTGTTTTGCTATTCATGCCTTGGTAGAAATTTTGCAGCAAATCACCGTCAGAAAATTTGTGATTCAGGCAACTATCCAACAATCTTCTGAACCTTGACCAGTAAGCACTCAAGGTTTCATCATATTCTTGCTTAATTCCGCTGATCTCCTTTTTCAATGCATGAGTCTTAGTAGGCGGAAAGAAGTGCTCCAGAAACAATTTCTTCATTTCAGACCATATTGATATGGAGTTCGCGGGGAGACTACTGAACCATGCATTCGCCTCTCCCACTTGAGTGAAAGGAAATGCTGCTAGTTTGAACTGTTCCTCAGAAATTCCAGTTGGCCGTTTCTGCACCTTGCATATCTTAATGAACTCACTCAGAAAATTGTAAGGATCCTCTCCTCTCTTACCATAAAACTTCGGTAAGACATTCAACAACCCCAGCTTAATCTCGATAGGTGCCTCCAAATTTGCTAGATTTATCGGAGTGGGAGGATCATCTTCCAGATGGCTAGTTAGTTCATTCAACATCGGATCTGCCTCTGTCATGTCGCCTTCAGTAATCGTGACAAAAGCAGACTCAACTCCTTCTTCGGAATCTGCTTCTGCTTCAGAAAAAAGGTCTGTTTGGGCAAACGGGAAACCTTCAGTATCCGAGGCACCACTGTCAGAATCGTGTTCTGTTTGGCCAAACTGAGCTCTTTCCAATTCCAGTAGTTCTCTTTGCTTTCTCTCCCGAGTATCTTTCAGCAATCCTCTCGTGAACTTATTGACTTCAGGATGATATAGAAGTTCCGAGTCAGAGGACCTGGTCATAAACTGCATAAAAGTAACAAAAGATCAATAGGAAAAATAAAATAATAAACACTGTTCCCCGGCAACGGCGCCAATTTGGTGAACGTCGTAGACTCCCAAATAATTCCTGCAAATCTGCTCAGAATCAAATGAGTATAGCAATAAGCAGGGTCGAACCACAGAGAACGAGATATAAATTATTTTTTCTATAAATCAGTTTTTGGTGTAGCCACCACGCCTTAAATTTGAGTTTTTCTATTAATTAAGAAAATAAAGAAATTAACTAAATAATAAACTAGATATAAATCAAGAAAAAGTAATTCGGCTTCGAATAAATCCACACTAGTCTAGGCTCTGATCATCGACGCAAAGATTAATTAATTATCTAGGACCAACCAGTTATAGAGTACCATGAATGCAACGGACATACCCCAATTCCTACATACTTTATCGATAGTTAGCTGTAGACGCCAGACCTAACTATTTCTCTTATTAAAACATAACCTAGCTGGAAACGCCAGACCTAGATTTAATGCTCTAATAGCTTTTAGCTTTGAAGGAACCCAATTTAAACGAATTACCCAAGAACGCAAGTAATAACCCATTTACCAATTTATTCCTACTAAGAACATGGTAGCTTTATCACTAATTAGCCCTATTCCAACAATTACGGATTGGGGGAACTAATTGATTGTAATCCAATTCAATCTAAGTTGATCAGGCTTAAACAAATCAGAATTAACTCTAAACTCAAGGAATAAATTGAAATCCTAGAAATTAATTATACGAACAATTTAGGTCTCACAGATTATTAAACTAGTGCTTCAATATTCTTGCCGAATTAAAGAATTTAGCTACACATACTAGAACTAAGCACAAATCAAATAAATAAAAGAAAACATATTAATCTACTAAACGAAAGCAAATAAGAAAATCGTCACCAGAATTCCAAAATGTATGCATTTCTCTAATCTAGGCGACTGGAATTAAAAACCATGCAATGTAATGTGTGCGGCTAAAGCTAGAATATATAGCTATGAATTAGCCGTGAATTCTAACCTCATAACCTAACAAAATAATAATTAAATAATCAAATCCTAACTATATAAGAATTCTAATATTGTCTCAAAGAAAATAACGTCCGGTCCAATTAAATACTCTCTATTTTCAACTTCTCTTAAAATTGCATAGAAATTTTTCTTTCTTGATTTCTCTCGTCCAAATATCTATGCTCACAAACTCTTCGATTCCTACACAAAATCATATAAAAATGCAAATTATATCCAAATAAAATCATAGAAAAACTAATAATATGAACAACCAAAACACACACATCAGACATGTCGAAAATAAATAGTAAGTTATATAATAGGACTTAATAACATATTAAATATTTTAATAAAAATTAAACTATTTATTTGACCAACCGATTAATTGGACCGCATTTTTATAGATAATTTTTAAAGCTCTCTTACTTCTCAAAATCAATGTGAGACAAAAATATATTTAACTCCCAAAAAAATTACCCCACGTCAAATTCATATGAGAATTGTGATAATCATTTTGATAGCAATTATCTTTTTGTCCCGTATTGATTTGGAGAAAAAAATAATTATGAGAATTGTTGTGATTAATTTTGACAGCAAATATGTCTTTATCCCTTGATTTAGAGAAATAAAAAATAAGTTTCGTTTTGTATCTAAACATTTTTAGTCCTATGATAAAATTATAACTATTGACCAACTAATAAATTGATTTCCTACAAAATAATTATTTATTCGGCTAACTAATAATTTGACTAAATTAAATTAAACTATAAAAATATAGTTATTTATTCGGCCGACTAATAATTAAATAGGCCAAATAAAAGTTTTGGTGCAAAAGATGAGAAAATACACATTGATTCTAGGTATTTATGGACTTTTCAATAGGTGAAATTTCATTGAATAACAGATATGGGACACAAGGTTTTAGTAGATATTTAAAATCTATTATTTTATATTTAAAAATTTTAAATTTGAGAATTTAGATAAATAGGAATGAAACATAAGATTTTGACAAGATAGAGTCGTTTTTGTTTATATAATATATGGATATATTTAATTATAATGATTATTATTATATTTAACAAATATTAATTAATTAAATTACAGAAAAATAAAAGAGGAAAAAGAAAATCCTGCAGAGAAGAGAGGTGAATTGAAGATTAGGAATACTCATAGCCGCCTCATATATTAGGTGACTTTCTTGGATTTTTCTTTAATAATAATAATAATAATTTGTATATATTCCAAAATTTTATACGTATCGTTACATTCTTCATTAATTAATGTGTTTAATATATTAAAATATGATATATATTGATTTTGTAGATTTGATCTTGTTAAGATTTTGTTTCCATATTATATGTAATATAGAATATAAATATAATAAATATTGATTTTAAATTCAGAAAATTTGAGAATTTAGATAAATAGAAACGGAGGAATATGAGAGGTGCCATATAGGATCTTTTTAAGATAGAGTCGTTTTCGTTTATATAATAAATAGATAAGGTAAATTACAAGATAGATATATTATTTAAATATTAATAAGGTAATTTTGATTTACATTAAACTAATATATTTCATATATAAGGTAAATAATAAACTATAATTAAGGTAAATTTGTATTTCTTGTAACTAATAATAGATTACATTATTAACATTATTGTATTATGCTTTTGCCCTTAATTTTGCTTTATAGTACACATATTTTAGGAGATTCAAATTTTGTAAAACAAGACTCTTTTTATATAAGTATAGATATAAATAATACCAATATTTTTTCTTGTAGCGAGGCCATTTCCTAGTGTTAATATTGCTCAAGTGAAAACATATATGTGTTGGATCTGATTATTAACAAATCTCAAGTAATACATTCAGTTCAGTTGCCACATGAGATGATTGTTCTAATTTTAAGTCTAGTACAACTGATATGTAGAAGATATCGTTGGAGGAATAAAGGCTATGAAATATATACGTGCATAAAAGAGGAACTCCTTTCAAAAACAGAGGACACAGATTCAAGCAATAGTTATCTCAATGCTGCGACTCTGTTTAATATGGAGCAATGATACAGAATTACTTGCACTTGTACTCCAACTCTCTTCCATATTTACTGCCACATTTTCTGATTGAGACGGATATTCAGGAATCTGCAGACGCGTATCATCTCCTTCCAACATTTGCAATACTTTACTCATCGATGGACGATCTTCTGGATTCATTTGTATGCACCATAACCCCACTATTGTCATCTTCCGTACAACACTCTTTCTACTACTCTCATTCTCCTCATTACTAATATTACTTTCCTCTGTCATTTCAATCTCAATATCCATCCCTTGATTGAAACGGTCATATATCCAACCTGGGAAATACTTACTCGAATCATCATTCTTTCCTTTCAATTCTCTGTTTAAGCCTACAATTTCCATCAACAGCATCCCGAAACTATACACATCAGCCTTGTTAGACACCGCACCAATACTTCTGCTGATCAATTCGGGAGCAACATACCCTATGGTTCCTCTTGCAGCAGTCATGGTCACCGTATTCTTCTCTGTCGAGTAAAACTTTGCCAGCCCAAAATCAGCTATTTTTGGGACGAAGTTATCATCAAGAAGTATATTATGAGGTTTGATGTCAAAATGCAGGATCTGAACATCACAACCTCGGTGCAAATACTCAATCCCTCGAGCCACTCCAACTGCAATCTCAAACCTCGTATCCCAATTTAAGGAATTCATTTTTTCCCGATTGAAGAGATATTTTTCGAGGGAACCATTGGGCATGAAATCATACACAAGGGCACGTTTGGATCTTTCAGCACAATATCCAACTAGTTTGACAACATTGACATGATGGATTCTTCCAATAGTTGCAATTTCATTCATAAAGTCTTGGCCAGTTGCTCCGGATTTTCCGAGCACTTTGACTGCAACATGATGGCCACTTCGAAGCTTTCCTTTGTAAACAGAACCAAAACCTCCTTCACCTAGTCTATCTTGAAACTTCCGAGTCATTGTTTTAATCTCTGAATATGAGTACCTGATTGATGTGAGTTTGTTGTCACTTCGTAAGAAGCTTTCTATTCTGCTATACACGGACCTATGCCTTCTCCGAAATGTGTAGATCAAAAGCCACATTACAAATGGAAAAATGATGATCCTTGGTGCCATGATGATGATGTTTGAGATGAAGCCTGTAGATGAGGTGGAAAAGTAAAAACAGATGGATAAATTTGATATCATACTGTTTTAGATATTGGTAGTTAATGAGTTTGCACATTTTCATATTTATTTTGTGTTCTACATGATGATAGATAAAGAAATGAACAAACAGTAATCCAAATAATAATCTGAAATGGTAACTTCAACGTAAATTAAAAGCGCACCAGTGGATGTGATCTTCGATTCGACATCTAGGGTCACCACTCCTACAAGTACACCAGATGCATGATAAGCAAAAGGAACATTTGACAAATAATAGAGGAGTAACAACAGAGATGATGATTCTTACTCTCTCCTAAAAATCTGGCTGAGAGTACCAACACTCCCACGAATCCGATGATGATAATGGCAAGAAGTTTTGCTGCTGCAGTTAAAAAAACTGGATCCAGAGAGTTTCTTACAATTAGAGTTTTTTGTCTTCATTGATGTCAGAAAATTGATAAAGAAGACGAAATCGCTAGATTAGCAGATGTAAATTAAGTGCGCACCTACAATGGCAACACAGATAAGGAGACCTGGACATAAATATACATATATATATAAATTAGTAGTGACTAGTGAGGATTATGGAGGAAATATGTTGAAACTCAAAGTTACGTCATAAATTTATAGATTTGATTCCGTTGTAACTAGAGCTTACCAATGAATAGGAAGTTAGATGTGAAACTCCTCTGTCCACTACCAAATAAGTATTGATCATGTAATGTGTTGGCCCCTGCAAGTACATGCATGCTTACATCATAATTCGTATTTCATGAGCAAAAATGAACAATATTTCAGACTAATTAAAAAGAGAAAGGAAAAATTAAATTTTTTACAGAATGGTATTCCTATACTGGGAATAAATGAGAATACTAATACTCCAGTTAATCCAATGATGATCGCCACAGGTAGGCTTACCCCTGCAAGTATAAAAACTGCAAAACAATTTATTAAATTAGATTTCCACCAATCTTAACTATCTACTCTTCAATTCAGTCATCTGTTTCCATTGATAGATGTCAGAAAATTGAAATAGGCACCTGAAATGGCGAGAGGAATTAGGAGAAGCCCTGCAGATTTTCATGATAATTAATGAGGATTATAAAGACATTAATATATATGTTGAAATTCAAAATCATGAAAACAAGGAGATTTGTTAGACAAGCTTAGGATTGTGGGAATGATGCTTACGTTCAAAATTTGGTCCTAACAATTTCTCTGCATTTGCCAGAATACAAAAAGCGTTAATTAGCATATATAAATAAATAAATACTTAATTTAGTTAAGACAAACGTAATTAATGCATCTCATCTTCCATTAATCTTACGCCACGTTGAGGAACTTCTTTCGCAGTCAGTGGGGAAATCGAGTCGAAATCCATACAAGAGAGAATCATGGATTTCTGAAAGCGAAACATTGTTCAAATCCTTAAACTCCCGCCACGATGTCATCCACACGAGGTCTAATTCGCACGTGCGTGGCATCTCCCACACACTCATGCGGTCGACTTTTACATAAGCATATCTGGGATCGGAATCGGATGAATTAGAAGAAATGCAATCTGCAGTGATCTCTGTAAAGAGGGAAGAATTCTTCAACTGATGCGGACACCTCATAAAATGAATAGGGAGGTTTCTTACGGCTGGACGTAGATAACAAGGATACATGGCGAAGTTATAATCAAAATATATAGAATAGTTGGGAAAAGAGCAGATGTCGTCATTGTTTATGGAAGGATCAGCCACCCTTATGTAGGGGTCGAAGAAGCTTTTATAGCTGTAATTGATTTCTTTGACATAGTATTTATGAGAATCAAAATAGATGGAGGTGACATTATCTTCGCAGGCTAATTCAAATCTGCGATCTCCGCAGTGCTTGGGGTCGCCCTTGAGGCGGAAGGGGTAGCTAATATTGCTGATAATGCCGCAGGAAGAAGGGGGGCAGAGCTGGTGAGGATTAATGGCTGCTTGGGACGTCGTCGTTTGAGAGAAATGGAGTAGTAGTAAGAGAATCAAGAGAGATGAAGACGTAGTAGTAAGGAGGCAGGAATATTGAGCTCTGAATATTGCATAATCCATCTACCATAAAATTAAAGGATCGTAGAATGAATTGAAGTTAATGTGGACGAGTAACTACTAATTACGAAAGCTTTGATCTTTTTCGTTTTCCTTTACATACGTAGATAATGGATGGGAAGAAAGAAATGGATGTAGTGAAACAATGAAGAAGATCTAGCTAGATAAGCAGGTTATAAATTAAGTGAGATCGAGGAAGTTGATGACTATGCATTTGTACAGTTGGCGGATACGACCAAGACTAGTAAGCTCCTCCACCACCAATTGTTCAACTAACTAATCTCCTTCATGGAATTTTTTTAAATCATACTCCTTTCGTCCAACAAAATGATGCACATTTGAGGACAATATAAGTTTTTAATAAAATGGATAAAGTTTGTTCATTTGTTATGAATGGAATAAGGATCACACTTATTGTATAGTTTAAAATTGCTTTGAATAATCAGTTGTGTACAGTGAGTGGAAATAAAGGTAACACTTAGATTGAGTGGAGGATTAAATTAAAGTAAATGTGTAGAGTGAGTGGAATAACTGTTCCACTTGGGTTGGATGGATGATTCTATTAAAGTAAATATGTTGAGCGAGTGAAATAAAGATCTCACTTGGATTGAGGATCGGAGTACTGTGCATCTTTTTTGTGGACATACCAAAATGAAGTGTGCATCTTTTTCGTGGACAGACCACCAATTGTTCAACTAATTAATCAATCTCCTTCGTGGAATTTTTTAAATCATACAAATTATATTCATACATGTTGAGTGGGACGGGACTACCATGCACGAATAAGTCATGGATATGCAATTAATCAGTCAATGAATCCAATTCATTCAATCATAATAGTCATTATCCAATTCATACCAAATGAAAAGTAGCCCAAACAAACGAGTGAGCCACACTCGTTTGTCATTATCAATGGAAGCTTCATCCCTGCGCCTTCTAGTCCTTACTGAACTTTCTGTAATTGACTTTGAAATTAAGTTTAGAGAGATCAAGATGGTCCAACTCCAACCACAATAATCTATATATCTGCTCCATGCCCACACCGCTCCAAGAAGTTCGATATTTTGACTCCAGCCAAAACACATGGATTGGCTCAAACTGAACCTAAATTTTATAGCTCAACCGTACCGAAGCGAATCAAAATTAGTCCAACCCGATTGGGCTAGCCTGGAAACCTAGTGGGTTGACCCAATTAACCAAAATTGCTCGTCAAATAATTGTAAACTCTTTTACTTTGCTTAGAAATTCGATATTAAGATCATTTTTAAAAAAGTATTTATGAAATGTGTTTTGTTTTTCTATTTGTAAATTGTACTTGTCTTAAATCTGACTTGAAAATTAAAACATAATAATAATTTTGGAAACAGTGTTTGCCAAGTCATGAGATTACTTATTATTCTATATTTTATTTAATATGGGCCAAATGTTTTTGGTAAGAAAATACTTTATATATTTTTGTTATATGGTTATCAAGAATATTCGTACATTTTTTTTCTCATAAATTTTGTTGGCCTGACGTGCTAAGTCGAAAACAGAAGGGTTAGAGTAGGGTTGAAACTTGAAACTTTCTAACCAGAACTCTTTTTAGCCCGATTGACTCGAATCGAAAATACCATGAGATCGATAAGGTTGATCGGAATCGAATGAGTTAACCGATTGACATCCCTAATTATTCCACACTTCCCTAAAAAAAAAAATAATAAAAAAAAAATAATAATAATAATAATTTCCACAATAAATAATCTAAGCTACTCTTAAAGACAAATTTATGAATGTTCTTAATTTTAGCCAAATTAACAAGAAGACCGATATGCCGCTTTGTAATTGTGAGAACCTTATGAGCATAATTGACGTTTAGTCCACTTAATTTTTTGTATTTATTCATATAATATTTTTTATTCTATTTACTCACAGATTACGTAAAAATCATTGGGATCCTCTACTCCCTAACCATGTTTCATCCTCTATTCCATTAATGAATGGATGACACATGACAATCTTAAGATTAAAACTTAATGGTGACTAATAACGGTGGTTAAGGGTTTGATAGGGAAACTCTTAATAATCTAATTAAATTATTTATTATTGATATGATAGATTAGATTTGTAATCAATTAAGATTGTCATGTGTCATCCATCCATTAATGGAATAGAGGATGAAACATGGTTAAGGAGTTGAGGATCCCAATTGCACAAATAGTATTACAAATTTCAAATCTAATAACTGCTTAGATTGTTTTATTTTTTATAGCACAATAATTGCTTAGTTATTCAAGCTCTATCGCTCCTTTTGGTCCAAATTAGAAAAAAAATATATATTCCAAATTAACTGAATTCTATATATTTGATAATTTCGGTTGTAGCAGGACTTGGGTGCAACCGATTGCACTCTATGCAATCGGTTCGACCCGTAAGATCCGACCGGCCCACACATTATTAATAAAAAATGCGTTGCAAAGATATTTAACTACAAACCGCTGAAGAATTAAACAAAAGTGGAACTAGCCTAGCGGGCAAGGTGTTCGCCTTTTAAGGAGGAGGTGCATCTTCGATTCAATGCTCCAGTTTTTTTTAATTTTTGTTCATTTTTCTAGTTTTTTTTTTTGTTCTTTTTCATTTATCCATTTTCATTTTTTTTCCTTATTTCATTTTCATTTTTTTTTTCCTTATTTCGCTGATATAACTATAAACCACTGAAGAATTAAACAAAAATGGAAGGAGTCAAGGTGTTGCTTTTATGGAGAAGGTTCATGTATTACTTTTTTTTAATGACAACATTAGCTTTCTTAACATCAATACTTACTTTTATTCACGACAACTTGTATTTTGGTTAAGTAATTATTATTTTTAAAAAAGATAATGTTTCACATTTATTACTTTTTTTTCACAACGATTGTTATTTTTATTCACGACGATATGTACTTTTATTTATTTTGTTAAATAATTATTGGGGTTATAAAAAATAATTATGGATATGAATAAAAAGTTACTTTAGGTTTTATAGGCGTTGTGGTTGTGATTCGTGTATATTGTCTGAATTCAGAGGAGGTGCCTTGCACAAAGAGAGGCAATTTTGTGCTATTGTCGACTCATCTCGAAAAGAAGATGGGCGATTGTCAATTTAAGTCACATAATTGGGAAATACTGCCCTCGCATCACCCCGATAGTTTTATTTTTTTTATTTTTTTGGAGTTTATTGATATCATCTTCTCTTCTGTTGTGCTTAATAGGTTAGTCATGTTGTTGCGCGCTGTGATGCAGAATTTTTGTCTGCAATCCTATGGACGACAATGTTATAATATTTATTGAAGAGAGGAGAGTTGCTGGAAGCTGCTGCAGCTGGAAGATTCATGCCACGTCTGCATGGAGAGCACAAAGTGCATGCACCTATCTTAGCTATTTTAGCTCATACTTGTTTAGTGTTGATCCGCATGATCATTTTGTATCTCATTTCCAAGCGTTGATTACTAGATCATTGGATGGTGTAGATTAAATGTAGAAGTGTGTTTCTTATGAGTGTAGTACTATAAATAGACTTTGAAGCTAAGAGAGGAGTGAGAGAATATATTTGTAAAACTGCATGAACTTTAGTGTTCCATTGAAATGAATTCTATTTCCTTTCCATTCGATACCAGATTCAATATGGTATCAGAGCAAATCGATCCATAAATTTCTTTCAAATTCTTAGATACGTAATGACAAAAGGTAACAGGAGAATTCCTTGGAAAGTGTTGGTGAACGAGGAGATGGGAGAATCTTCTCACCAACAGGAAGCTCGCAATCAACCGCGTGATGGCAATGCAGGGTCTAAATCTGGAGATCCGGTGTCTAAATCTAGAGATAAGCAGAAATCAGGATGCAAACAGCAGACTAATGATGATTTTCAACAAAGTAATGATGATTTTCAGCGGCAAAGGGAGCGATTTCACGAGCAGCAGATGGCTCCAATGCTTGATCCAATGCTTGATCAACAACAAATTGAAGAAATTCTTCAGTTTCATGCATCAGATCATCCTGGTATGCAGCTTGTTATAACTCCTCTCTCTGCGAATAATTTCATGCATTGGAATCATTCAATTCGAAGAGCTCTTGCTGCACGTAGTAAATTAGAGATTTTAGATGGAATTCTCTCAGAACCTCCGATGAATTCTCTATATTATAAACGTTGGCTTAAGGCAGATAATATGGTTTTCTGTTGGATTTTGAATTCGATCTCCAAGGATTTAGTAAATGCATTTGTCAATATTGAGAGTACTCAGAAGCTTTGGACAGCGTTGAATCAACGTTTTGGACGAAACAATGGGCCAAAGATCTATAGATTGCAGAGAAAAATAGGTCGATATGTCCAAGGAAATCAAACAGTTATGATGTACTTCAATAGTTTGACTGCTTTATGGGATGAATAGATGTGTTATTGCCTGCACTTGAATGCTATTGTGGAGTTAATAATGTTCTGACTAAATGAGAGGAGGAATTGAGGCTCATGCAATTTCTATCTGGCTTGAATGATACATATGAGTATGCTAGAGAACATGTTTTGCTGCAGGACCCTCTTCCTTCAATTGATAAAGCTTATGCTATGATTTTACAAATGGAAGATCAGTGAATGGTGAATGAGAGTAATTGTGATCATCATGTTCAAACTACTATGAATTTGAACAAACCTTCTACTCATAAGCCTTCACCATCTGGTTCAAACTATGGGAAGCAAAACCCTTTTAAAGGCAGAAAAACTAAAGAGGAGAGACAGAAAATGAGATGTGCTCATTGTGATGAGCCTAGTCATGAAGAGCATGAATGCTTTAAGCTACATGGTTATCCAGATTGGTACAAGAAACTTAAGGATGCAAATGGAAAGCATAAGGCTAATCTAGTAGAGAGTTCACAGTATAGTGATGGTCCTAATTCCATGGGAAATTCAGAGTTCTCTTCTAATGTGAGTAAAATGATGCAAACAGAATTGGCTAAATGCATGGAACAAATGATGATACATACAGGAGTTGGATATCACAAGAAAGGAGAAGTTAATATGGTTATGGAAAAGGAACAGGAGTCTTCATTGAAAGAAGGTCATTATGCTTTTGGAATATGAGCATATGCCCTTGCCACAACTTCATCAATTTCTACTGAGTGGATTCTAGATACTGGTGCCAGCACACATGTGTGTGGAAATCCAACTCTCCTTATGAAACTACATCATATTCCTCATTCAGCTGAGGTCTTCATGCCTGATGGATCAGTCTAACAAGTCCAAGATCATGGGGATGCTAAACTGCTTTGATCCATTATTCTAAAGGATGTATTGTTTGCTCCTTCATTTACTCATAATTTGGTTTCAGTTACCAAATTAGCAAAGGATTCTGGAGTGAAGTGTGTTTTCTTTGAAACTCATTGTCTTATTCAGAATAAGTATAATGATCATATCCTTGGAGTTGGAAAAGTCAGAAATGGGCTATATGTGTTTGATAATACCCATTCTACTCAGTTTCTTGCTGCAGCAGTTACCAATGAGCTTACACTCAAGAATTGGCATTATTTACTTGGATATCCATCTCTTAAAGCTATGCATCATTTGCCACAATTATAAGTAAAGTTTACAGCTACTGAGGAGCTTTCTATTACTCAATGTAAGGTATGCATTCGAGCCAAGCAATCTAGAAATCTCTTTCCTACTTTAAACAGAAGAATTGCACATCTTTTTTACTTGATTCATGTTGATGTTTGGGGCCCTTACTCTCAAGAGAATATTAGTGATTGCAGATTTGTTCTTACTATTGTAGAAGACTATAGCAGAATGATTTGGACATACTTGTTGCATTCCAAATCTCAAGTTAGTGGTATTTTGAAATCTTATATCATCATGGTTAAGACATAATTTGGGGTGCAGATTAAAGGGATTAGATCTGATAATGGTACTGAATTCATAAACCATCAGATGACATGTATTTGTCTAGACTTTGGCATTTTGCATCAGACTAGCTGTCCTTATTCTCCTTAGCAAAATGGTATAGTTGAAAGGAGACATAGGACATTATTGGGGGTGGCTCGAGCTTTATTATTCTCTAGTCATTTACCTCTCAAATTTTGGCCACATTCAATTGTGACAGCCACTTGGTTACTTAATAGAACTCCCAGCCGAGTTTTGGATTTGAATTTGTCTTCTCCTTCAGATGATCTTCTTCAGAGACCTGAATCTTATGGACAACTTGTTGGGAAGTTGCTGTAGTTGAATCTTACCAGACCTGACCTATCTCATGCAGTCCAGAGTCCAGCAGCTGAGTCAATATGTATCTCAACCATGTCAAAGTTATTGGCAAGCTGCTTTACATGTGCTACGCTACCTTAAAGGTTGTCCTTCCCTTGGTCTCTTTTATCCAGTTGAGAATGTTTTCAAGATGACAGCTTATAGTGATGCAGATTGGAGCACTTGTAAACTCACTCGAAAATTCCGCACAGGCTATTGCTTATTTCTGGGAAAGGCACTTGTTTCTTGGCGTTGTAAGAAACAAGTTACTGTGGATTTATCTTATGCGGAAGCTGAGTATCGGGCAATGAGTTCTAGCTGCTCCTTACTCTGATGAGGAAATCCAATCGATTAATTGTTTAAGTAACAGCTGAACTCCAAACTAGCTCATTAGATAACATCGGCCAGGTGGGACTGCTTCGAGTGCAATGTCTAACGAGGGTGCGGAACAAGAAGGCAGCTGTTGCTATGAGTTTGGATTCAGTTATACCGGTCTTAGAG
This sequence comes from Schizonepeta tenuifolia, assembly GCA_029490685.1. Lineage (NCBI taxonomy): Eukaryota > Viridiplantae > Streptophyta > Magnoliopsida > Lamiales > Lamiaceae > Schizonepeta > Schizonepeta tenuifolia. Next base: position 96,584,006 of record CM055959.1, read on the forward strand.
AAAATGCAAAGGGCTAGCTCAATCCAGAACTCCTAGCCCCTAACATGGATGAGCAAAGGATCTTTTGGGTTTTCTTTAGAGTTAGAGGATTGATCGAATAAATCCGATGACTCAGGAATTGCAGGGGTGGGGTAGTAGCTGCAAGAAAGGTAGTCCCTTATTCCATTTCCTCATCGGATGATGAAATGGTCGGGACGCCAAGCCACTCCTTCTATGATGCACTCAGATGGAAGTCGTTACAGTAGCTTCGGTTAAACAAGTCCCTAGGGTAGATATTAAACAAGTATATGTCCTCTAATAAAGAACTTCAAGCTACAATTGAATACTACTAAAGAAATGGTGTGGCTTTCTCATCTTCTACACGATTTTGGTTATCCTATAACTTCTCTCATTTCTTTGTATTGTGATAACCAGACAGCTTTGCATATCACTCAAAATCAGGTCTTTCATGAGCGCACCAAACATCTTGACCTCGACTGTCACTATGTTCGAGAGAAATTTCGTGGTGGATTTCTTGCTCTATCATATATTCCCTCTGTTATTCAACTAGCCGATTTCTTCACCAAATCTCTACGTGGCCCACGATTTCGCTTTCTAGTGTCCAAGATGGGCATGATGGATCTTCACCATGCTCATCTTGAGCGGGGGGTGAAGAGAGGAGAGTTGCTGGAAGCAGCTGGAAGATTCATGCCACGTCTGCATGGAGAGCACGAAGTGCATGCACCTATCTTAGCTATTTTAGCTCATACTTGTTTAGTGTTGATCCGCGTGATCATTTTGTATCTCATTTCTAAGCGTTGATTACTAGATCATTGGATGGTGTAGATTAAATGTAGAAGTGTGTTTCTTATGAGTGTAGTACTATAAATTGACTGTGAAGCTAAGAGAGGAGCGAGAGAATATATTTGTAAAACTGCATGAACTTTACTGTTCCATTGAAATGAAGTCTATTTCCTTTCCATTCAATACCAGATTCAATATTTATGCATAACTAACTTTTCCGATGGTACGTCAAAGATCTACCACAGGCTTCCTATCTACCAAAGGCTTCCTTCGGCACAAGCAATTTTTTTTCGAGCAATAACAGCCATCTTGTTTTTGCATTATAGTGCTCCTCTTGTGTCTGCTCACACTGGTAATTTTCATGTTTAACATGCAAAGTTACAAGAACCCGCTCCTCTGCTACTCTCTCTCAATGTCAAATCTAGCTAATTCCTTTAGATAAAAAAAAAATCTTTCTTTTGAGTTTTGATATTCGATTGTTATTCCCCTTTACTCTTAACAGTTTCCCTCACTGTTTCTAGTACTCTATGGCACTGTCGTTTGGGTCGTTATTCGTTTGTTGTCTCCTCGTCTTGGTCTGAATAGCTTTAGTGTTGATCATTCTAGTGTTTGTCTAATTATCTTACGAAACAGAAAATAATATTTATCATCCTACCGATTATAAAGATAAAATTTCTGCTCGGAATGTCGCTGTTTGAAGCACAGTTGGGGTTGTTGTATTTTATCCCACCGTAGAGGATGCAAATTCGAGAGTGATGAGTTGAGGAGAGAAAGTGATGATGTAGATAATTAAATTTTAAAAATTAAAAAAAAAATTCTTAACGGTGTTAGTCATCCGTTAGAGGTGAGGGGGTATTCGCACCACTTATGGCACATTAGGGTGGTGGCAGCTCCAAATCAAAAATTGGAGTGGTAAATGTGTTAGGGTGATATACGCTAAGGGGTATATATATGCTACTTTTCACTAACAAAATAAATAAATAAACAGAATTTGTTAACTGTGTTAGTCCTTTGTTAGAGACAAGGATGATTTTGCATTACTTATAGCACATTAAGGTGTTGGCAGCTCCAAATAAAAAATCACGGTGATTAATTGTTAACATTTAGTAGGTGTGGCGGAAACGTTTTTATACACGAGCATGTATATTTTTGTAAATTTTCATTTTCATAATTCTATTTAACCGTATTCATCTTAAAACGGTTACACAATCGTGGCCAAATAATGAAAAATTAGCCACAAGTTAACAATTATTTATGTGCGATTAATAATATTTTTAATTTATCTAAAATTGATATTTTATACTTCCTCAAAAAAAAGATATTTTATATAAGATAGTGACATTTTACCATATCTCTTTTATACTTAATTGACGTGTGTTTGTGGTTAGTTACATTTGATAATTATTAAATTTTTACTTTATAAAAGTGTGAAGAAAATCATTTATTCGTGGTTATATTTTTGCCTTCATTTTATTTATTTATTTATATTTAAGTATTTAACATAATTACTGTTAAACTTGGTTGTGGTCACGTGGAAGTGAATAGCCACATATCAATTAGTTGTTGATTTATCTTTATCAATGATTTTTCTTATTAATTATTTGTTAACCAACTCATATTATCCCTCAATTTCAAAATTAAGAAAAAGGCAATAAATGTATAAAGTAAACGAAAAGGAGCGAAACAAAAAAAATAAGGCGTCCCTGATAATTCTAAGATATCTTTAAACTAAGTTTCCGATATATCTGCCAAAACTATTAAAACTATTTTGTGCATATCATGATTCTTCATATTTCAGATTAATTTTTAATATGAATATATATTATACATGACTCTTCGTTGAACAATTTTATCCAGTTCTTCCCTCTTATTTGTGATTAAAATTTGTCAAGTTGAAATATAGCTCTCTACCTTTTGGATCTGCTGGTAAGATTTCTTGGTGTTGATTGACTATTTTTTCATGTTCAATGCATAACATATGTTGTTACTTGTTTCTAAGTCTTCAATTAAAAGTAATTATAACAAAAATTGAGACATCATTTTATATAAATGAAAATATTTGGAGTACAAGAAATATTCCAACTTCCAAAACAAAATTCAATGTACAATGAGCATGAAATACAAAGTGAGCTTCAATTGACTTATAAAATAGTAATTGATGGCAAACTGAGTTTCAAATGACTTATAATATAGACAATTTTAGACAAATTAATTTAAAGTTGCATCAATTGAATTATAGTATAAGTAATTGGTGATAATTTGAGTTTTAGTCTCATCAATTGAAATTGAATTGCATTTATTAACTTATAATATCGTGAATTTATGATAAATTGAAATCCAATTACATCAAATGACTATAATATACAATAAAAAATTTGTAAAGGAATACTCTATTTAGGAATAAATTCATATTTAGGCATAAATTTTTTTTGTCCCAACATAGGAATAACTTCTCATTTGTTACCTCTATTTAGGAATAACCTCTTATTTAAGCATACTTTTTTGTGGTCCCAACGATATTCCCTAATAGAAATTTTACTATAGTCATTTAATTGAGTTATTATATATGATGTACGGATTCTTCTAAATATATCATGTAGCCATATCGGATTTTTATTAGGGCGAGACTCTCGTCGAATTCTCGAATCTCGTGCAGAAAAATTGCAAATCCCTCAATGTATGAGTTGATTTTTGGAATATTATTTGAATTATGACATATATATTGAGCTAATGATATTTGAATTGTTATTATATAGTTTAATTAAATTACATATTTGAAATTCTTAAATTTAGAGTAAGAGAAAATGTGAATGATATATAACAAAACTTAACTTTCTGTATATTTTATTAGTGATATATTTATATATATATATATATATATATATATATATAATTAATTAAATAATACTAGCTAGACGTATCCTTGTCGAATTGCACCTTAATTTTTTTTTTTAAATTTTGTATTTTCATACACGTATCGTATTGCTCGTGCTCCTACGCACCCTTGCAACATAGCTTATTATTGACTCAATCTCACTTTATTATTTTTGTTTTCCTTGTACTTTTCATTTTTCTTTTAATAATAAACTATAATTCGAACTCAATTTGTTACTAATTGACTAATGTTGCCAATTAATAATGTTTTCATATTTAAAATTGGGAGTGCGATTTAGAGTTTCATGTGTGCATAAAAAAATGTACATATATACTATTTATTATCAGTAACTTTTTTTACATACAAAGATAATACGTAAATAATTTATATGTTATGACAATTATAATATTAATATAGTTTTTTTGTGTTACTTAATTTAGAAATAAAAAAATATTAACATCACATTTAAAATTAGTGGATACAAATTTAAACTAAGCGTAAAATCAAATAAACTAATTTTGAGAAAAAAATAAATATTTAATTCTATTAACTTTTATATGTACAATAAATTATTATATAATCATTAATACTTAAATCAAATAATGTAGAAGTGCAAAAAAATCAGTTATTATGAATAGAAAATAGTAGAAATTTACAACAGCGGATGAAAATTTTCAGTGCCAAAAATTTCATATTACCCGCCTTACACCAAAAATACACCCTCGAAAAACTTCCTAAACATTCAAATTAGAAATTACTTATTTTTTAATCAAATTAAATAAAAAAATATTTGACTATTTCCAAATTTAATTCGGTCAACCAATAAATTATCCAAACTATTTTGGAACCATTTATTCTATCAATTAATAAATTGGTTCCCTAATAAAAATAATTATCTATTCGGCTAATTAATAAATTGACCAAATTAAATTAAATTAAACTATAAAAATATAACAGTTATTTATTTGGCCAATTAATAAATAAATTGGCTAAATAAAACTCCTACAAAAAATAATTATCTATTCGGCCAATTAATAAATTGACCAAATTAAATTAAATTAAACTATAAAATATAGTTATTTATTCGGCCGATTAATAAATAAATTGGTCAAATAAAACTGGTGGAGCAAAAGATGAGAAAACACACTCTGATTCTAGGTATTTATAGGCTTTTCAATAGGTGAATTTTCATTGAGAAACCGATGTGTGACACAAGATTTTAGTATAGATATTTAAAATCTATTATTTTACATTTAAAAATTCAAAAATTTGAGAATTTAGATAAATATGAATGAAGAAATATAATGGGTGCCACGTAGAATTTTTTCAAAGCAAAAATCGTTTTACTTTTAGTAATATAATGATTTTTAGGAAGAGCTAAATCAATTCATTGCCTTAATTTATTTTTTTACATCTAGTATGTCAAGAATAACTCTAATTTACTACCATAATACTGTTGAATATAAAAAGGGCCCCAAAACAGTTGAACCCTTCAAACAAAAATATGAAGTTTTTTTCTTAATTCTTATATAATTTTCATGATATTTTATTTTTTAGATAAATTTTGTAAAGAAATTTAATTATACTTTCAAAGTTATTGTATTAATTTTTCATGTGTTATTATATAATAAATTCATCATTCTATTTATAATTTTTAACTATCGAAAAAGGGCCATTTTTTAAAAACTTGCACAGGGCCCCCATTTTCCTAGCCCCGCCCTGATTGACACGAACAATTATTAATGTATCAAATATCAAGTTAATATGAACGTATACAAAGTGGTTAAAAGCACAAATCAAACTAATCTTCTTATTTATGATCTTCATAAGGCTAAATAATTCAATCTATTTCCAATAATAAACATTTTTTAATTTTGTTCCAAACCAATTAGATTTAAACAAGTATATTCTAAATAAAATATCTTCTACCGATTAAATTTAACCAAATATATTTCAAATGAATATATTCCCGAATAATTATATTGAAGCCCCAAAAGGGATGGATCATGAAGGTGATGAATAGTTGCGATCGAGGTTGGTTGTTGTATTAGCTAAAGTAGCTTTCAGTTTTATATCTACAATTTTGTATTTAATTCTTTTGCTTTGCCGGTGAGGGAACACTTGTAAGGTGATTACAAACTTATTCCTTTAAGAACTTGTGGACTTTTGTAAAGATTATAAGAAATTTTGAAATAATTAAACATAGAGAAAATATATTTTATTAGACAACTTTAGACTAAAAGTAATAGTTGTAGTCACTCTTTTAATTTACAATAAAAAAGGTCACTCTTTCATTGATTGGACAAAAATACCCTTATTTCTCACCTACTTTTCCTCTCTCTCTCTTACTTTTCTTCTCTCTCTTCTACCTACTTTTCTTCTCTCTCTCATTTTTTTTTCCAGCTGGTTTTCTTCTCCTCCTCCTCTTCTTCTTCTTCTTCTTCTTTTTCTTCTTCTCTCATCTCTCTTAGTGTATTTTATTTTTTTCGCCGGAAATAAAGCTTTATACATACCGTTTTTCTCCTCTTTCGCCGGCGGTGGTGGTAAGAGAAAAGGTTCACCTTCGTTTTCAATCGTTTTGTTCCTATTTCGCTTGAAATTTTTTTTTTTGTCGGTGGTGTTGGTTGCTCTTCTCCGGCTCCGTTTTCAGACAGATATCTACCGTTTGATTTTTGTTGATTTGACGAAGAATTTTTGTTGAATGTGAGGATTGATGTGTGGAATTTTGTATTTTTCGCAGTTGTACGATATACAGTCAGACGAGATAGGTTTAAGTCGTACATTCGTAACAATGTTTAATCGTGGTCATGAATGAGTTTTATATCGTATCATATATTGTACGATATACATAATATCGTAACACATTAGCCACATGCACGTACGATATTAGCAATATCGTTACACACTAGCCACATGCAACCACATTCACGTAGGAAATGACACCAGATTTCATGTACGATATTGGTAATATCGTAGCATATTAGCCACATGCAATCACACTCACGTAGCATATGATACGATATCGTAGCTTGTGTTTGTATGATATATGGTATATCGTAACATCGTTTGATATCTGACTGTGTGATATTTTGATGCAGACTATGCATTGTTGTTTAATTGTTGCTCATGGTGGATCATGGAATGAGAATATATATGAGGGTCGGAGGAAAGAATACATACCTATACCACCTGATGGGATAAGTTATGAAGATTTATTGAGTAAGCTTGAGATTCGGATGAAGAAGGACAAGAGAATCTTTATATTTGAGGTTGATGCCCTTGTTACTTCTCCTACTAGAGAATCTTTATATTTTGAGGTTTAAAGTGATTTCTGGAATGAAGAGTAACACTGTTGATGTTGCTGCTAGGGAGTGCTCATGCCTCGTGTTTCAGTTTGACTTGATCCCATGCTCACATGCCTCAGCTGCGATAAGGCGTCAAAGATGTAGATAGAAAGGTGTCAAAATGATTTCATATACGAGATTGGGCAATATCGTAACACATCAAATACGATATTGGGTAATATCGTAACACATTAGCCACATGCAACCACATTCACGTAGCAAATGACACAGATTTCACGTACGAGATTGGGAATATCGTAATCTATTAGCCACATTCAATCACTCTCATGTACGATTTTCCCAATCTCGTAATACGCATTATTATTTCACGAAATGTCGTTACATTAATGATGATTTTACATTCATCATAATTTCATGCCATGCCATAAATTGCTCAAACTCACATACGAGATTCATAATATCGTAACATCGCAAGTACGATATAGCGAATATCGTAACAACATATAATCAGTTTCAGGCACAATTTTTAAATATCGTAACAAATATACACACATAAAATCAATTTAACGCATGAATTCTTATATCATCCCATCAATTGTTCATGTTCAGCTACGAGATAAAGAATATACTATCTACAGAAATCTTATTTTTCAAATCTCATAACAGATGACACAAAATTTATGTACGATATTGGCAATATCGTAACACATTAGCTATATCTATATGCATCCATATTCACATACGATTTTTCAAATCTCGTAACAAATGACACAAAATTTATGTACGATATTGACAATATCGTAACATATTAGCCACATGCAATCAAATTCACATAAGATTTTTCAAATCTCTTAACAAATGACACAGATCTCACGTACGAGATTCATAACATCGTAGCTTCTCAAGTACGATATTGAGAATATCGTAACAACATATAATCAGTTTCAGGTACGATTTTCAAATATCGTAACATATTTGTTATGAAATCGTAGCATTATTGGCTACATTTAGCTCGTGTGTTTAGAAAATCTGCAATTTTAGTATTGTCTTTGTGAATGCATGTACGTATGTTGTTACGACATTTAATCTCGTATACTCGATTATAAGTCGTATGTTTGTCTGTTGTTATGATATTCCTGAATCGTAGCAACAAAACATGATAAGATTATTTCTTTGTTACGATATTTCGAATATCGTACAACATATATGGATACAAATATTTCTTTGTTATGATATTCATAACATCGTATTTGATGTGTCATAGTTTTGCTTAAGCAGGTTGTTACAATATTCATAAAATGATTAATTTCATACGAGTTTATAGAAGATAATCATAAAATCGTACAAGTCGTAGCAAAAATAATAGATACGATTTAAAGTAAAGTCGTAGCAATCGTACTTACAAAATTCATTATATCCATGATTACAAATACCCTTGAATTCAATTTTCAACTTTGGAGAAGCGTAATAACTTTGGAGGCCCGAATGAACATTGAAGTCCTCCAGGCGCATAAAAGCTCCTATAACTGATCCCATCACTACAACCTTTGCTTCGGGCACGATAAAGTCGAGCACTTTGCGAATCTCTCCAATTAAACCCTCGTAGCCATAGCATTGGACTCTGTGGTGGGGAAGTTTAGTCAACGCTGGTCGGACAAGTGTTCACGCAACCTTGAAAATAATTAGATACAAAGGTGTCAAATCTGTATTCATGTACGAGTTAAACAAAATCGTAACAAATCAAGTACGATTTTAGGAATATCGTAACAACATATGCACATGCATTCACAAAAACACAAACAATTCCTATTTTCGTGCTATAAATTGGTCACCCTCACATACGAGATTAACAACATCGTAACAGACCAAGTACAATATTGGGAATATCGTAACAACATACACACAAGCAATCACCTTAACTACATACATGCATTCACTATTAATTCGTATTTCGTAGCATCAATTTTTCATCCTCACGTACAAGATTAACAATGTCATTTCTACAGAAGAACTATTTTTCACACATGGTATCCTCAAATCTCAAACAAATCTCAAGTATCGTAACATCGTACACACATGAAATCCAAAAATATAAATAAATCGTTAATTTCGTTTCAATTTTAAACAAAACACATGCACAAATTTGTCGAATCGTACCAAATATGTAGCGATATTTCCCAAAATAGCTACAAAATATGCATGAATAGGTCAGCCTCGAGTACGAGTTCAACAAAATAGTAATCTCATAAGTACGATATTCCATATATCGTAACATCATACACACATGAAATCCAAAAACACAAACAAATCGTAATATCGTATCAATTTTAAACAAAAACATATGCAAAAATTTATCAAATCGTACCAAATATATAATAATATTCATCAAAGTAGCTACAAAATATCTTTGAATTGGTCAGTCTTTAGTACGAGTTTAATAAAATCGTAGCCACAGAAGTATGATATTTCTAATATCGTAACATCGTATACACATAAAATCTCAAAAACACAAACAAATTGTAATATCGTATCAATTTTAAGCAAAAACATGCACGAATTTGTCAAATCGTACCAAATATGTAGCGATATTCTCCAAAATAGCTACAAAAATATGCATGAATAGGTCAGCCTCGAGTACGAGTTCAACAAAATCGTAATCACATAAGTATGATATTCCATATATAGTAACACATTAGCCACATGCAACCACATTCACATACGAGATTGGCAATATCGTAACACATTAGCCACATGCAACCACATTCATGTAGCAAATGACACAGATTTCATGTACGAGATTGGGAATATCGTAACACATTAGCCACATGCAACCACATTCACGTAGCAAATGACACAGATATCATGTACGAGATTGGAAATATCGTAACACATTAGCCACATGCAACCATATTCACGTAGCAAATGACACAGATTTCATGTACGAGATTGGAAATATCGTAACACATTAGCCACATGCAATCACATTCACACACGAGATTGGCAATATCGTAACATATTAGCCACATGCAACCACATTCACGTAGCAAATGACACAGATTTCATGTACGAGATTGGCAATATCATAACGCATTAGCCACATTCAATCACTCTCATGTACGATTTTCCCAATCTCGTAACACACATTCTTATTTAATGATAATTTTACATTCATCATAATTTCATGCCATGCCATACATTGGTCAAACTCACGTACGAGATTCATAACATTGTAACATCTCAAGTATGATATTGCGAATATCGTAACAACATATAATCAGTTTCAGGCACGATTTTCAAATATCGTAACAAATATACACACATGGAATCAATTCAACGCATGGATTCTTATATCATCCCATCAATTGTACTCAGGTACGAGATAAAGAATATCGTACAATATCGATGAATGTCGTATCATAAACCCTAAATAAGGAAGAAAATCGTAACAATGTCGTATCAAAAACCCTAAATAAGGAAGAAATCGTAACAATTTATGCGGATAACAAGCAAGAAATTTGCTCATCAAACACAATACCATAATAAAATACATGCACGAATTTCTAAAATCGTACCAAATATGCAACCATATTCCTTAAAATATCTACCAAACATACATGAATTGGTCAGTTTCAAGTACGAGTTTAATAAAATCGTAGCAACAAAAGTACGACATTCCGAATATCATACATCATTCATATGAACAACAAACGTTGCTACGAGTGTACGACTTCAATCAATGTCGTGGCATCTGTAAATCGTACAACTGCGAAAATTTTCGAATAAAAAATCACGGTGGTTGAGAATCGAGGTGGTGGAGAAGCAAAAGAGCGTGACGACGGAGAAGCTGTGAATCGGGGCATCGACGTTGAAGAAGAAAAATGAGGCGGCGGCGTAGATCTGGTTTTCTAGAGAGAGAAAGCAAAATGAGAGAGGTAGAGAGAGAGAAAGAGTGAGAAAGAGAAAAAAGGATGGTGGTGGATGGGGGAAGGATGGTGGAGCGACGGTGGCGGTTGGCGGAGCGGCGGCGGCGGTGAAAGATGGAGAAGGAGATGAACGAGAGAAAAAGAGAGAGGTAAGAGAGAAAGAGAGAGGTAGAGAGAGAAAGTTGCTGGTTTTTGAATTTAGAGAGAAAATGGGTGGTGAAAATGATTATATATACAATGAAAATAACCATCCACTAACTAGTAAGGATATTTTCGTCTTAAACCCTAAAAGATGGCCTTTTATTGTAATTTAAATGTGTGGCTAAAAATATATTTTTTAGTGTAGAAGTGATCCTTCTAGTAGTTGACTCTTATACATATTCTAATAATTTGAACAAATATATTCTCTCTTCTAAATATAATATACTATTTTAATAGATATCCATTGAACTATTAAATATGTGTATATTCTATATTCAATAATATATAATATTACTGTATTATCCTCAAATTAAATAAACAAGCCTTATCTTCATAAGGCTAAATAATTCAATCTATTTCCAATAATAAACATTTTTTAATTTTATTCCAAACCTATTAGATTTAAACAAGTATATCCCAAATAAAATATCTTCTACCTATTAAATTTAACCAAATTTATTTCAAATAAGGGTATTGATATTTAGACAACAGTTGTCCGGACAACAGTGACATATTCGTAATTAAATACTCTTTCATTTTTTTTTCAAATAGTTAATATAATTAGTGTTTTGTCTATAACAGCCTTTTCCACTTAATCGTATGCTAATTTCTAATTTTAATTAAAATAAATTAATATCATGCACAATTTTTTGAAAATTCAAAATATTAATTAAATTTAAAGATTAACATATAATTAGATGGAAAGGGGTATTATAGACAAAACACTAATTATATTAATTATTAAAAAAATTAAAAAAACTATTTAATTACAAATATTATACCGTTGTCCGGACAACTGTTGTCCAAACGTCTTTATTCTTCAAAATAAATCTATTCCCGAACAATTATATTGAAGCCCGAAAGGGATGGATCATGAAGGTGATGAATAGTTGCTAGGTTCCTTGTTGTATTAGCTAAGTAGCTTTCAGTTTTATATCTACAATTTTTTATTTAATTCTTTTGCTTTGCCGGTGAGGGAAACACTTGTAAGGTGCTTACAAACCTATTGATTTAAGGACTTGTGGACTTTTGTAATAGTTATGAGAAATTTTGAAATAATTAAACATATTCTAATAATTTGAACAGATATATTTCTCTCTTCTAAATATAATATACTATTTTAATAGATATTCATTGAACTACTACCTCCGGTCCTCAAGTCTCTTCCTAGGAGGAAGTGACACTGGTATTAAGGAAAATGTTGTTGAGTTAGTTATGATTAGTAAAAAGTGATTGAATTTATTGTGAGTGGAGAAAGTGTCTCACATTAAGGGTAGTGATATATTAATTAATTGAGATAGTGGTGGGCCATATGTGGTATTTTAGGTAAATAAGTTGACAAAGTAAGAGTAAGAAATAATAATTTGTTGTGAGGTAGTGTTCAAAAATAGCTACGAAGAAACTTGGGGACCATCTCAAAAAGGAAAGATAGGAAAAGACTTGGGGACCGGAGGTAGTATTATATATGTCTATATTCTATAATATATAATATTGCAATATTATCCTCAAATTAGATATATAATAAGAATATAATAGGTAAATCAGATTGTGTAAACAATGCTCTTTTATAATAAGTATGGATATAGATATAGATATAGATAGATATCTCACAAATTATGAAGAAATTGAAGTCTGATTTATATTTTTTTCATGTGGTTGAAGTTAGGAAAAAGAGTAAAAACTATGACTTCTCTTTCCTAACTTGCCCTAAAGCCGTTGTTTAAACAAGTTATATATTGCATTAGGGTTCTCTCTCGTTTTGCATTAGCCGTCGTTTAAACAATTACTATGTAACAAATATAATTGATCGATCACATGGATACTAGTGCAATAACCCAATCTTCAAAGGAGGTATGTCTAATCTGCGGCGACGTTTCTGCTACCTACTACGTATATATTTTGGATCTAAATTCTCAAGTCAACAATGGTGATGATGCAGAATTCATCTTCGACCACTTTAATACTGCTTTTTGTGCAGTAAATTCTACTGTCTATATATTTGAAGGCACAGGCGCATGTCGTTTCAGTGAAGATATCGATATCGCAGAAGCTCGTACTCGGAAGTCCGTATTCACCGTCGATCTATCACCGGAAATCTCGGGCAACTTCAATCTCGAACTCAACAAGAGCAGGTTGGGAAAAGCCCCTGACATGATCGCCGGAAAACGTCATCCGACATCGATCCCGACGCCCGACCGCCGCATAAATCCTCGTATTCTCGGGACTTTAAGGTATGATGAAGAGGTTGAATTCGAGCTGTTGTAGACGTATAGAAGGGTATAGTTCGTCAGCAATCACGTCTTCCTCGTCCGCACTGCGGGTGGAATATTTAGTCTCGATCTTGAATCATCGTCATCCTCATGCTGGAGATGGGAGTGCCGGGGGAGTTTTTGGTGTAGTAGTCGACGATGGGATATGTCTGGTGTGTATGATGAAGAGACTAATGGATGGTTTCCCTTTGATCGGCCATGGCTGAGTTCTGTTTCGTTGTCGGAGCGGCGACACAATGACAGAGATGGAAGATGGTGTAGTTTCTGCAATCTAATCGGCGACACGTGCCATGCTCACTTGATTATTGATTAATATGTTGCTGAAGTTGCTAAATATAGAGATGATCGATAAGCGTCGGGTGGGACGACAGTCGGCACGTCTCATCACAAGAAAGGTCAAGACTTTTAGCATTTGTGCGTTTTAAACCATAACCCGTGTCGGGGACGAGGGTCGATGCAAATACTCAATTCCTCGAGAACCTCCATCTGCAATCTCAAACTTAGAGGGTGTTTGATTGAGCTTTTAAGCTTCTTGAAACAACTTATAAGCTAGTCACTATTAAGAATTTAGGTGCTATAAGCTGTTTTAAGGAGATTTTAAGCTCAGCCAAACATCCTATTAGTATCCCAATTCAAGGAACTCGTTCTTTCTGATTGATCGATCAAGAGGTATTTTTCAAGGGAACAATGGCATTAAATCATAGACAAGGACAACAAGTTGCACAACATTCAAATGGTGGATTCTTCCAATTGTTGCGATTTCATTCATAAAATCTTTACCATTTGCTCCAGATTTTCTGAGCTGTTGGACACTTTGAAGCTTTCCTTTGTAAACAGAACCACAGCCACCTTCACCTAATTAATGTTGATAAACCTCTTATCATCTTTTTTGTTTCTGAATATGATGATTGACGTGAGTTGGTTGTGGTTTTGGAAGGATTCTACGGACAAATGCCATTTTCGGAATTTGTAAATCCAAAGCCAGACTGCGAAATGGAAAATGATGCACAAATGATGATGCTTAAGACAAAGGCTGAGATATAGATGGAGAAAGGATAAGATGATCACTACGGATCAAAACATCATTTGTTTAGGCTTAATAATTAAAATAGTTTTCCTTATTCATTCTTTTAATGCTGGGGACCTCGGACCATTTTGAAACAAATTCTCATTTATATTTTGATCTAAACCCTCAAAACTTAGAACATTTAAAAATTTTAGATCATAACTTAAAATAGTAACTAAAGCACAACTTAATAGTGTACCAGTTGTTGGATGATAACACTATCTCCGAGATAGCACAAGTATGATTCAATATTCACATAAATATGACAAAAATTAGCTAGAATCTTGAGAGTCCATTTTTACATAAATATGCAGTCGTGACCACAGTTCTTTGAGTCGTCATTGAGGATATAATATTTGGAATGATGCCGCAGGTAGAAGGAGTAGTGCAGTTTGCATCACAAGTATGAAAGAAATAGAGTCAAATAATAAACAGAGATGAAGATTGTATGCCACAAGGTGAACCTTGATAAATTTCTGAAAAAATCATTATCTTTAATTAAGCATGTAGAAAAAGAAATTGAAAATTAGGTTTGATCGATCCAGAATATATGCTAAGTTTCTTACAAATTATTGAAATTTCAAAATTGAATACTACCAATTTTGGCAAATTTTAACATGTAAAGTATACCTTCACCATGAACAATGATTTACACAAATGTATTTCTGTCCTAACTCAATTCTTTCGAAAATTTTGAAGAAAAAAATCAGAGAGATACCAATTTTTACATTCTACTTACTATTTTATACTATTCCTTAACACTGGCAAATTGTCATTACTCAAACACCAACAATGCTAAAACTGATAGACAGGGGGGGCACCGGCACAACTACTAATCCTTAATCTACTTAGAAAAAAAAGGGAATACTTCTAAAACATGGACATAAAATTGTAACATCTCTGCTTAATTATACATACATAAATCTAAAGTAGTAGTGCACTTCTCAACACTAGGCTATTTTCCACTATGGCAAACTCACTAACTCTTGAACAACAATCTCAACACTAGGCGAAGCATCATCATGATGTAGCAATGATATAGAATCAGTTTGAGATGTAATTCCAGTTTCATCCTCGTTTACTATGGTCTGTATATATTGAGACGGGTAATCAGGAATCCGTAGACGGTCAACATCAGCTTCCAACATTTCCAACACTTTATTCATTGATGGACGATCATCTGGGCTCGTCTGTATGCACCACAATGCAACTATTGTCATCTTATGAGCATATTTCCTCGTACGATCATTGTCGTCATTGTCATTAGCTTCCACTATTTCAATATCCTTGCCTTGGTTAAAGCAGTCATAAATCCAACATGGGAAATACTTACTAGAATCATCATTGTTTCCTTTCAATTCGCTATTTAAACCCACCATTTCCATCAACAGCATTCCGAAACTATACACATCAGCCTTGTACGAGACTGCACCAATACTTCTATTGATCAGTTCGGGAGCAACATATCCTATGGTTCCTCTTGCAGTTGTCATCGTCACTGTTTTCTTATCCGTGGAGCAAAATTTTGCAAGCCCGAAATCAGATATTTTTGGAATGAAGTTCTCATCAAGAAGGATATTATGAGGCTTGATGTCAAAATGCAGGATCTGAACATCACACCCGCAGTGCAAATACTCAATCCCTTTGGCAACTCCAACTGCAATCTCAAACTTTGTATCCCAATTCAAGGAACTCATTTTTTCGCGATTGAAAAGGTATTTTTCAAGGGAACTATTTGGCATGAAATCATAGATAAGCGCGCGCTTGGATCCTTGCGCACAATATCCAACTAGTTGAACAACATTGACATGATGGATTCTTCCAATAGTTGCAATTTCATTGATAAAGTCTCGGCCGCTTGCTCCAGATTTTCCAAGGAGTTTGACTGCAACATGATGGCCGCTCCGGAGTTTTCCTCTATAAACACAACCAAAACCACCTTCACCTAGTTTATCTCGAAAATCTCTGGTCATCTTCTTTATCTCGGAGTAGGAGTATCTGATTGGTGTGAGTTTGTTGTCACCTCGAAGGAAGCTTTCTATTCTGTTATAGATGGACATATTCCTCCTCCGGAATTTGTATATCAAAAACCACATTATGAAAGGACAAAGGATGACCCTTGGAGCCAAGATGATGATGTCTGCCATGACATGGAAAACAGAAAAGAAGATCCGCAATGCTTAATACGTACATATATACCTTTACTACAATTCATATACAATATCAATATCAAGATGCACTCTTCTGCGGTGGACCAGATTGTAGAGTTGGTGATAGATATTTAATTAATTCTAATTGTGACTGAATTAATTCTTACTGGGATTTAATAAATTCTAATTGAAATTCTTATATATTTTTAAAGTGGTACACGATAAAGCGGGACATAGGATCTCAAGTAACTTACCGATTAAGAGCGACGCAGTTACAAGTCCAACGTATCCGTTAGATATGGCCGCTGAATCTGCAAGCACACTCAGTAGTCGGTACATGATAAGCGAATAAGAAATAAGAGATATAATATAGTATAATACGGAAAAGATAAAATAGAAATAATTCTATATGTGTGCGTGTGTAAGTATGAGTAAATATACAAATAACAAAAGGCTTAAATGGAATGTAAAAAGTTCTTACAGTGATATAATATCATAATAGTAAGATACAAGACAAGTGATACTGCAGCGAATCCAAAGATGGTGAATACAGGAGGGCTCACCACTGAACATAACATACCTGCAATGTTTAATTTTCACTATTTCAGGTCGGTCTATGATATTTGAAAATTGATATAGAAAACAAAAATGCATGTAATGAACAATTTACCTGCAATGATTAGAAGTGGGAAAAGATCTGCAGGTACACACAGGAAGTATATATTAAATGTACGTAAATGATAGCCCGCAAGTACATGATTTATTTAATTAATATATATAGCAACGAAATTGCATTACACCACACTATATATATTGATGATGGCCATGGTCCGCAGAAGAGACCGAGACAGATGGAGAGCTCAAATCCATACAAGAGAGAATGATGGATTTCTGAAAGTGATACTGAGCTGTTCACATCTTTAAATTCCCACGACGTCATCACTATCTTCTCTAATGTGCACATCTCTGGTAGCTCTGAGACAACATTCATGTCCCCAACCTTAATATAATCATATCTTATACGGAATGATGATGAATTCGAAGAAGAAGAAGAGGCACAATTTGTAACATTTGTAAAGAGGATGGAAGAATGCTTCAATGGATTTGGACAGTTCATAAAATTAATAGGACAGGGTATACCATCATACGGGTAGCTAGAATAATGTGGGAGTTCGAAAGGATAATCGTAAGGAGAAAAAAAAGAGGTGAAGTTATAGCTACATATAGAATAGTTGGGAAAAGAGCAGATGTCTTCATTGTTTATGGAAGCATCAGCCAACCTGATGGTATAGTTGTCGTAGTTGATTGCTTTGACATAGTATTTATGAGAATCAAAATAGATGAAGGTGACATTATCTTCGCATGCTAATTCTAATCTGGGATCTCCGCAATGGTTGGGGTCGCCCTTGAGGCGGAAAGGGTAGCTAATATAGTGAAAGATGCCACAGGAAGAAGAAGGGCAGATCATAGCTGTTTGGGACGTCGTCGTTTGAGAGAAATAGAGTAGTAGTAAGAGAATCAAGAGAGACGAAGACGTACTAAGGAGACAGGAATATTGAGCTGTGAATATTGCATAATCCATCTAACTACGATAATGGATGGGAAGAAAGAAATGGATGTAGTGAAACAATGAAGAAGATCTAGCTAGATAAGCAGGTTATAAATTAAGTGAGATCGAGGAAGTTGATGACTATGCATTTGTACAGTTGGCGGATACGACCAAGACTTGTGAGGTCGTCCACACGACCAATAATTGTTCAACTTATTAATCTCCGCCCATGGAGTTTTTTATACCATACAATTTATAAGTTATATGGTTATCAAGAATATTATACATTTTTTCCTCATAAATTTGTTGGCCTGACGGGCTAAGTCGAAAACCGAAAGGTTAGAGTAGGGTTAAAACTTTCTACCAGAAATTTTTTTAGCCCGATTGACTTGAATCGAAAATAACATGAGATCGATAAGGTTGATCCGAAAATCGAATGAGTTAACTGATTGACATCCTTAATTATTCCACACTTCCCTAAATAATAATAATAATAATAATAATAATAATAATAATAATAATAATAATAATTTCCACACCAAATAATCTAGCTACTCTTGAAGACAAATTTACGAAAGTTCTTAATTTTAGCCAAATTAACAAGAAGACTGATATGCCGCTTTCTAATTGTGAGAACCTTTTATGAGCATAATTGACGTTTAGTCCACTTAATTTTTTTGCATTTATTCATATAATATTTTTTATTCTAGTATCTCACAGATTACGTAAATATCGAAGTTTGATTTATATATTTGTATTTATCTGGTTGAAGTTAGAAAGAAAAAGTGGAGAAGGGACTTTAATTTTCTACATAATTGTATAATTGATGATCACAGCATTAATTTATATTAGAATAAAATTAATATTGAAAAGTATAAATAGTTTTAAGGTGAGGTACACCAAGTCAACAATACTCACTCACAAATAGTGCTACTCAATTTCAAATCCAATAATTGCTTAGTTTTTTTTTTTTTTTTTCAGCACAATAATTGTTTAGTTATTGTGGCTCTACCGCTTGTCTTTCTCCAAACTAAAAAATAAAATTAAATAAATTCCAAGTTAACTGAATTCTGTATATCTTGATAATTATGGTTGTAGACTTGGGTGCAATTGATTAAACTTTATACAAACCAATTCGACCCGCAAGAAACGTGTTGCAAATATATATAACTATAAACTGCTGAATAATTAAACTAAAGTGGAATTAGCCTAGTGGTTAAAGTGTTGGCCTCTTAAGAAGAGGTGTATGTGATGGTGTCGGTAATGATTAAGTGGTGTATGAGAGGGGGGAATACACTAGTAGCAATTTTTCGATTTTAAAGAAAACTAATCGGTTTGGTTCAGTTGGTTAGACAACTGAGAGATATAGTTGGAGCAAATCACACAGTAAGGTGCACAGCTGACTTTTTTGGCTGAGGGTCAGCTGTATAATCTAACTGAGGTTTCAAAGAGTTAAGCAATGCAGAAGTTGGTGGAAATTAAAGTTCGTTACTTAAACTAAAATCTTTGAAACAGGGGAAGGTCAAGTTCCCAAAATACTTAGTGCGAATTCAATATGGAGTTAGTATGCAAAGTTAGTTGGTTAGTGAACTAAATATAAAATACTAAAATTAAACGACACAGTATATTTACGTGGTTCAGAGCTTGACCTCCTACGTCCACGACTTTCTTTTCGGGGAAGTAATCTACTAAATAAGCTTTCGCGTGCTTATCAAACGTTCAGCTTGGTTTACGGGCAAGTGCACAGCCTAACTTAGATTGCAGGTTCTAAGAGACCTAGTTTCTTTTATTACGGGTTCAAAGAAATACTGGGGGATTTGGGGTTGGGGGTTTTTCCAACTATGAAGCCTTCTACACTTTGAAAAGTGGAGACTTCTTCCTAAGGCTTAGAGACTCAAATATGTGACAGAGAGTCTACTTAGAAACTATGCAAGAACCTATAAATTCTAGACTCAATCAAAGCATGGGAATTCTAAGAGGCTAGATGGAAGAACAGGAGGAGGTGTGGGCAATCAACTTCTAGTTGTTCTTCAACAGAAACTCGTTCTTGCTTCACGATGAATGATTTTTTCTATTTCTTTTCTCTGCTTTGCGTGAGGTTTCTATATGTTGCTAGCGATGAGGAGACCTCTATTTATAGAGATGGAGATCAAATTAGTCGTTGGAAAGAGTCGTTTGATCTCTGCCAAAAGCATGGCACACCACCTACTCTACAGTAAACTTTCCTAAAATGGTAACTGCGACCATAGCTTTTTGCGATGTCTGTGGTCGGTCCATTTATAGTAAGTTCCAGCATGTCTTGTACTTTGGAGTAAATTTGAATTTGAATGTGAACTTCCTTCTTCAACATCTTCTAAGTCTTCTCCTCGAACGTCTGACTTCAACATGGCTTCTCGACATGCATGAGCTGCATGGATCAACTCTGAGTCAACTGAGTTCAAGTTCGATCAGTCAAGTTCTTCTCGAACTGTCTTCTTCAGTTTGGCTGACTTGTTCTGCTTGAATCATGTAAAGATAAAATCTCTACGCTCAAATAGTGAGTTCTAGCTAAGTTCAGACTAATGACTTCATCTACTCGGTTGGAGTCACTTAGGTTCTGAGATAAATCAAAACCTTTACTAATTTTCCCAACAGCATGTTCGATTCCCTACTGAAGAATTGCTCCATTTTTTATTTTTTGTACATTTTTTCATTTTTTTTTCTTTTTTCTTTTTCCTTTATCCATTTTCATTTTTTTTCCTCATTTCATTTTTCGTTTTTTTTTTTTCGCTTTTTTTAAACAACTTAGTTTTTTTTTAATTTTATTTGTTTTCTTCTTCTTTTTCAGGTTTATTTCCGAAAGTATTTTGTTGAACCATGGAGATTAAGGCCGGTTTGAGCTCGAAGTTGTTAGCATTGATTCTTGGACCATGATGACCTCCATAGTGAAATTTCAGTCGGAAGGCATCTCGAATAGGGGGAGGTACCCTATTTCTTTCCGCCTCTCGAGCTTCTTCTTGTGCTCTCAATTGGGCTTGCATAGCATCCAATTGCTCTTTAAGTTCTCGGACCAAATTTGCATCGGCCATTGTTATTTGTGCTTCTCGTTCTCTTCTTGCCCTTGCTTGATTATGCCGGCAAGATGCTTCGATTTCGAGGTCTAGAGGATTAATTGGTAAACCCCTAGACCTCGTGTTCATACACTACCTAATATCCAACAAAGTAACAAGTCAATAACAAGCTAAGCACAATAAATCAAAATTGCAAAATAACATAAATAATGTATAATCTAGATTATCACAACGGTTTATAATATCACAAGTAGTAAATCAATTAGTCCCCGGAAACGGCGCCAAAAACTTGTTCGCCTTTTAATTAGCACAAATAATCCGCAAGTGTACGGTGTATGTATAGATAGTGGCAAGCAATGTCGTATCCACGGAGATAAATTTCCAACTCTTATGATTACTATTACTAAGTTGTTCAATTCTATTTAGACTAATCAAAATTTGAGGTGAATTATTAGTAAGGAATGATTGACAATTAAACAAGAAGAGCAAATAATAAACAAAGAAAGGTATGCAAGGTACAAGAGAGAAAGGGTCGATTCTAGGGAATGCTTCTACTTGGCGATAATGATGGTCTAATCCTATTAATCTATTCAACCAATTTTAATTCAAAACATGAGGAACAATCACACAAGTAATTACACTCCACCTCTCGATGAGAATGCAAGAGTAGATTAGTAAAAAACTCTCTCCGGTTAGGACTCGAGACAATCAACTAACTCCAAAGGGCACAAGTAGATTAAAGGTTCCTATGCTTGCAAATATCTCCACTAGGTCTCAATTGCTTGCATATTGATAGTTCTTGCATTCAATGAACATATAAATCGGCTAGGACTTTATACGAACACTTTGCATGTATAGAAAAGTGGTCTACCATTCTAACATGAAAATCAAGCACCAAGAACCACAATCATGAAATGGAAGGCAAAACAATATTAATAGATTAACACCATCATCATTTATGAGCTTCAACAATTCTCTAGAACCAACTAAGTAATTTAGCTAATCATGTTCATAATCAACAAAATACCAAACTCAAGAGAAGAAAACATCTTAAATACAAGAGAATAGGAGTAGAGAAATCAAATCCTAGTCTTGAATCTTCAATGTTGTTCAATTGTCTCCTTCTTCCCCAAGCTCCAAGCTCCAACAATGGTGGAATGGTGTAGTGTGTGGAAAAGTGTGTTGGTGTGTGTAGGAGATGGGTTTGTATGATGATGGATAGATAGGGTTTGTATTAAAAGATGTATTTATATATTTTTGGAGTGGAGAGACAATTGTTGGGAGCAGAAATCCGAAATTAGGAGTAAAATTGGTGAAAAAACGTGTTTTGGGTGAGAAAGATGTTAGTCCGCTCTGTAGACCGCTCCCATTACACTAAAAAATCGGGCTCGCGAGCAGTCATACCCCCGGCAGTTTTGCCCTCTTTGTAGACCGCTCCGAAAGCCACTTTTTCTCTTATGTCCGCGCGGACGTGCAGTAGCCCGCTCCGAACTGTGCAACATTTTAGTTTTGGCTCGTTCTTTCTCGTTCGGACTCCGAATTGACTCTCGTTTCTTTCTATGGCTCCATATCAAACTCCTCTATCTCATTCCAAGCTCCTTTTACTCTAATGTTAACTCCATTCTCCTGCAATTAATCAAAAACTACAAAACAAGCATAAAAACCGATATAACAAGGTTTAAGTAAGGTAAAGGGCTAAACAACATGATTTTCACTATCAAATGACATTGAATACATCCAAAACAACGTGAAAAATCCATATTTGTCACAACACAAGCTAAGACGACATGTGATTCTGCAAGTGAAAATGGCTCAACATTGGCAAGAAAGAAGCGTAAAGCTACCGGGTCAGCAAGTGAAGATAGTTTCATTGAAGTAGACTATGGACTTATCGGAAAAACAGATGAGACTCTTTTGCAAATTGTGAAAAGCTTGGAGTCGGTCAAGGATGACGATATTGCATTTGTGTATAATGTTGAACGTGTTTTCCTTACCAATGTCTGCTAAGGTTGCAATAGGGAAGTATCTTGCAAAAAACAGGGGAGAAAAGTCTTCTTCCGCAGCCTCGATTACATACCTCAGTTGGAATTTGTCACCTAATTGAATCTCGACTTGTAGGTATAATGACAATGGTATTGTGAAATTTTGAAGTATTCTAAATGATTTGCTATTGTTTAGAACTTTGTTTTGCATGACTTAATTAAATCATTTGTTGTTTTTTGTATTTTATTATATAGGATTTTATATTTTGAATGAATGGTGAACTTTATTTTTTGGACAATGAGGAGAACTTTAATCTCATTTGATTTGTTGACTTGAAATTATTACCAAGTATATTGATTTGTTGCATTTCAGTAATATTGTTGTTGTGTATGCATTGTAAAAAATAATATTGTTGTTGTGTATGTGACGAAGCGCGGTCGTCACATTCTTCGCACAAATAAATTTATAAAACACCTCTTACTCAACAAGGTAGTAGTTGACGGCAAGTGGGGTCGAACCCAAGGGACGTGGCGTAGATTTGCTCTTCTGGTAGTTCTTAATAGAAGATGTTTTGGTCTAGATGTATCTAAATATCATGTGACTTAACAAGTGAAATATCAAATAACAAAGAAGTTTGGGTTAGGGTTTCGAATCAAAGATCCTAATTACTCATTACTCATTCATTGGTGCAAAGATATTCAATTACTTGATCTCATTACTTGGTTTAAGACAAAGATTAGTTTATACCCTACTGGTCACGAAATCACGATATAAACACACCAAGCCTATGTCTATCCAATTTTAGAGATCTTGACCAAAAGGCAAGATCTCCTCCTTTGATCAACAAAGTCACGAAGACACTTCAGTAACGATGCTGGCCAAAAGGCATTAAGAATAAACAGACCCAAGACAGCCAAGAGGTAGGTCAATACCGACTGCTCTCCAACACTCTTTACCTTCTTGGGCACGAGAGACACTCTCGAGTTTGATCCCAAATCCTATTAATTACTTAATCTCAATATCTAGATGGTGATCAAGCATATGTCAATATCAATTAAGTCTAAAATTGTTCCTAAGTGTTTCGGGAATAAAATCAATTAACGAACTCACACAATTCGACCTCACGAGTTTAGAACGAGTAATTAAGACCACATCATCTACATCCAACCCAAACAAAAAATTTAGCTAGACATAATATTAATCGAAAGCATAAAATATATAAGGGAAATCATTACTGAAATTAAACTGGAATGGGATGCTGCTCAAAAGCGTAAGTCAGCAACTAAGGTCTTGACTTCAAAACAACAACTGAAAACTAATGCAGAAAAACTGGAAACGAAATATAAAAGTAACTCGCCCGTAGGACTTATTTCTTTCTCTCGCTCTTTCAAACTAGAATGCAGAACTAAGCTAATAAAACGTGAATTCAACTCTCTATTACAAAGTGAAGTCGGCCATATATATAGGCGATGGAATTTAGGGTTAGGATAGTTTCCTTGTTGGTGAAGGACTCTTCCCATGCATATCCGCCTCATCCTTTATCCATTCGACTGCGATTCTCTTTCCATCCATGGTAGATATCTTCATTGATTAAGCTCAGCTAGGATAAGGAAAGAAATCTTTGATCCTTATCCTCTTCCTTGGAGAAAAAGAAATCTGCAGACCTGACTCACTTCTCGAATTCAACGTCTGCATCCTGTATTGCTTCCCATGCTGACCAAGATCCTGGCTCCTCCGGGTACTCTATCTGTTGGCTTCAAGGATATGGGGAGGTACTTCCTGACTTGTAGATTATGTAGAACGTTGTTGCCCAGCTACAAGCCTCCAGCCCTATGCCCATTTGTATCGTATCGCCATCTCAGCATCTCAACAACAGATTTTCACCGAATTTGCCCAAGTTCTCACTTGTTCTTCCCTGCACACCATCTCTCGACTTTATGTCCTCCCAGACACACTTTGACTCGATAAAGACTAAAAAAAACAAGAAAAAACACACGAAAAGATGGATATAAATATGGGTTCATCAGTATGTATTGTAAAACTTTTGTGGTGAGATTTAATTAACCTCTATCCATCAAATAAATTGCATATTTTAATTTAAAAAAAAATGAAATAGTATAAACAGAGAGTGAAAGAGGCATGAGAGTGAATTGTAGAGAGAGAAAGTGGTAGAGAGGTTTCGAGAAATTTTTTTAGTTCATGTGCCACATTGAACCCCAACAATCTTTGATAAATTTGAGATTATGTGATACAGTTCTAGTGATTAATATAATGAGGGCAATATGGTAAATTAATAATTTATCCACCTATTTTTAATAAAGTAAATAAGTGTATAGGATAAATGTAGTATAGGATAAGTGTTTTTTCATCTATGGTAAACATGTGATAAAAAGGGTGAAAATGATAATATTTTTACATCTTTTGTTATCCATCATTTTCCGCTAAAACTTATATAAGACCTGCCACATCCCATGCGACCGCGTAAGGCGCGTGGGGTGCACGCGCCTTAATTTTTTTTCGATTTTTTTTTAGATATTAAAATTTCCAGATTTTTTCCCTCTTTTTTTGTTTACCTCTTCGGTTTTTTGTTTGCCGCTTCTTCTTTGGTCAAGAGATCGAGCGAGGGGAACCGAAGGCCTTGCAGCTAGTCGAAAAATTCAAAATTATTACCCGATGATTATCCTTATATTAGTAATCGGAGCGAAGGAGAAATCGTAAAATCGGTGCCGAAAAAAACAAAAAGAAAAACTGAAATTAAAAAAAATCAGAAAAAAAAAATGACCGGATCAACGGATCAACCCGACCCGAATCCGGTCACAGGGCCCATGCAACCTGTCGCACAGGAGATCACCTCATCATTTTCTAATAAAAACTTTTCCATCAAAGTAAACGCATCCTAAAGAGAATATTCATGCTGCATATGTCGGTGGACGTAATTAAGTCGTCTCATAAAGTCTTATAGAAAGATAAGATAGTTTTGCATTCTGTCTAAATCTCAGTAAATCACCTTAGGAAGAAATGGACAAATAAAATGGGAGGCTAGTGAAGAGTTTGTAGGTCCATCACATCTTATCACACGTTAATCCCAACACAAATTTCACTCCAACCATTGTTGACTTAGCCAACCATCATATTATAAGTGTTCATCATCTTTTGTAAATTCAATCTCCTTAAGCCATCATGTATTATGCTTATGCGATCTGTATTCTTTTTTATCGACCTATATGCTGTTTTCTTAGTTTATATTTGAATTATGATATAATTATGACGATGTGTATAAGTTTATTATTTTATTTGTTGATTTATTACTACTATGCATTTATAATTAGTTTAATGCATTGTTATGTCACGTTTCAAAATAATTTGTCATGTTTAAAAATAATTTGTCACATTTTTAAATTTATTAATTTCTCAAGTTTATTAAATATGCATGCATAATTAAATTTTTAAAGCATTGTTATGTAACTCGATAATTTGATTTGTTAATTTATGCTATTATTATATTAAAAAATAAAATAATGTATAATAATAATCTTAAATAAATTGTACAGGTCGATTGTTTTTTATAGTCGGGTTGTACAAATTATATACGATCTGTATATTGTTTGTTTCTTAATTATGTTTTTTAATTTTTTTATTTCTATTTTTAATTGATTTTATTTCTGTTTCAGCATGGTTGATGCTGGGTACGTAAAACATTACAAGATGTGACTTGCGTAGTGAACACGTACAACAAGTTCAGCATGTTGGGACCGATAGAGAAATGACTATTCGAAGTTGGGGGTGCAGAGCTAGTTGGAGCATTCTCTGTTGGTGCTTTAGGGCATTTTTTGAGATGCAATGAGGGTAAAGCGTGCGGGAAAGCGCTTCAAATGGTCGTCGCTAGAGAAGTAATTGTGGTTGGTGCTAATCCGATGGATATATGGTCTCGTATTGGTGAAAGAAATTTGAGATTTTCACCTTGTGAATACGCTCTTGTTTCGGGACTTATTTTTTTAGCGTCTTCATTTGATCTACACAATCCAGATTTGTCGACAGATAATGTTGCAGTTTGTCAAACGTTTGATGGGGACCAGCTAGAAGCCAAGGACGTGTTGCTTCAATTTTTGACGATGAATGGTCTCAATGCACAGTTGTATCTTCAAGCAGCAAATGTGCTTGTTGCCTATGCAATCTGCTTAGGTGGCGATCAGAGAAACAAGATAAATTCCTGGCTTTGGATATTGGTGGATGATCTCGACCATTGGAACCAATTTTCTTAGGGCGGATATTCTTTCCAGGTTTTGAAGATTTATATCTCGGCGGTAGTGAAGAACAAAAAGGATGTGGGAAAGAGATTGAGGTATAACATTTTCGAGCCGGTTTGAGCACTGCAGATGTGGATGAATGAGGCTATACCTTCTTTGCCTGCGATGACTGCCAGTAGAGTATCTGAATCTACCCTTCCTCGTTGTTTGACATGGAGGCTGGATCCGGCTTTGCAGCGTAAATTGTAATGGGCTTTTCTCAACGGGGTGAATTGTAGAGATTCCCTAGCAGTATAAGTTCTTGATCGTTCAACCTCAGCTGCAAGTTTTGCATCTGTCGTGCTCGTGACAAACGCAGTACTAGATGCATATAATTGTCGTTTTTCATCAAACCACATCTCGACGGTCATTGTAAGGGTCTCCAAACACAACAAATTGGTATACATCTAGCAAACTTCAAAACTTTATTGAATTGTTCTGCAGCATTCGACGTCAAATTACTATATCGTCGGCCCGGTTGCAAACATCGAGCCCACTTCTCCAGACCAATGGACATCAGCTTGGCATGCGCTTCGAATTTTACCGAAAGTATATCGCTCATCGCTTTCCCGTAGGATGATCTCCGATATGCGAATGTTGCTTTATGATACAACCTGGTGATAGAATTTCCATAAGTAACCATATTTTTCAGTATGTGAAAGTAGCATAAGCCGTGGAATATGCCAGGATAGATGTCCCAAATTGCATTTCCAATACTAAGGTGAGCGTTTGAGATGAACAACAAATCAGGGCGAGGAGGATATGCCAGCTTCAGATGACTTACAAACCATGTCCACGAGATGTCATTCTCAATTGGACCGATCCCTCATGCCAGCGGTATAAATTGCTCGTTCCCGTCCTTTCCCATCGCAACGAACATAATTCCCTTATTCTTTCCCTTTAAGTGCGTTGCATTCAATATAATCACCAGCCTAAGACAGTACTGGAATGCAACGATACAAGCTGATAATACCACAAAACAGTGTTCGAATCGAAAATCATCAGGGCTAAAACTGTAGTCAACAATCGAACCTGGATTCTCTTTCTGGAGCATGTAGAGATACTGAGGAACCATCTTAAACGAATTGTCATATCCACCATACAGCATCTCCAGGGCCTTGTTCCGTGCTCGCAGACACACATTGTAATTTGCAGCCACGCCATATTCCCGTATAAGACTTGCCATACTCATTTTCGGTGTGATGATTTCTTTCTGATTTTTCATGCCTTTCGCAAAATGAGCTACAATCACACTAGATTCGACCTTCCTCTTCATTAGAGGATGATTCATATTGGTTGTGCAAGTATGCGTCGGGACGAACATGTGAATACCAATAGTTGCCCTCTTTCCTAGTGCGTAATTCGAAAGGACACACCGTGCCAAACTTGCATTTGTAAGTAACACGCCTCGTATCTGATCGCGGAGAACAAAACTCAGCTTGTTGTTCCAAGTGCCACAACCCAACTGCAAGCCTCAACTGCTCTTTATCTTTAAATAGGGAGGTCATACTCAAAGGACCGTCAGGCATGTTATCTAGAATAGTTTCAACAAGCGAAGCAGCAGGTTCCAGTGGAATCATGTGAACTAACCAATTTTGTAGGTCCGCCGCTTCAGTGGCGAGCTCCGTCTCCTCGTCAACAAGGGGTGTACGATTTTTCTGCATCAGCATTGCATTGCCAGGAGCTTGTTCACGCTGCCTTGAGTATGCACCCAATTAACAAATTCAGTCAGAATTCCAATTTTCAGAGTGGTAGTCTATTCCTCTTCGTCATTAGTGTCGTCAGACTCGGATTCAGCACCATAGTCTTCATCATCTTCATCATCATCATCCTCTACGACAGTGGCATAGGACTGTACAGGCTGTGGTTGCGGCTCTGGTGTTGGTGCTTATGATTGCCCCTGAGCAATAATAATCGCTCCACTTTGAGAATCCATTTGCGTCTCGCCAAGCCAATTGCATGAAACCATACATGCGGGGGAATCGTCCTACTGCGAGTACTGAGACGGATACACATCATCATAGACAAATTGCGAAGAAGCATTCAGATCAAAGCTAGCTCTATACATAGAATCACTATGTCCGATATACAACGTAGGCTCAGACTCAGTAGCATACAATCGACGAAGTTGATCATCATTACTCAAATTATATTTTTCGACACCGACTTGAAACGTTGAAAAATAGAATATTTCAAAACTACAACTTAACGATATAGACATTATTATGAAATTTATTTGTTCCTTAATGTTGGAAAAACTTATTATATCCAACAGAAGATAGAAAGTGCGCTCATCTCCGCCATTATAAATATAATCGTCCCAAACGCCGTTGAATTTAACGCGGAACATCTTTCATTCCATCTGAAATAATTAAAAACAATTATTAATATATAAATATACATATATATAATTAAAATAATTTAATAAAACACATAATTTCGTACAGATTGCCACAATATTATACAGGTCGCACAATAACGTGCATATACCTGTATATTATTTTTGCGATCTGTATTATTTTTTATTTTTTAAAAAATTAAATTAATTTGTTTAACACTCAACTTTGAAAATTTTAAATGAGATAATGTTGTATTAACCCACGTTTTTCAAATGCCTTTATAATAAAATTTCAATTCGAATTATATTTCTGGAAACCCCAAACAATAATGTTATAAATAAAATAAAATAAAGAGTGTCACAGTTAATATACATTTTTAAAAAAAAAATGTACAGATCTGAATAATACTGTACAGGTCGATATCTCTATTTTGACCGACCTGTACAGATTTTTATCGATCTGTAAGATTTTATTTAAAAAATATTAATATTTGTGTTTAAGACGTACCTTTTGTAATTGCGAATTGAATACACAATGGTAAACTGTCTTCTAGTCTGTATTCAACTTGTTGGGAAATTTATTAGTAAGAGTTTTGATGAATTTCAAAACCGACTGACCCCAACCGAGTAGATGTTGCCAGAACCTAATGTTAGAAGTTAGGCTCGTTGTTTGAGCAATGTTAAGATTTTATCTTTACAGGTCTCCAGCTGAAGATGGCAACAAGGCATCACTCAGACAGAACATCAGTTGTCAAGAAATACAACTGAGAGTTCATATGATCAGATGCAAAGAGGGGGAAGTCTTCAGAACATCAGTTGTGAAGGAAAAACAACTGAGCGTTCATCAGATGAGAAGCAGTAAAGGGGAAGAGAACAACAGATGAAAAGGAAGTCATCTGAGCGTTCAAACCCAACTGATCAAATACAAGGAAGACAACTGAGTGTTCAGTTTCAGAATATCAGTTGTAGAACTCAACCAAGAAGATCAACAGCTTGAAGATGAAGTCAGCTGAGAATTCAACTGTTAGTTGTCAGATAGAACATCGGCTGAATAACAAGTTAGTTGAAGATCGAAAATCTTAACCGACTACCCTCTGTGGGAAGTCTGTAGTTAAGATTTGAATTTCAAAAGGAAGTCACATGAGGGTTTGACCGTTCAGTCATTATCCCATTTGGCCCAACACAAGGCTGCCTCAGATGGAAAGCAGAAGAGCACAGATGCCATATCGGGGAAGTCTGCAGAGATGAGAGACAAGCCATCGCTTTCAACGATCAGAGATCAACAGCTCCTCCAACGGCTAGTTGATACTCTCCGCCTATAAATAGAGGTCTTCATTCATTCGGGAGATACAAGACACAGACAAGAGAAGAAACACACGTGAGAAGAAATCTGAGAGCGAAAAGAAAATAGCAATATTCTTCACGAGCTGAACTGAATCTCTTAGAACATCACTTGTTGAGAGTTCGAGAGTTAGATAGTTTTTGTGTCTTTAGATCAAACCTTGAGAACATCACTTAGTGAGAGTTCGTAGAGAGTTAGATCTTAGCTCACTTCTCGTTAGAGCTTTTAGTTGGAATCCCATTTTCTTTCACCTGAAAAGGTTTAGGATCCTACTCTTCCTGCAACTGAGTAGTTAGGTCGTTTAGTACCCGGAAACTAAACTGTAAGGTTGATAAGTACCCGCAAACTTATCCTTAACGGTTGCTCAGCCCGCGTAAGCTGAGTGGTTTGTCCAGAAGAACTTGGACAGAGTTGTGTGGACTCACAACTCCCCGTGGACGTAGGAGGGTTATCTCTGAACCACGTTAAATCTCTGTGTGCTAGTGTTTTTCTTTTATTCAGTTATTTCTTGCATTCTTATTTGTCTAACTAACCAGCATACAAACCTCAACTGCATATTCTCAACTGTTTTTGTTTTTGACCAACCGTGCACAAAAGCGTGAGTTATTTTTACGGGTATATTTTCCACCACATTCCGCACAGCACCACTCTCACAGCTGAGTTCTCTTACTCAGTTGTGATTTCAGCTGAGCATTTCTTTACTCAGTTGAAGTGATTTTCGGGTGTTAAGTTTTCAAAGTTGAAAAATCCTAACTGGTGTATCCCCCCCCCCCCCATACACCAGTAACTCGTATCGGGACCATCACAACTCGTTTCAAAAATCTCTTTATATAAAAAATTGATTTCGGACCTAATTTCTGCAAAATACAAGAAATAATGTTAGATTCATAACAGAAATAAATATTTTCAAATTTCTGTAAATAAAAAAAATATACAGCACAAAAAAATTATGTTTAGATGGTATAGTATTACTGTTCATCTGTACAGTATATATGTGAGTTGTATGTCTTTTTTTTTCTTTAAGAAATTGTAAATAATGTATTTTGCTCACCTCTTTAGTATTCAATAACGATAATGACTAATGTAATTTCTTTGATCTAACATTCGCTCTTTCTTTTCTCTCAATTTTTTTCTTATGTTAGCATATAGATCAATGAAAGTGTGAATCATATATATAGGCTGAAGAATTCAATTTAATAATGCATTCAATATAGCACCTACCCGCATGCAAAATTACTATTAAAAATTGTACAATTTTTACATATATAATAGGCTTTATTCACGTGAAAAATTACTATCATCCCACATATTTTGGCCTTATTCAAAAAAGTATTCAAATCATGAGTCATATGTACGAGGTAGAATTGACAACACTCTTTTCTTTAAGATAAAATTAAAAAAAAAAAAAAAAAAAAAAAAAAAAAAAAAACCCTTAAATAATGGTGGAAAGTACATTTTATGGGCCAAATGGATATAAAGAGTAAATAATTATCTAAATAGGTATTTGAAGTATATATTATCCTCAAACTGGATATGCATGGTGATTTTCAATATAATTATCTCACTAGTCACTACTAGATTCCGTTGTAGTGTGCACGACCATCCATATGCTATAAATTTAAATTGTGTTTTAGACTAAAAATATAATTCCTATAGCGAGTCACTTTCAAGTATAAAAGATAAAGCACAGCCACCCTTAATATGCTTCTTCTCTTAAGAGCACTTACTACGTGTATTTAGTTAGACCTAGGTTGAAGCACTGGGAAGCGTGATTTTAATGATTGGTGGTATTTAGTTAGACATAGGTTGATTTTTTCACTACAATGGGGTTGAGTAAGACCTAGGTCTAAGCACTGGGAAACGTGATTTTAATGATTGAATAGATTTTATTATGTTGTTTTTTTTTTATTTGTAATAAATATTATAAAAATTAACTTAATTAAATTCAGAAATTAATAAATGACATTTTTATTGAATTAAAAAAAAACTATAACATACACTAATTGAAAGAATGAAATTTTTTTGGGAGAAGAAT
The DNA here is from genome assembly GCA_029490685.1 of Schizonepeta tenuifolia. NCBI lineage: Eukaryota > Viridiplantae > Streptophyta > Magnoliopsida > Lamiales > Lamiaceae > Schizonepeta > Schizonepeta tenuifolia. The sequence continues at coordinate 96,617,162 of CM055959.1, forward strand.
GGATGGAGAAATTAGGTTGTGTGGAGAATATATGAGATGAAGAGGTATATATAGGGAAAAAATGGGATATAGACGTTGGAGATGGAAATGTATACGTTGGAGAGAAAGAAAAATTAACCGTTGCTTTTTTAATTTTTTAACGAAAAAATGCAAAAAAATAAAAATAAGGGATCAATGGGGACAGGACAAGTGTCCCCATATTGCATCACGTGGAGTCGAGCGGTGTGTCGAAATTCCGACATCGCCATCGACATAGCACTCGACATAAGGGGGTGTCGAGTGCCCACTATGGGATCGACACAAGGTGTGTCGAGTGGGGGGTGTGTCGATCCACTCGACACCACCCTTCGACACCCTCCCTTCGAGCCGCGTAGTAAGTGCTCTAACTGAAAGAAGAATACATGCTTTTTGTCAGAACTAGCGTCAGTAACGTGCGAATGCACGTTAAAAGGTTGATTTAACAGATAAATTTTAGTTAGTGTGTTTACTATTTCATTTTATATTTTGCTTGTGAGAAATGTATATAAATGAAAGATGCAAACTTTTTAGGAACATACCAAAAAGGAAATAAGTGCAAACTTTGAGGGTCGGAGGCACTATTCGTGGACGGAGAGAGTATGTAAATTATGAATTTGTTGAAGTTGTTTTTTATGTGTTATAATCAATGTAATTTCTATTTTAGGTATAACACTATCGAATTCGGACTATCAAATAAGATAAGTGAGACAACTGAATTGAGACGAGATGAGCATGTTTTTCATTTTCATTTAATCTTGTAAACATATAATTAACTTTAGCTTAAGAAAAAAAAAACATACACAAAGTTATGTTTCATCACTCATCTTCCCTACTTCAGAAAACAATAATTCTATCCAGACATACTATGGCCGGCCACACGTGTGAAAAATGGAAAGTTAATTACAAAAATAGAAATAATTACATTTCCCTTTAGGATTTAGATTCCTCAATAGGGTGTATTTTCTTTTTTTTTCCAAAACCTATATTACCATTTTAGCTAGTATTGTTGGTCACAACGTGTCCAAATAGCATTATCATGTTAAAAATGTGAATCTTAATAAGTACTCTCTCCGTACTTGAAATAATGTCCCATTTACTATTTGGCATGGGATTTAAGAAAGTTGGTAAATTAGTTGTGAGTAGGGTAAAAGTTAAATAGTAGGAGTAGTGGTAATGACAAAAAGGTAGTGGTATTGACAAAAGGTAGTGATAAAGTTATTGAAAAGTGGGTCCATCAATGACAAATGAGTGTAAAAAAATGAGATTCTTTAGGATATATAAGTCCATAAAGTGAAACAAGGCATTTGATAGTGTACACTTGAAATATGGTAAATGGGGCCCCGCAGCGGGGTGTCTCGATGGTGGCTTGAGACACCCGCTGCGACGGAACACCGCGATGCAGGGACAGAGGGCTCGAGACCGTCTCGCCACGACGAGACAGTCTCGAGATGGCGCGTGGCCGCCACACGACGTCGTTTTCATTTTTTTTTTTTTAAATAGGCGCGTGCATTGCACGCGCCAGAAATTAAAATATATATATATATATATATATATATATATATATCGCACAACGGCTATGAAGGATCCAACGGATATAAACGGCTATCAGCCAATTTGAAAAAAAAAATTATTTTTTGTAATTCATCCCTATAAATATATACTTCATTCCACAATTTTTTCCACACCAAATTCATCTTCCTCCTTTTATTTTCTCTCTAGTTTTCTCTTAAATATTTTGCAAAAAAAAAATATCTTCATCGTCCGACTCCTCAACCGGCTACTCTTCCCATGGCATCGACGACGAGATTTTATCGATGGTGACGAACCTCCAAGCTTCTGCTGCTCGACTCTTCACCAAAAAGAAAAAAAGAAGGTGAAGAGGACGGTCGTACACCGCGATCGGGAGGCGGCCCTGCAGCAGTTGATGGCCGACTACTTCAACGAAAACCCGACGTACGGCCCAATATTTTTCCGCCGGCGTTTTCGGATGCACAAGCATCTGTTCTTGAGGATTTGCGAGGCGTTGGAGCAGAATGTGCGATACTTCCAGCAGAAGCAAGATGCAACCGTCAAATGGGGCCTCACGTCGGTGCAAAAGTGCACAATGACCATTCGCCAACTAGCTACCGGTGGAGCGCCGGATACATTCGATGAATACTTGAAGATCGGCGATAGCACCGGCCGTCTTTGCCTCCGGAAGTTATGCAAAGGTGTCATCGACCTATTCGGTGACGTGTATTTGAGGAGGCCAAATGCACAAGACACCGCTCGGCTGCTATGGATGCATGAGGAGAGGCACGGCTTTTCGGGGATGCTCGGTAGCCTGGACTGCATGCACTAGGCGTGGAGGAATTGCCCGAAGGCGTGGTCGGCTGCCTACACTCGAGGAGATATAGGCGTGCCTTCCTTGATTCTTGAGGCGGTGGCGTCTCAAGATTTATGGATCTGGCACGCCTGTTTTGGAGTAGCTGGCTCCAACAACGATATCAACGTCCTCAATTAGTAGCCCCTATTTGTGGACGTGCTTGAAGAACGTGCTCCGCCATGCCAGTACGTGGTGAACAGAAAGCCCTACGACGGCGGTTATTACTTAACCGACGGGATCTACCCGAATTGGGCTGCTCTGATCAAGGCTCCTCCGCTTGCAACGGACGAGAAGGCGGCGCGGTTCAAGAAGATGTAGGAAGCGGCGAGGAAGGATATCGAACGGGCATTCGGTGTTCTTCAGGTCCGTTGGGAAATTATCCGGAACCCGGCGCGGAACTTTTACACAAAGCACCTCCGCAACATCATGTTTACGTGCATTGTTTTGCACAACATGATCATTGAAGACGAGAGGGAGGATGCCGAGAACTGGAGAGAGGACACAGAAACAACGCCGGGTAGTAATGTTACTCATATCCCCGCACCGCAATCATGGAAGAATTTTCTCCAACGGGACGCCGCATTGAGAAATGTAAGGAAGCACCATCGGCTCACAAATGATTTGATCGAGCATCTTTGGAGCCGATTTGGAGCAGTTGACGAGTAGGATGTTTTTTATTTGTTTAATTTCAATTAATGTAATATTTTTATTTATTTTATTTCAATTAATGTATTGTACTAGTTATTTATTTAAACTAATGAAAATTTCAATTTTTCTTATTAAAATTAATGCAAAATATAAATTCAAAAATTCCTTAGAGACACCCCTTAGAGACAGCCCCACTGCAGAATCTCCAAAAAATCCTTAGAGACACCCCTTAGAGACACTACCACTGCAGACCAATGGCGGAGCCAGGAATATAACAATGCCCGGGCGAAATTTCCTCGAAAAATTTTAATTTTTTTGTTGAATAATAGTAGAGAAATTGATTAAGATCTTGCATTTTTTATTCACAATTTCACATCAAAAAGAAAAAAAAATCTCCTTGGAAAACTGTTGTTTTGATATTTTAAACATATGATCTTGTGAATTTGCCTCCCATTATTGCATAAGAAAGGGTTTTTGGAAGAAGAAAAAGAACCAAAGCTCTTTAATGCATTTTGATCTCAATGTCACCCTCTCTATTATTCTCCCTTATGTATACTTAAATGAAAAAACAAAGTTGATTGATTGTTTTAATAAAAAATTTGTGAAAGTTAAGAATGGGGACCATGTACTGACATATGTAATATGTTGAAGGAAGAGGGACTACAGAAAATAAAAAAGGAGTAATGAAAAGGGAGGCTAAATATGCAGGATAAAAGAAGTGTACTATAAAATAATACAGAAACATTTCAGTTCACCCGGGCGACCGCGTAGGGTGCCTAGGTACTGAATCCGCCTCTACTGCAGACAGTCTTATTTTAAGTACGGAGGAAGTAAAATGTAGTGTGTACGTGTGTGTGTGTTAACCTAGTGGTAGAGTGGTTAATGTCCGGGTCAAAGATCACGGGTCGTAGCCTTTAAATTTCTTGTAATATTATTCAAAAAAAATGTAGTGTATACGCTTCTGTTTAATTATTATTATTTTTTCTAATTGTAATCCTTTTTCAACCAATTTATGAAATTAATTGATGGAATGTTTTTAAAGTTGTTAAAACTTATTACTATTTAAGTGTATAAAAGTAAAGAGTATCTCAATTATTTTTATTATAATAATAGTCTTGATTGATATCTAACTTTATATTTTAATCTTTTAATGTGTCAACGACTTCTTGTGTCTAAAAGGTTAAATAAATATATCATTAACCGAAAAAAAAAATTATAAGTATATCTAAAACTGACACTAAATTATTCATTGAAGTGGAAATGTGTTGGATGCGTCTCCCACAAAGTCCACTGTTCCATTATGTTGTAATTCTTTTCAACCAATTTATGCATTAATTTGTGAATTGTTTTTGAACAATATTTCTGTATAATATCTAAATTGAGTGTATAAAGTAAAGGATAGCTCAATTATTTTTATAATAGCCATATTTCTTGATTGATATCTAAAATTATCTTTTAATGTGTGAGCTATTTTTTGTGTTCAAAAGGTCAAATAAACATATCAATAACTAAAAGATGAATTATACGTATATCTAAAACTGGCAATTATTATTTGTTGAAGTAAAAATGTGTTGGATTTGTCTACCAAAACACAAACCGGATTACCATACTAATGACACTCCATGTAAAATGGACATTATTCTTTTTCAAAAGTTCTTTTTTTTTTCTAATGTTAGAATTAAAATTGATTAGTGACTAAAATAAAATATTAAGGATTTTCCATTTTCTATCCCAGAGAGTAAAGAGAAGAAATTCAATGAGCCGAGTACAATTACACAACCAAACTAACTTTAAGGATAACATTGTATATAGTGTTTTATTCGTATAAAATAATTTAGTATTCATTAAATTGAAAAGGAGATTGAGAGATTCGAACCTTAATAAATTGGTGACTTGTTTTACACTTCTATACAATGTATTTGAAACTACCAAGTTTGAAATCGTATGAATTGAATAAGGATTCAAGCTAATATGGAAATCAAAAATATAGAATATAAATTATTTACCATATATAAAATTTGTATATAAGATAAATTTAATTAATAATGAATTACACTTCTATCCTTAAATTAATTATATAAGTAAGGTTATTATAGGCAATCCAAATTTTGAGTATTCATTCAATTGAAAAGGAGATTGAGAGATTCGAACCTTAATAAAGTGGTGACTTGTTTTACACTTCTATACAATGTATTTGTAACTACCAAGTTTGAAATTGTATGAATTGAATAAGGATTCAAGCTAATATGAAAATCAGAAATTTAGAATATAAATTATTTACCATATATAAAATTTATATATAAGATAAATTTAATTAATAATGAATTACACTTCTATCCTTAAATTAATTATATAAGAAAGGTTATTATAGGCAATTCAAATTTTGTAAAACAAGGCTCTTTTTATATTAGTATAGATAACCAAGTTTAATGTATTAAGTGATTGTTTTTGTGGCATTTTCAGATTGCTGAGTTCATTTTAGATGGCTCTGTGTCATCAGAATCTTCCTCAGATAATGATAGTGATACCGAAGATATGTACACGCCTTGGGGCTCCTTTAGGTTTTTGGCGAGCCTGGCCTCTCGTTCAGCCTCGTGTAGCATTTTTGTCATTGAAGCATCCCTTGTATTTTATGCATTGGGTGTGCTGAGGTTGAGGGTTAATTTTTACTGTAATTGACATTTTATTTTGAGAAAGAGTGGTTTTTAATGGCTTTCGCCATCATACCGTCTCATATTAGACTGTTATGCAGATACAGAAGAAAAGTAACTGAAGCATCCCTTGTATTTTCTGCATTGGGTGTGTTGAGGTTGATGGTGGCAGGTAGCGAAACAGTGATAGAGCGAACAGAACTGAGCTAACTCGCAAGCTACTCGAAATCCAAGCTCACTCTTGAGCTCGATATTAACCTCGAATGTACATTATTCAAAAAGCTAATGAAACATTTAAACACAAGTATAGAAACGACCATCCATTTGTTTGAGAAAAAATGAACTTTTCAATAGTTATAGAGAAAGAGAATTTAAGTAAGATAATTTGGCCATTGATCATGGCAGTTAATATTCGGCTATCCATAAAGCAATAAAATTCCAGCACCGGAGCAAGACAAACTCAAAACCGCCTAAATAGATATCGGTAAGCATTTTAAACTATGAACCCGTATGTAAGAAACAAATGACCAAACGGGTTCCATCAGAAGCATCAGACAACTTAGCCACAACAAGGGAAAATACGAGGCCATTCGAGACCTAGTAACACCACCTCACAGGAGTCTTCTAAGCAAACTTCTTATCTTTAAGCGGACCTTTTGGAATTTTACTCAACACCTTGGCATCGAACACAGCATATTGTTTCTTGAACTCAGCCTCAGCTTTCTCAGCAAAAGCATCAACCTTGTCTTCGTATTTTTCATAAAGAACTGGCACCGTGTGCAACAGAACAAAACCTGCATATTTAAATGAGGAGAAAACAAAATGAGGTAGTGCAGATGGTTGTTGTTCATTATACTGGGCAAAAATCACTAACTGAGATAAAAGATAGCAAAATACTTACATATGTAAAACAGGGTAAGAGAGTTGAAGCAGGATCCCAAGATTGACACAGCCCAAAGACCAGCAATCACCTATAATACAGAATATGATACTCCAATCAGTAATCGAGGATAAATTACGAAGCATTAAAAAGAAAATCCACAACTAGCTTCAGAAATAGCTATTCGGTAACACAATCATCATGAAACTGAGAAGCCACACAGTAATTTCATGCACAGCTGACCAGTACACATGTGATTAATCAGAAAAAACACTTTGATGTCATATAGCAATGAGTGTTCAGATGCATACAGCAAGGAATTTCTTCAAGTCTCGCCCAGATGCTACAACACGAAGTAAGGCAAAGGCTGAGTTGATCTCTGTCCTAAGCGCTGATGCTACACCCAGGACAATGTCCTGAGGAAGAGCCACTTCGGGGATCTTTGGCGGGGACCTGAGAAGCATATATGGAAAGTCAGGTGCATAAAACGAGCAAGACGCATGGAATTTTTAATCAGTTTCTAGGTCACAAAGAACCATACTTGTTGATAAAGGTTGATGCGTTAGACCACAAGAAAACGATTGCCAAACCAAGAATCAGGATATGGCAAACTAGTGTGAGCAGGTGATACTCAAGCAACTCAAAAAGCACCCAAATTGCAGTAGCAAGACCTAACACACCACCAGTAACTTTCTTGTCCCTCCATAGGAAAATGTCAGCAGCTGCCAGAAAAATAGATACATCAATGACAGAATAAGAATTGTCGTATGCAGAAATGAATTCTATACCCCTTTCATTGTTGGCAAAATGTTTAGTACATCCAGAATGTCAGATATATTTTACAAGTAGTAAAGTTTGGCAACAGAATTCAGACCTTAATCAAACCCTAAACATATATATACACACTTCTCATTATGAAAGTCTAGCCTTAAATTGAACAGGTTGATCGCACATTCTACATTCAGAAACAAGTACGTGTCAAGAACATTACATTTAAGCAAAATTTGAACATAGATCAGAGGCAACTTGAGCAAATCGTCTGAAAATCAAATCTATTAATCTTGCATCTACATAAATTCCAGTAAGAACACATGACCTAATCCACCCTGGAAATTAAAACCAAAACTTTAAGGTCAACATCTCAAACGACTTCAATTTCAAAACAAGATATCCATCGACATTGCATGAGCAACATAACATGATAAACTAAGGTGAGCGCTGAAACAGACTGGCCTAAGATACAATCCAAATCAGTATACAAACTTAAACGCTCACGATCTAACAAACCAAAGGCCGCTGATAACGAGCCGCAAACACATTATTAGTTTCCAACCATTCCTGCTTACATTTCAAGTACATTTTCAAATACAAGCACCTAATGCACATACTAATATTAACAAATCTCATACTTTCCAGCACTAGCAGAACCATAAAATCCGAACGCATCGAGAATACACATACATACATAAACAAGCATGTAAAGTTAATCGAAACATTCGATAATGGAGTATACCGACAGAAAAAAGTAATAACCGTACGTTTTCCGCCGCCCAAAACCCTGTGCACTGGCTTCTCACGGCCGAACAGGCGGTAGATCTTGGCCTTCGCGGCGGATGCCGCTGATTTGAGGTCCGAGTCCTCATCGGAGTCAGACGACGAAGAACCGCTGCCGTGGAATTTGTCCGTGATTTTATCCATCAGAGATTCATCGTGCTTCTCATGCTTCTCGTGCTCGCCGGCGTGATCGGCCATCGATTCAAACTTCGATCTCAATCGCCGCCGCCGGAAAAGTAATACTTTGCTTCACTCGCTTACAATATACACCGAGCTCCCAATTTTCTCGCTTAAATGTTATTCATACGGGAATGAAAATCGGAGGGTTTTAAGAAAAGCGTTGGGTTTGGGATTGCCAAGCCTCCGGTTCGAGGAATCCGAGCCTCTTGGTTCGGAGTAACGGAAACCGAGAAAAGAAATTCTCAATCTGCGTTGATGGGATCGAGATTTAACGGACGTTATCCTCTTTTACTTTTTTTTCTTTTTCTTTTTCTAATTCCAAATCTGTAACTTGCGAACGCCTCCTATAATAAAATAAGTTAATTAAGATATTGGTAACATATAATATTAAAACAAATCTATTCAATTTAATCTTTACCAACAGAGTCATCGTATACGAAATTGATTTTCCTTACTATATGTCCGAAAATTATACATTTTATATAAATTCTATCTTCCCTTACTATTAGAATTTTGTGGAAGAGTAGTAGGTAAGGAGTCATAGAGAAATCTAGTGATATTTTCCTTTTTCGAGGGTATTAAATAGTGGAGTACAATTTATTGATAAGTGGAAAAAAGAAAAAAAGCAATATATATTTGCAGGAGAATGGAAATCAATTTATCTGGTGCATTATTCATATATGAGTGTATTATTGACAAATACTTTCTTACCAAAAACAATGTATTAATATAAACTAAACGACTATTAATTTAAAGTGAATTGTGTTATTTGGATACACTGTGGTCAATCACATTAGATAAAAAAAAAAAAGTAATACACGTTTTGAGACAGAGAAAATATATCTTAATTGGATAATTTAAACTCTAAGGGAAAATGTGATAATTTCTATTTTTATAAATTAACTTTTATTTTTTTACGCATTTAGCCGACCACAGTGTGTCCGTATATAATTATTGTAATTTAAAATGAGCTTAAACCAAATTCAACAAATAGTTTATTGTAATTCTATTATTTTGTTTCAGTAAAAAAATTGATTTGCTAGTATTTTAAAAAATAATAATTCTATTTGGACACATTCCAGCCACACACATAAAAAAATAAAAATTAATTATAAAATATAATTACATCTTTCCTTAGGGTTTAGATTTCTCAACTAGAGTATATTCTTTTTTTCAAAACCTATATTACTATTTTTTGCTTGTGTGATTGGCCACAATGTGTCCAAATAGCACTATCTTTTAAAAAAAATTGATTTGTCAGTAAATATGAAAATTTATTTTCTAATACATTGTAAATTCTTTAGTCAATTAGAAAGAAAATTAATTGTAAAAATAGAATTGTCATATTTATTCTTAGAGTTTATGATTTTTCAATTATATTTCTTATTTTCAAAACTCATATTACTTGTTTTTTGTTGTTGGCCATAGTGTATAATATTGTTGAACTTAATTGTATCTCACATTAGGGGTGAGCAAAACGTAAACCAGACCGAAAAAACCAACCGAACCGGTGAGTTTCAGTCGGTTCGAACCGAAAACCGATCATGTGTCGGTCGGTCAGTTTTTAAACCGAAGAATGGGAGGTCGGTTGGCGGTTTACATAATTCCGTTCGGTCGGACGCCGAACCGACTGAACCCCTATTATGTGAGGGTAACCCTAATTTATTTTCCTACCCTAGACCCGCCGCTTCTCTTCATTTTCTAATTAATCTGTTTCAGTTTGACTCTCTTGCTCTCTCTCGCCTCTCTACTCTCTCATGGTCTCGCCTCTCGCCTTTCCCCACTCCGGCAGTCCCATCACCGTCTCTCCCCCCATCTGCCACTCCGTCTCTCATCCTTGGCTCCTCCCCAGTCCAGCAGTTCCCATCCCCACTCAAAATCTCTCCTCTCTTGACTCTCTTTCTCTCCCATCACCGCCGCTCGCTCAACCACCGCCTCCGTCTCTGCTTGGTCGGCCACCACCTCGGCGTTCCCTCACTGTACTACTTCGCTATCAGTCACCCAGGAGTATTTAGCCTTGCAAAGTGGTCCTTGCTAATTCACACGGGATTCCACGTGTCCCATGCTACTCAGGTCAGAGCGTAAGCTAGTGATGCTTTCGGCTACTAGACTTTCGCTATCTAGGGTGCAGCCCAGAGCAATAGCATGATGGACCAAAAAGCCTCTCGGCCCTATTGTTAAGAATAATGAATTAGTGTTCTCATTAATAGCATTTAACCAACCCGGCAACCAGATGCTTCGACCCGCATTGAATGTTGGGTCGCTCGTTGAAGATAAAAGTACATCGAACCCATATGAATTTTTCCCATGAGCCGATTGTATCAATTGAGCAAATACGAGTTCGATCAAAATCCTCCGCCTCTGCGGCTCTGCCTGGTCCGCCTCCGTCTCCGCAGCTCCACCTAGTCCGCCTCCTCCTGGGTAACAGATTTTGTCTTTTTCCATAACAAATTTGTTGTTATTGTTTCGATGATTTTGGAATTTTGATTAGATTTTACTAAGGACATCTATGTAGCCTATATAGGGTTCCAATTTTCTTGTGTGTGATTACTTCCATCTTTCTCTAACTAGGGTTGTCATTCGATTTTGTATGAGACTGAATATTAGTACATGTTTTCTGGAAATGAAAACATGTGTGAGAATGAAAAAAAAAAACTATATATGGTAGAGTATGTGTGTGAAAATGAAAATAAATGGCTGATGAATATTAGTACATGTTTTCTGGAAATCATAAATAATGATGAATATTAGTACATTTACTCATAATCCTCTCGAATTTTGGCTGAAACTATATGTGTGAGAATGAAAAAGGAAAAAAACGAGTCTCATATGTGTGTGTGTGGCAAATTATGGCTGAAATTATATATATAGGCAGAAAATGCAGATTATGCCTCTTTATTTTTCTTTTTAATATTAATACTGTTATTGTTGCAGATTATGACAGAAAATAGAGGAGAGATCCAAGCTAAATTAAGGATGAAGGGGTTGAAGTTTGAAGGAGCATCTACTAAAACTTCTTTTGTTATTTGTTTTGAAGGAACATGATGATGATCAGATGTACTAAAACTTGTTTATTTGTTTTTGGTTTGGACTTTGAAGTTTGGAATTGGAATATTGTGTGTTTTTATTGGATATTGTATTGGATGTTTCATGTTTGTGTGTTTATATTGAATTGAAATGTGTTGGACAGCAGGTTAATTTTTACGTTTTTATTGGTGTAAAATGGGTTGGATAGCAGACTTTTAAGGGGAAATAAGTTGTATTTTTTTGAATTTTTGGTTTTGGCCGAAACCGCCTGAAACTGATCGGGTCGGATCGATTCGATTGAGTCGACTGATTTCGGTCGGTTCGGTTGGATCAACTGGCCGTCGGTCGGTTGTTCGGTTTAGGCGTTTTGGTTCGGTCGGTTGTTCAACCGACTGATGCTCACTTCCATCTCACACTCCCCTCTACATGGCTTTAAAGGGATGATATATCCAATGTTTTTTTTTTCTTTTTATTAAGGTATACAAGTACATAATCAGATCAATCGAGCAAAAAGATCTATAGAAAATGAATCACTAATCAAACTTATAAACTTGACATACTCAAACCTTTAAAAAAATAATAAAAATAAAAGAAGATTGGCATATCACATTGATTATCGTATGTAGTATTATCAGTTTTTTGTGTTTAAATTCAAACTTCTATAATAAATTATCAGTCTTCTGGCATTCTAACAAGCTTACTCCTATTTTGATTTACCGTATTGGATGCACATTGCTTACCAAAATATGCTTTTATCAAAAAAAAAAAAAAGAACATTACTAAAAAATTCAAATTACAATCCCAAAAACGATTTAAAAAAATAGGGTTTTTGGTAAGTATCTGATTTGGGCGGCCTGTAGGTGGGGAATCTTCTCTTTTCTTGGGGTGGAAATATTAACGGCGTCACGTCGCCGTTGAAATGAACGTGCGTACGATTACAAATTGGAAAGTAGGAGGAGGGGCCGAGCCCGGGGGCAAAGAGCGGCTGTTTCGTGTGTCGTGACGTGGCAGCAGGTGAGTGGTGGTGGCCACATGCCTAATATCGGACATTAGTGGGCCCTTCCTCCTCTATTTGCTGGGCCTGCACCACGTGGTTGCATGTCCACGCTAGTTGGGCCGCTACAATTTCGTTTGTAGCATTTACACGTTTTCTTTTGTTTTTCTATACAATTTCGTAGTACCATAATATCTGAATCCATTTTACGGCAAATCGTCTCATACGATTGATCAATCGCAATTAGAAAGTAATTAATTATAGTTTGTTGATCTTAATTACAATTTATTAACCTTGATTACGGTTATCTAAGTTCATCAATACAAATAAGGATATATTAAGTTATAATTATAAATATTTAAATATTAATTAATAAGAATAAAGTATTTATAGTAAAATAAAGTTACAAATAAATGGGCTACACTGTATGCAGTCTACTATACAAGAGTGCTCCTCTTTTATGAATATTGCATTGATTGTCAGATTGAATTTATATGTACAAAATCATGTGAGATCGTTTCATAATAAATTCTTTGTCAATTTGGAATTGGATTCATAACCCATAACTCCAATTATAATCGAAGAGTTCTCAGATTACGATCACTGGCACTTTAGCTTAACATCCATTTTGTGAGGATGACTGATTGGTAGAATCACAATTCCACATTCCCGGCTCAACTAAAACCAAAAAGTTTTCAAATTATAAGTAAAATGATAACTCCATAATAAGATTCATAGAATTTTTTTGTGAAACTATTGAATTCGAGATCTCTATGATTCAAACAAGATTGATTAATTATCGCTTGAGTGTCTCCAGAGGAACAAACTATTCTAAATTACATACAAATCAATTGAAAAATAGCTCAAAACGGAACAATTTGAAGCTCATTTGCGTTATTATGAGTTTACAAATACTATAACGTTTTTCTCCATATAGACAAGTGGACAACTGAACACCTCAATTCAAATTTTCAAGTTTATAATATACTTCACAATTCATTTTTTTTTTTCTTCTTTTCTTTTTTTGTTTCACGAATCAATTCTGTTGAGACCGTTTTCTGTTTTTCCTTAATCAACAAATGCATTGGTGATCATAATATCTAATTATGGCATAGGCTCATTCTAACAGTGTCAGCAAAAAGTTGGGCCCATTAAGTAGAAAAACGCCTAGAATTAATTGTGTGCATCTTTCCTTAAAAGCCCATTGGGCTTAGGACTCCAAATCATTAAACATCAAAGAAGATAATAGCTCCTCTCCGAAGAAGAAAATGTAAATTTTGATTAATATGAAATTAGTCTTTCCTATAAAATAAATAACAATTTTACTGAATATACAATTTAAGTATAAATGTAATTACTTTTTTTTTTCTCAAGAATAAATTAACAATCAATCATCAATTATTCCAGTGAAATTAGAAATAATCTGAATTATCGATAATATTCATTATAATCATGAATTACCGATTATGTATCGAACATAGTCCGTCATCTATTTTCTGGGCTCGAAAAGTGTAGCACGCCGTAGTCCTTACTAAATAGTACTCCCTCCGACCCACTCATATTGTCATCATTTCCTTATTTCGGTGTCTCACTCACATTGTCACCTTTCAAAGAAAGAAAATTTTAATCTTTCAAAAGTGATGGAATCTACTCACTTTCTATCTTCTTACCTTTATTCTTAATCTTCGTGCCGAACACTAACAAGACAATTTCAATAGGTCGGAGGAAGTAGGATAGAATTCATAACATGTGTATATTTTTCAATAGGACCATAAAGAACCCATTCAATAGAACCAAGCCCCAAAAATGGATGTCTTGCTAATTTTCAATAGTTCGGAAATAATTTATGATTAAGATGGCAATTTACCCTTTTCTAACTTGAATAAATAGTTGTGCCCTATTTAACCCAGCAATGCCCATAGAGAAGACAGAAGTAACCAACAACATTCCAGGAAAGAAGGAAATTCATACATATATAAATTCATTCAAAGAGTGTGAAATTTCAATAACAAAAAATGCTTGAAGTAGTTGGGACAGCAGAAATTAATTTAAAACAAGTAAACAAAAAAGGAGTCAACGTGAAAGGCGATATTCATACGAGCATTTATTTCCACTTGTTTGACTGCAAAGGATAACTTACACTTATTTATCCAATTGGCCCCTTCAGTCTACGCTCCAGTCTTCTTGCCGTAGTTATTGATGCGTATGCGTTGGGTAAATTGGAGCCACTTCAATTGCACATTTTTCAATTGGTTCTTACTACGATTTTTTAAGCATCGCAAAAATTTATATGAAAACTGTCTTTATTTTGAGTCGGATTAGCTATGTAAATTCAATCCATATCTAAAATATTTTTAAATTAAATTTAGAGCGAGATCTTTAACTATTTCAAATAAAATGTATTTATTTATTTAGGGGCGGAATCATCCACTTTATAGCGCCAGTTAATGGTGGGGTGGCTCCGCCCCTTTCAGATGATTTTTTTTTCTTTTTGTTTTTTTAATATAACCACCTATTCTTAAGAAAATATAATGATAATTCATAATTGACGCTACCACGTTTATTAAAGAAATGAAAAATTATCATCCTATCACATAGCAGTGAGGCCCTTCGGAAAAGAACAAAAAATCATGGTCCCGTCTATATATGTATTAAGACTTTCCAGCTGCTATTTTAGTGTGGACAAAGTGTCTTCAATCTTAATACTTCGTCTTGAAGACTACACATTTAAGTTCGAGTCTATTCTTAAAATTGTTTGTATAGTTAGATCGAGAGAAGAATAAGTGACAGAATGATGAGTTGCATTTCTAGTTTCTTTCAAAACGTTGCATAATTTACAGAACATAATTGTACTACTATTTTAGTCGTTCCTTTCAAAAATAAATAAATAAATAATTAACTGTTATTAGTCGCTATTAGATATTTTATATGTAGTGTTTATTATTCTTTGTTTTGTTTTTCAATATACGAATTTGATGCCAACCTCTTGATTTCAGTTATATTTATTTGTGAAAAATATGATATGATATGAAACTACCAACATCCATAGAACTTAGTTAAGATAAGTTTTTAAAGGTAGGGCCGGGTCTCCAAATTTTATAATTATAAGATGGAGGAGGACCAAGATCGCAACCTTAAAAAGGTTTTGTTTCTTCCACTATTAGTGGAAATTTATAATCAAACTAAATCGAGGCTAAGAAAAACGACTTCTATCATTACACATTAATTTGCAACCGCAAACTTAGCAAGACTATCAATAACCTTATTTGCTTACTACTATATCTTGTTATTTATTGTAATGGAGCGACTTTTCGGAAAATAAAAATAAAAAAAATACAGGTATGTGTATAAAAGGTGTACCTATTTGTGTAACAGTTCTATTCTCATTTGAGCATTGCAATAAATTTATCTTTGCAAATCATGATTTTTATTTATTATTATTATTATTATTATTATTATTATTATTATTATTATTATTATTATTATTATTATTTGACATAGAGAAGGGGAACAATGAAGTTTGAAATCCGAAATCTCACTGTATACAGTTAAAATCGCACCACTAGAATGTCCTTTTAAATACTACAATCATGAGATATGTCCTGGTAGTCGTCATATATAGCACAAGAAACCTAGAACAATTTGTTCCATTGTTCATCCAACTTGGTCTTAGAGCACCCACAATGGGGCTCTTGATATCCTTGATTTTGTGATTTTGGTGGAGTCTCAATGATTGGATATACTTAGATAGAAAATTTTACAGTGGTTACAATGTAATTGAAATAGTTTTTTTTTTGTATTTCTAATAAATAATAATAAGAATACTTAAATAAAAAAGAAATAATTAAAAATCGAACAATTTTATTTAATTAAAATTAAAAAAAATGCAATAATTAATCCCAACCCAAATTTTTAGCGACCTGTGCAGACTTTTTTGTGGGTGGCCAATTGCTCCGGATCCGTATCGCTCGTTGGTCGCATCATGAGCTCGTACGTGAACTTCATTTCACTTACACTGTTCGCCTTGGATATTTCTTTGATAACGGTCTTCAATTGGCTCACGGCCTCCATCTTCTTGCCTTTTCCCTTCGATTTAAGAGCGGCGTGTCGAACGAATGTATCCACCGAGTGGCATGGAGAATTGGTCAAACCCGGGAGACGGGGAGAATTGGCCGAACCCTGAAGATGGGAATGATTGGAGGGTTGGATTGGGACTCTAATTCGGTGGAGCTGAACCAAATTTTTGTTGGTACCACGAGTTGAATTGATTTTCGTTGTCACCCATTTTTCAACACAAAAAATCAACAATTAAAAGTAGAATTTGAAGAAGGAAGAGAGTGAGAGTGGAGAGTGCAAGAGGTGTGAAAAATGAATGGATTGAAGGGGTATTTATAGGTAAAAATTTGAAATTAGCCGTTGGAGTTTAATTATTTTTTTTTAATTACAGAAAAAAAGGATAAATGGGAACATGCCACGTGTCACTATTTTGTGCCTCAAGTGAGTCGAGCGGTATGTCGATTTCTCGACTCCCTCCTCGAGCCTATTGCTCGACGCCACCGCCCCAACGGGGATCGACCTTCTCGAGGTCAATCGAGAGTCGATTGACTCCGCTCGACTCCGAGGCTTGACCAACAATGGCTGCCATCTTCCTTCCGAACGCTTTCTCCGCTCACCGCAATTCGATCAGCAACGGTCCCATCTACATTGTTAATCAAGAGGCGCACTTTGATGGTCCCAATACGAGTTCAGGTGTATGGGAGGGAGAAATACACCAGATAAATTTTTTTAAAAAAATTCCTAAAAATAACACAACCGAGTAATGCAACTCAGTTGGAATCACAACCGAGTAAGGAACACTCAGCTGGAAGTGAAGTGTTGTGCGGAATGTGGTGGAAATTAACTCGTATAAAATCAACTCACGCTTTTATGCAAGGTTGGTCAATAACCAAGTCGGTTGATATGGAAAGATGCAGTTTGTATGAAGGTTAGTTGGTCAGTCGAATATGCAATAAGATAACTGAAAAATAAACACAACACACAAAGATTTACGTGGTTCGGAGATAACTCCTACGTCCACGGGGAGTTGTGAGTCCACACAACTCAGTCCAAGTTCTTCTGGACAAACCACAAAGCTTACGCGGGCTTTGCAACCGTTGAGATAAGTTTACGGGTACTTATCAACCTTACAGATTAGTTTACGGGTACTAATCAACCTATCTACTCAATTCCGGGAAGAGTAGGGTCATAATAACCTTTTCAGGTGTGTGAAAGGGTGGGGTTCCAACTAATAGCTCGAACAAGAAGTGAGCTATGATCTAACACTCTACGAACTCTCAACAAGTGATGTTCTCAAGGTTGGATCTAAAAGACACTAAGACAGAATCTAATACTCTAGAACTCTCAACTAAATGATGTTCTAAGAGATTGAATGCAGCTCACCTCGTGTGAAGTATGTTGTTCTTTCTTTCGCTCTTTGGTCTCTTCTCGCACTTGTCTGTCTTGTGTATTTTGTCCGTCTTGGTGAATGAACGAATGCCTCTATTTATAGGCGGAGAGAATCAACTAGCCGTTGGAAGAGCTGTTGATCTCTATTCTTTGAAAGCGATGGCTTGTCTCTCATCTCTGCAGACTTTCCGGATTTGGCAACTGCATGCTTCTGCTTTCCATCTGAGACAGCCTTGTGTTGGGCCAAATGAGGTAATGACAGAGAGTCAAACCTTCACGTGACTTCCTTGTTTGAATTTCAAATCTCAACGTTCTTTCAACAATGGATGGTCGGTTGAGAGTTTCGATCTTCATTTGACTTGTTCTTCAGCTGATGTTCTATCTGAATGCTAATAGTTGAACTCTCAGCTGACTTGAACTTCATGTTGTTGATCTTCTTGGTTCGAGTCCTACAACTGATGTTCTAAAACTGAACGCTCAGTTGTCTTTCTTGTATCTGATCAGTTGGCTTCGAACGCTCAGTTGTCTTACTTACAACTGATGTTCTCTTGCATCTTCCTTAGTTGACTTTGGCATCTTCGTATCTGATGAACGCTCAGTTGTCTTTCTTACAACTAATGTTCTATTCGAGTGAAGCCTTGTTGCCGTCTTCAGCTGGAGTCTTGTAAAGATAAAATCTTAACAATGTTCAAACAGCGAGCCTAACTACTAACATTATGATCTGGCAACATCTACTCGGTTGGGGTCAGTTGGTTTTGGAATCAATCAAAACTTTAATAAATTTCCCAACACACTTTGTCTCTCAATCTCACTTCCTCGCGCTCCATTTGCGGCATTCACCCCCTCGTTTTCACCCAAACCTTCAAGCTTCAATTTTATTGTATGGTTATTAAATGTATATATTTTCACTTTTATATAGTGTTATTTTAAATAAAATATATTGTATTATTATAAATTGTAATTTTTTCATTTAAAATATATCAAAAAAATATTGATTAACATAATAAAGAAAAGAAACAAAGGAATACGGTTGAGAATAATGAAAGTTTATCATTAATAATTCGAAGAAAATAAAATGAAAAGAGATTATGTCAATTTTGAAAATTATTTGGTTCCTAATTTTAAGGTTAAGATTATGGTAATAATTAAATTCTTCCAAAATAAACACAAGGGTAAATCAAAAAAATGATAAAATTAAAACCAGAATATATGGAACCGGTTTTTTAAAAACCGATTTTTAAATTATATGGGTAAAATAAACCGATTATGTCTTAAGACAATATCTTCCATTATCACTACCCATTTAATTTCACATATTCAACAATCTCATTATTGTACACACACAAATGGAAATGATCATGACTTTGGTTTTAAGTTGAACAAACAAACAGATTCATACATACACAGAAAACAACTCCAAAAATTATATTTTAAGAAACCACAAAACTGTTTCTGAAAATTCAGCCACACAACATCTTTTAATCATTTCTCTCAAATTTTCTTTTTCTTTTTCTTTTTCGGTAATTTTTCGTCGTTCGAAATTGGCAGACAGCCTACGCTACTTTCAAAACCCATGAGTAACTTTGTACAGAATCAAAAACTACTACGTTCTACTCATTGGGCAATTCAGACTACCCACCGCCTATTTTCATTTTTACTGCACCCTAAATTTACAGGAGGAAGATCCTAATAAAATCCTATTTTCATCATAGCTCTGGCCTCTGGGATATATGACGTCATGCTTGCATCAGCGAGATTTGGATGTTTCCCGCTGCTTCTGTTTTTCCCTTTCCCTGTTGCGATTCAAATGCTGCACCGTTTTTGCTCCTCGAATGAATTTCTCATCGGCGCTCTCATTTTCTCGTGTGACGGATCGCTCACAGCTCGAAATAATTGCGAGTAATCTGAAATATAATCGAATGAAAGATTAGAAATTTGAATTCCGTACCAGTTTATATCTGCTTTTAGGTAAATTTGATGAATAATTTACAATTGAAATTATGAATGTACCTTGGGATGAAGAATTGAAGGACCGTTTGCAATGAAGAATGGCGCCTTGAATTCCGTCGTTCTGTTCCAACAAGGAATCGTCTCTCCGGCGGATCGACGGCGGCGCAACGCCAACCGTCGCCGATGCCGATCGACTTTTTCCTAAATTTCGCGTCACGAGCTTAAAGCTTCCGACTCTACTACTCTCGGAAAACTTCCTCGGAGACAAGTTCACTGGCGCAGTCACCGGAGAAGACGACGGAGTAACGGAATCAGTAGATTTTACCTTATTCGAGACCTTCGCGTAGAGCGGCTTAATCAGCTTGAGATATTTGGGCACAGACTTCTCAGTCGACGAGACGTCGGAAGCAGTCTCGTAATCGAAGTTCTCTTTCATCATTTTGCTTCTCAAGCTGTTCTCTCTGGTGAAAACAGGCGTCGCCGGCGCGGAGAAACGGTTGCTCCGGTCGAATTTCGACGATTTGGATAACTGATTCAACGGACTCGCCTTCAGCTCGCCGTTCGGCTCAGCCTTGTCGCATTTCGCCGATTTCCTGAAACCTAACATGAAGACCTTAAACTTCGGAGCCGATCGGAGGATAGTCACCGGCGACATTGGCTTCGAATTCGAGAAATGATCGTTTTTGCTCTGCAGAACATCTCTCGGAGATTCAATGAACTGAAAATCCTTCTTCGAATCTCCATCCCGTTCCTTCACCGTGCCGCACTCCGGCGACTTGAAGTCCAAGTCGAAGAACGAGTCTTCGTCGTCGGTTTCCTCCTCGTCGGAGACGAACGCCGCATTGCTCACGTCATCACCCATGCTCACGTCAGCTCCGACGGCAGCACTTCTCCAGAACCTAAGAAGACCAAACGCTTCCATCTGATTTGAGAGAGTTTGAAAGAGAGAGAGAGAGAAAGAAAATCAAAAAATTTAGAGAGAGAGAGAGGGCTAAGATGGGTGAAAGGAGGAGAGGTGGGGCTAATATAGAGGAGGAATATGTAACGTCATGAATGGCGAGAGATAAAAAGAGGTGTCAAGTAAGACAGAGAAAAGTGAAAAAGCGAGATGAAAAAGGACGATGCCAAACAGAGCAGAGGAGCAGGACTATTTATACAGGAGGAGAGGACTGAAATTACTGGTGCACCACCCGTCAGACCGGAACTAGGGCTCAGCTTTTGAATAATTTGGACTATTTGGTGGCATGGTCCGGTCCGGTCCGGTCAGTTGCCTTTGTACAATAACCAAACCAAAAAGGGTCCAACCAACAATATTCTAGTACTCCCCCCGAATCACCGATCCATTGATATTTTTATGTTACTGTTCAACACGAAGATTAAGAATAAGGGTAAAAAGATAAAAAATGAGTATGTTCCATCAATTTTGAATGACTTTGAAGGCTTAAACTTTTCTTATTTTTCAAGATGACAATATGAGTGATACACCTAAGAGCATGGACAGCGGTGGTCGAGCGGCTGGGTCGAAGCCGGCGTCGAGCGCCGCTCGACACAGCCTCACTCGACACACCCTGTGTCGATGGCGTAGTGGGTTCTTCAACCCTGCCTAGGTCGAGGCTTGTGTCGAAGGCTGTGTCGATTTATCGACATCGCCTTCGACTCGATGACGCATCACAATGGGGGCACGTGGCGTGTCCCCATTAGTCCGATGCAATTTTTTTTTTCTGATAAAAAAAAGAATTAAAATAGCAGCAACGGCTATGAAGAGGAAGGCAACGGCTATATACAACGGCTACTCTCTCATTTTTACTATATATACCCCTTCATCATTCATTCATTTTCCACACAAATTTCCTTCTTCATCCATTCATTCTCCACACAAAATTTCAATCTTTCAATCTTATTTCATGCAAAAAAATGGCTGACGAGCAGTTCAATTCGTGCAAAAGAATTTAAGTGGGAGGAGTAGTTGTCCTAATTTTTTTTCTTAATTATTGTAATTCTGCACTTTTTAATTAGTGTATGTTTTAGTTTTTTTAAATTTAATAAAATTGTCATTTATTACTTTTTTAATTTCATTAAGTAATTTTTTTTATGATATTTATTACAAATAAAATAAATAACAACAAAATAAAATCTATTCAATCATTAAAATCACGCTTCCCGACGCTTCAACCTAGGTCTTACTCAACACCACAATAGTGGAAAAATCAATCTAGATCTTACTCAACACCACCAATCATTAAAATCATGCTTCCCGATACTTCAACCTAAATTTACTAAACCATTGTAGTGGATGCTCTAAATAAAAAAAGAATGACAATATAAGTGGATCGGAGGAAGTTATGTTTTTCAAAGGGTTAATCACTAAATTGACGTAAATACATTTTAACAAATTTTGGTTTTTCATCATGATTTTTGAAATATTGGCTCAAATATAAATTTTCAAAACTTTTGAGTTTTTTCGACCTGCTTTTAACTTTAGGTCTAATTAATGTTGAGTTGATAGTCGGAAATTCTTACCTAACTAGATGGGGTAATGAAGTAAACAACACATCTTTAAAATTAATATGCATCGTGGTTCCATGTTAAATTGAGAATTACATTCATCGACGCATTTTGTCCCTAAATTAAGCATCATTATTTCTTTTGACCTGAAGTTAATAGTGGGAGAAAATAGAAAAATTAATAGTTTTAGTATGTATTGAGCGCATATTTTAAAGGTCGCTATGTTTGTGAAATTGTGGCGGAATTTCATAATTATCCATGGCAGCATTGTGTATTACATTTTTATACCCAACTTATATCATTTTGAAGTCATTTCATACTTTATTACATTTATTTTTTCATATAAGACGGTTATACGATAAATATCTGGTACAGTATTTTTAATTTTGTATAATACCATCTCAGAAGTCGACATATACAAGATAATCAACATATCAAATGACAAATAAAAGTCACAGTTCGAACTATAAAAATACAACTGGTTTTTAGTTGGATTCAAGTTTAAATTCAAATCTTTTTTCATGACACGGTCAAATAACTTTTTTTAAGAGATTATTGCTCAAAGATTTGTTTACTTATTTTCATCTCCATTTCGACTTATAGAATTAAACTAAGTAGAGTTCTCCTTGGGGGAATGTAATTAACTAACAGCTATATATCGTAAATAACAAATTCTATAGTTATTTAATGAAACTTCAAATTATATAGATTGATTTGATGTACATGTATTAATTAATTACCTTATACGTATCGACTTGTTTGGATTCCGTGAGAAAAGATAGATACAATAGAGTATTATTGTACTAGTTTAAGGATAATGATTTGATTAAATGTTAGTGATTTCATATTTAGGTAAACTACAACACTTTTTTTTAGAATGGTAACTACAACACTTAAATTGTCTTGTATAACCACCAAATAAAATTACAACTATGTCTATTTGTTTGACTTCAAATGTGGAGAATTACTTACATATTAAGTTATCATGCAAATGAATAATATTATATCGTGTCTATAATCTGTTGCGGATTTTGATCGATCGTATCCTAAGGATCATAACTCATCGATTCTCGTCAGCCCCACCAAATATCGGATTCGCCGGATTAATCGTTTTCTGTCATCATTTGAGACATATCATATGGAATATGTAATAAAATTTGAAAAATTGATAGCTTTAATTTCTTACATTATAGGAATCTTTCCTTGATTTGTTCAACGTCAAGATGCTTTCCTTTCGAATATAAACAAACATCAAATTCTATATCCATAAAATAAGCTGCAGATTTCTGAAGGCCAAAATCCAATCAATAGTTGGGAAAATGATAGATCAAGCGAAGTGAGCTGAGGATTACAAAAAGGAATGATTCTCGTTACGATGGTGACAAGAAACTTCCAAAAAGAAAGTAAAGAAATAAATAAATAAAAGAACCCCTCAAAAAAGAAACGAAAAAATAAATAAATAAAAAGGGGATATCTGTGAAGTCTTTGTTATGTCATATGTGAGGGGGGAGCTTTCGCCTTTCAGCCTTTGCTTTTTGGTAGATAAAAATAAAAAGTAAAAATAAATAAAATCTGAGCGGGTCAGACATCGGGTACCGGGTCGCAGCTGGGGCACGCCTGCGGGTCAGAGCCTCAGGCTCCGGCTCCGACTCGTTATTTAAAGGTTTGACCTCAAAGCTTCAACGGCCCTGATTTACTAATCTTTAATTTATTCCCTCCAAAAAAGTGTATTTTATTTTAAAGATTAAAAAAAAAGTGCTTTAGCAAAAATTAAAGTTGCAAACAACGTGGGAAACAAAAGGGAAAAGAAACAAAGTCAAAAGACTGTAAAGAAGGTTAAAAAAATATTGTAAAATTTAGCGCTTTTACCACATTATTGAAAGCTTGATTGGGGGTGTTTCCCTTTTCCCTTTATCTTTTTATCCAAAATAGGATGTGCTTAACTGCTTGTTAAATTTCTACAAACAAGTACTTTTATGAATTTTACATTAGATCAATATGAATTTTACATTAGATCAAATCAAACATCTAGTATATTGTAATTATTTATGTATTTTATGTTTATTAGAGGTTTTTGTGGAAACACGCAATCCACTATAACACATACACTCCAATAAAAACACACACTATATCACTGAATATATTAAGTTTATAAGTAGTCGTAGACGTATGGCATCGTTTAAGAAAAAAAAAACTAAATTACAATTATAATTAAATTTAAAGATCTAGCTATGATGTACTCAATCACTCGAATTCTAGACATTTGACATCGGGCATTAACTACTCTACTATTAAGTAAACACATGTATATTGTATGACATCGTTTTCTTTTATCATTTGAGATCCTTTTATTTAATTTTGCGTGTTTCATCCTGATCCACTTCAATTTTTAATTTAAACTATTTTCAATTTTTTCTTCAATTTTAATTTCTTGCATTTTAGTTTAAATTTTTTCTTGTTTAGAGTTTTAATTACACCCAAGTAGTGTATGAATACATTTTAGAATTTTACAGAAGTTGATAATTATTTAATTGATTAATTAATTTCATTTATGTGCAGCAATTCAGCAAAAAGAAAATCCACCGCTTAAAACATACTCCTATATTACTAGTACTAATGAATTGGAAAACCAATAAAGTCACAAGAAGTTATCAAGAACCTAGAACCCCTTCCGTTTCTCTCACAGAAGAGAAAAGTGAAAAAAAAATGAAAAATGAAAAGGAAAATAATTATTTTTTCAAAAAATTATTGGTACATTAAGAATAAGGACTCAATTAGTTTTTTGAAGTAAAAATGATATTCTCATTTAAACTTGAAGAGTAACAAAGAGAACTAAAGTTTTGTAGGAATACATTCCTGAAGGTGGGAACTAATTAGTTATTAATTGTGATCTGAGAAAAAATTAGCTAGTCACATACTATAATGACAAACCATAAATGAGGTTTAGGGCACATGCATTTGTCTAAATTTGTTAACTATCAATGATTCGAGTGCAAGGGACTTTCTTAATTAAGTAGATTGTGAGATCTTAAAAAATATGAAATTGACAGAAGAGAAAATACGGAACGGAAAAAATGCTGAGAGAAAGAGAAGGTAATTTTAAAAGCGATCAAATATGGCCACGCATATACGACTTGTATACACGACCAGCATACACGATCATGTATATTGGTCGTGTATGTTGGTCGTGTATGCTAGTCGTATATACAGGTCGTGTATGTTAGTCGTGTGTGCATTGTTGTGTATATTGTTATGGTCGTATATGCTAGTCGTGTATGTATGGTCAGCATACACGATCAGTTTAAGTCGTGTATGCTGGTCGTGTACGCATGACCATATTTGATCGTTTTTAAAAGAGTGACTATATTAGCACATTTCTTTTTAGGGGTGGCTATATTTGCACTTCTCCCTTTTTTTATCGATTACATTGTACCTGTAAAAATCTAATTGCAAAGACTCAACATATGTCTATTTATTTATTTAGAAGCTTGAATTGGATTCTATGTATGTAGCACATGCATTCAAGAATGGAGCATCCGCTAGGATTCCTTGGAAGTTTTTAGCTCGTTGGACTCTTAGAGCATTTACAGCGCGGAACGAGGGGCGGTGTCGAGCCGCTCGACTCACCCCCCACTCGACACACCCCTGTGTCGATACCGCTGTGGGGGGATTGACACCGCCCCTCGTCGATGGTGAGGCGATGGCGAGGTCGATCGCTCGATCCCTCCCTCGACTCCGCCACGTCGAAAAATGGGGACACGTGGCGTGTCCCCATTGGTCCGTCATATATATTTTTTTAATTTTATGAATAAAAAAACAAAAAATAACGGTAAAAAATTAAATACACCCCAACAGCTACATCCCATTTTTTCACTATATATATCCCTTCATCTCATTCATTCTACACACCAAAAAATTTCTTTCTTCATCCATTCTTCCCTACAAAAAAAATTACTCTTTCACATCATATTTTGTGCAAAAAAATGGCCGACGACCAGTTTAATTCGTGGTATTCGCAAACTTTTGGTTCAATCTCACCGAACCAATATCCAAATCCGACGAATCCACCTCCCAATCCGACGAATCCAAGCTCCCAATTCTCATCTTCTCCCGGTTTCGGCCAATATTCGGCCCCTGCAGGGTATGGTGGTTTTTCGCAGACGCCGGGTTTCTCCCAATTTTCCCCATCGCCGGGTTTCTCTCCATTCCCTCCGGCCACTGGGTTCTCGCAGTTCTCACAGCCGCAGGGGTACGGCCAATTCCCTCTGTCGGCTGGATTTCCGCAGTCGCCGAGCTTCTCCCAAGTCCCTCCGTCCTATGGCTTCGCAGTCGCTGGGCTTTTCGCCTGCGCCGGGCTTCTCGCTGTCGCCGAGCTTCTCTCAAGTACCCCCGACATCCGGGTACTCCCAATTCTCGCAGTCCCCAGCGGGTACGGCTCGACTCAGACGTTTCAACCTCAACGACGACGACGATCATGTTGAGGTGGAGGACGAGTAAGAGGAAAGAGGAAGAGGCGTACGACGATTTCCACCAAGAGGAATCGGATGAACGCGAGCAAACACCACCGCCCCCGCCCCGCCGCAAGGGGAAAGCTGTCGCTACATCAAGCACGACCACTTCTCCGGCCAAGGGGAAGGGCAAGGCACGCCGCAAGGGGAAAGCTGCCGCGGCCTCATGCGACGAGCACAATAAGCCAGCGCGAGGTCCTAACTACACGCCCGCTGAGATTGAATACCTCGCAAAGTGCTACGTTGACTTCGGGATGGACGCGATCACCAGCAATTACCAAACCTCAAGCGCGTTTTGGGAGAAAATAATGACCCGTTTCAACGAGTTCATAGCTCTCGCCCACCCAAGAGAGAAGAGTGCGATGAAGAGCGCATGGGGCCGCGCCAAGAAACAGATCCAGAACTTCGCCGCCATCTACATCCAAGAAGAAAACTAGCTCGGAAGCGGGGAGAACGATTTCGATCTATACACAAGGGCCCAAGATTTGTACGCCGAGAAGTTCAACAAACCGTTCCCGTATAGAGCTGCGTGGGAGCTCTTGAGGCATATCCCGACTTTCACCAACCCTCAGAAGCCAACTGCTCCAAAGCGGATGAAGATAAATGAATCCGGCAAGTACACTTCGTCTGCCAGCGGCAACGCATCCACCACATCCGCGAGCGATGCAAACACTCTGCAGGTTCGACCCGAAGGAGTGAAAGCGGCGAAAGCGGCGAAGAAGGGGAGGAAGGGCAAAAATGCGCTACGGGAGCATACGGCAGAAGAGTTGGCATCTCTCAACAAGCAATCGAGGGAGGAGTGGACGTTCAATATCTATATTGCCGACACGTCGAATATGAATCCCGAGCAAAAGGCGAGGTACGAAAATGTTCGCCGCAAACTTGCAAGGGAATTCAATTGGGAGGAGTAGTTGTCCCCTTTTTTTTTAAAATTATTGTAATGTAGTAGTTTTTAATTATTGTATATTTTTTTTAATTAGTGTATGTTGTAGTTTTTTTTAAATTTAATAAAATTGTCATTTATTAATTTCTGAATTTAATTAAGTTAATTTTTATAATATTTATTACAAATTAAAAAAAACAACAAAATAAAATCTATTCAATCATTAAAATCACGTTTCCCAGTGCTTAGACCTAGGTCTTACTCAACCCCATTGTAGTGGAGAAATCAACCTATGTCTAACTCAACACCACCTATCATTAAAATCACGCTTCCCAGTGCTTAGACCTAGGTCTAACAAGACCCTTGTAGTACATGCTCTCATGTGTTTTCTCTTGTTGCTCAGATGAATTTTAAATTATCTCATATTTATCAGGAAGGCAATGCAGTGGCAGACAGACTGGCGGTGGCAGATTTTCTATCCAGATGATGGTCTTATCTGCATGTTGCAATTAAGGATGCAATCTATACAAATATCTTTTGTCATTCATTCACTAGACTTGAATAGGTTATGTTTTTCTAGATTACACTCTCTTTGTTTTCGTTGTATTTTTCGTTTTTCCTATTTATAATAAAATCTCATTAGCAAATAGCAACTAAATCTTATCTAATCTAGCGACTAAATCCTAAATTTAATTCGAGACAATCTAAATTTGCACTTTTTCCCCTAAGTGATCTAAGTACTCGAGCTCAAGTAGAACCAAATAATAAAGGGCAACAGGTTACATGTGCGATGCGATGGGCCTATTCAACGGGGTTACTTTTCTTTTTAAATAAAAATTTTCATTAATGTTTCGTGGAATTCCAATTACAGATTTTTAAACTCTATTATATTCTAATTAATCTATTTTGATTGAGATTAGTAAATTTTAATTAGGAGGGACAAACCCTAATCAGAATTAAAATAATAAAAAGGAAAAAATGTTTTTTTTCTTTTTTATCTTTTAATACACTTCGAAAAATAAAATATAAATGAAAATCATAAAATAAAGAGACTAATACTTCCAATATATGCTTGAACGTAGAATCAAATTAGGAAAGATAGCCAACTGCAAAAAGAATAAATAAAGTTGAGTTAGAAGACTGTAACTTATACATATAATTAAGAAGTTTGGGATGAATTCTACATTTGTATGTAGGTATTATCGACTTGTTCAGTAAGTTATTGAATTAAGATTTGACTAAATTAGTAATTTATATGCAATAATTTCAATTTCTGTATGATTATATCCCTATACTGAATTGGCACTAACCTAAACGACATGTCACTTCAATTTTTGCATTCTCATTTCCTATAGTTAAATGTTGAAATTAATTAGGAGCATTCATGCATGGTGCATGCACCTCCTCGTAAATTTTCGACGGGACAATTTAGAAGTAATTGGGAGAAAAGCGACACTGATTAAATTCACAAAAGTTATGGAAACAAAATCACATAAATTGCTCATATATTTAGCGTGAAGGGGCCCACCAACAAATAAATGTGTATGCCTAACAAATTCTCACACAATTAATATATTCTCTTATAAGTGACAATGTTGTAGTCCCATTTGGGTACTACACTATCGTAATGTCTAACTTAGAAAAGGAAATTGAGAACACAAATGATTCTTTAGAGACACAAATTAATTCTATTATAGAGACGAAATTGAGTAGGATATACTCCCTCCGTCCATGAATCATATTCTTATTTGGGTTCCGACACAGAAAATAAGAAAGCTGATAAAGTTGTTTTGAGTGGGCTAAAAGTTAGAATGTAGGGGTAGTAGGATAATGACAAAAAAATAATGGTAATGACAAAAAAGATGTGGTATTGATATAAAAGAGGTGGTATTGACCAAAAAGTGGGAATAAAGTTGTTGTGATGATAAAAAACTAGGAATAAAGTTGTTGTGAGGTGGGACCACCAATGGCAAATGATAGTAAATAAAGGAAAAGTAGGAGGGTATGATTGTATAAAAAGATAAGTAGGGATTTGATTCATGGACAAAAAAATGTGGGTAAGTAGGGATTTGATTTGTGGACGGAGAGAGTATACCGTAGTACTCCTTCCGTCTCACTGAATACAGTATGTTTTCCATTTTTGGACGTCCCACTATACTTGGCTTGTTTCTTTTAAAGGAAACAATTAGTTTATATGCATGGCCCACCATCCCATCTAAACCCCACTAACCTACTCCCACTACAAACTCAACCATCTCATCTATAACTTTATTAACATTATAAAATATTGTATTTACACTATTAAACACTTTCTTTATACCCAATATCATTTTTCTTAGTCTCCGTGCCCATATGAATTAGGCAGTATTCGACGGAACGGAAGGAGTACTAAATATTACCTCTCTCTGTCCATGATAAGTGTGATTATTTCGTTTGTGGGCCATCTATAATAAGTGTGATCATTTTATAAATAGAAATGATTAGTATTACTATTTTATCTTTCATACTTTATTCTACTAAAATTGACACATCTATGGTCCCACTCTTACCCACTTCTTTTTTTATTTCTTAAAATCCGTGTCATTCCTTCTGGATCACACTTATTATTGACGAATATGTTATACTGAGAAATTAAATAATTATTACATATGAGATTGTTGATGTAATTAAATATGAAACCAAGTATTACTATCTTATACCAATCCGAAGCTGTGCAATAATACATAAACCCACGTATATGTATAAGAAGAATTGAGATCATTGTTGATTGCAGTAGTGAAAATATGCTTGAAGCTTCCCATTTTTATCTTCTCTTTTGCATGTAATTAAGTTGTCATATAAGTATGTGTTTCCTTTTCCCTAGAGAGAATGCTAAGAATAATACTTTATCAAATTGTTTATCAATATTGTTTATAGGCGACAAGATTGGAACATGTTGGCGAAACCAATGGCATATTATCACATTTTTAAGATTAAGGGCTTTTATGAAATAATTGTGTTACAACTATAGTAGTAATAATAACCGAAAAATTGTTGCTTGTACTGCTTAATTAGTTTTGTATTGGTTCCTTGTATTAGAATATACGTAAGACCGTGCTTAACACAAAATTAAGATTTAAGGAAAGACAATTAGATTTTGGAAATATATATTTTTTCTTAACTATGTCAAAAACACTGATATCTTGAACTATGTCAAAAACACTGATATCTTGAGCGCTAAAGTTCTACTATACTATATACTATTAACTTCACAAATTTAGTGCTGCTAAAACTTCTAAAAATGTGAAATTAATGTGTAGATCAGTTTAGTAACTAGTGAAATAATTGAATAGCTCACTTCAAGTGGTCTAGTTTTTCACCCACTCAAATGACCGGTTTGATGATCAGTCCGATATTGAATATATTGTGTTGATGTTGTGGTGAACTTATGAAATTTTTTAATGCATTTTAATTGCCTAGTGTTAAGATTATATTTATTTATTTATTTATTTCGTTATAATGAAATTTGTAGCGGCTACCTTCAGCACACATTGAGAAATTTTCGTCCCTATACAATAGCGTCCGTAAACCACACGGGTAGATTAATCATACTTCTCAAGAATATGTAACATGCTCGACCTATCGAGATATTAGTGAAGTTAAAATATGAAACATTTGACCTCAAACATAACACTCTACCACTAATCATCTCTCGAGGAGGACCTAGTATTATACTATGATTTTATCTTTATTTATTGTGGATTACATAGAAACAAAATTTATTTACCACACAAACTACAAATTTCTACTCATAGAAAATAAAAATTAAGAATCCAACTTTTTTAAAGATTCATCTCCATCTATGATGAAGAAACGGAACACTACATCCCAAAATAAGGATTTAGATGACACTTCAAATTTATTAATGAAAAACAAATATTGGACCAATGGGGGACCTTCATCAATCACCATTCAAAGCTGAAATGTACACGTGGCCGAGATTGTTGGACGTTGAAAAGGTAGGATATTTTTTTTAATTATCCGAAAAATTAATGGTAATATAAATAAATATTGTCTAAATGTCGAGAAAAGGATAATTTAATGATGGATTCATTGTACCATGATTGATGGTAGACACAAGTGAAATTGAGGCATTACTTGTTGTACCTTGGCATATTGGATCCTCGCTGCTCCCATTGTTGATCTTCTTCATACATTAGTACTAATAGTTTTCTTGATTATTATTAATTAATTTATAATTTATACTAATTGATCACAGATTCACATGATCAATGAATTAGGACTCCGACAGAGGAGGAATGCATACGTATTGACATACATACGCGCGCACTCATATAAGGAGGACTTAGGAGTATTTCTTTATTGCTGAGTTTTGAGTTTGAATTTTTTTTAATAATTAATATAAAAAAATGAAAGCTACTAAAAACATAGAGAATTGTGATATGACTACAAGAATTCGTGTTAATAATAATAATATCTCTACTCTGCCTCCGGACAACCAACTATAAAATTAATTTACTATTATAGTACTCATTTCCTCTACGATAAATAGACCCACTTACCATAAAAAACCTGTCCACAAAAAATAAATTACCCACCCACTTAACCTACTAATTACTGTCTTAATTATCCCACCCAATATCCCAACCAAACCACCCCTAATTCGGCACTACTCTAACCCTAACCCAAAATCTCTCTTCTCATTTCCCCCGAAAATCGCCGTCTGCAACCCTAGTTTTTCTCGCTCTTCTCTCAAACTCTCACTCGATGAACTCTCAATCGCCCCTCCCACTACCTTTTGTTGATAATCTCGAAATTCCTTGGTCCTTGGACGATCTATCGTGCCCAGTAGCAACTCATTTGTCCCCATTACCCACGTATTTGTGGGAGAAAACTGAATCCCAGGAGGATTGGGATGAGGTGGTGCCGGAATCTCCTCTCGCCGGCGATATTCTTTTGCCTTGGTGAATCTCCTCTCACCGGCGATGCATTCGCGTCGGTTGGTTTTGAAACCGTGGTCCCAGAAACTGCCTTCACCGAAGAGCAGATCCATCTAACCTTCGAGTAGGAGATGCCGCCTTTTATTCCAAATGAGTACAAGAGCGAAGAAGCACGAGTTTGGTATTTGCAGACCCTAGGGATCTTCGTCCCTAGCGTTCTAAGGCTCATATAATCAGGTTATTATGTTCTTATTTTAGGCTTATGGATGCCTGATTCGTGTGGGTATATTGGCTGGTGATGCCTGGGTATATTGACAGGTTATTGTGTTCCTTATATGTGTGTGAAACTGATACAGAATGATGCTACTCTTCATCTATGTCTTCCTGTTTTGAATTTGACACTGATACAGAATGATGCTACTCTTGATCTATGTCTTCCTGCTTTGAATTTGAAACTGATACAGAATGATGCTACTCTCGATCAATATGTTCCTTATATGTGTGTGAAATTGATACAGAATGATGCTACTCTTGATCTATGTGTTCCTTATATGTGTGCGAAACTGATACAGAATGATGCTACTCTTGATCTATGTCTTCCTGCCTTGAGTAATGAAACTGATACAGAATGATGCTACTTGTCAATGATGCAAATTGATCTTGTTGAGACATAGATCAAGAGTAGCATCATTCTGTATCAGTTTCACACTCAAAAGGTTTGTGTACATGCACTTCATGCAGTCTAAAGGATGCCACCACTAGGTGATTTATTCCCTAGTTTAGAAGGCACCTTTTCCTTGTTGTAAGTGTAAAAACAGTAGTAAATAATGCAAAATGATCTTGCTGATACAAACAGTCATCTTTCCTTGACAAAAACAATGATTTTACATTCCAAACAACTCAAAAACTTCCTTTACATTGTTTGTCCCTGTAAACTATCAACTAAACTGCTAGCAAGCCTCCCACTAGTCTTCTAAACCAACCTGTTCCAGTTGTCCTAGGAGACTGTCCATATTACAGAACCTCTCTTCTTGACTTCCATGCATATTCAGGAACTCAAAGCTGTCTCTCACCAGCTGTTCATCAACTTCAAGGCACTCTCGAAGTTGTCCTAACCTAAGCAGCCTCTCCTTTCCAATATGTGGAATCTCGTACTTGTTGTCCCCTCTCATTTTCATTATTTCCTCATAGGAGCCTTGCAATGTTAGAAAAACATTGTTAAGTTTAATTGGTGAGTATTCTTCAAATGCCTCTTTCACATTGGCTAGTAGGTCCTTCACACCATTAGCTGGTAACTGATCCTTGAGAGTTTGAATGGCTCTAAAAAAGCCAAGGTCATTCGCATGGGTATCTGGTGAATTAGCAGGTTGGCAGATCAGTTGGATGTGGAATCCATCTGATCTTGCAACTGCTTGAAAATCAGGGTCACTGTCTTGGATATGAGGTTTTGCATTATCTTGTTTATAAATATGTGCTTTGACAGACAATCTGGCCACTTGACTTTGATGACTGGTATCATCTGTATGTTTATGGATATAAAATGCATCAAATGATGAATTTACCATGTAAATTCTGATGACTTTGTGGTAATGAATGCAAATTGACCTGGTTGATTAAAGAACTTTTATGCACTTCTTTGGTGATTGCTGGAATTAGATGAATTTCCATTGTGCCCTTGATTCTGTTTTTGGAATTTCTTAGAGTTTGTTGTTCTTCAATGAAGGGAAAGATACCAAACTTTCCATCAAAGATGATTGTGCCCTCCTTATCAATAATTGGTCTTGAAAGTGTACAGTTGAACATGATTTTGGGGATAAACCTCTTTGATTTACATGTTCTATATGGCTCTGTCTCTGAGGGCAGAAAGTAGTATCTACCCTTTGTTTTGGTAAGATAAAACCATTTTTCATCTAAATGAATGGTACTGTACATGGTCTGAAATTTAATTTTGCCACTCTCTACTATTGAACCAAGTTGACTGAGGCTCCAACTCAGTCGGCACAGCTTATTTTCTTCGGTAAGAAAAGGGTTTAACATCATTTGTATGTGGCTTTAACTTCTTCTGTTTCACCCACTGATGAACTAAACTCTTACTCACACCAAGGTTAC
Source organism: Schizonepeta tenuifolia (assembly GCA_029490685.1). Classification (NCBI taxonomy): domain Eukaryota; kingdom Viridiplantae; phylum Streptophyta; class Magnoliopsida; order Lamiales; family Lamiaceae; genus Schizonepeta; species Schizonepeta tenuifolia. The sequence continues at coordinate 96,651,819 of CM055959.1, forward strand.
CTGCCATGATCCTCAATGATGATCTTTGTAGAACTGAGAGGTTCTTCACTTTCTGCTCATCAATCTGTTTTTTATCTTTGTGGACTAACCCCATTTTCTTTGATTTTACATGCACAGGAATTCCTTGTTGTTGCTGAGCTGCTGCTTTCTTCCATATCCTCCAAATGGTAGATAAACTGTATTGAAAGAATTCTGCAGCTTCCTTCTTTGCTCCATATTTCAGCTTTGCATTACTGCTGCGTTGGATGAGAAACTGTGCTACTGTATTTTGCTGTGCTTCGGTTAAGTCTTGCCTTCCTATTGCCATTACTGCATACTCTTAGTATAGTTAATGAGGGTGGTTGTAATGAACAGATTGTGCATTTAACTCTCCTTTTATTGATGTTTTTAGTGGATTAGAATGATGTTTGAATTTCCCACCACAACTTTTGATCACATCACTTGTACTTTAATACTTTGTTTATTGAAATAAAAGTCATGTTTCCCTCTCTTTTTGAAGTTTGGCTCCAATTTTTTTGTTGTTGCTATCTTGCCTCCAAAACCGAGATCCTCCTTATATGTGTGTGAAACTGATACAGATTCTATGTCCAAACGTGTGAGGTTGGCTTAATTTTTATTTATTTATTTACTGTTATACATTTACAATGCATTAAAAAAAATAACGAAAAAACTGCACACACAATCGATAAAAAAACAATAGGTTAATTGCACCGAAAATTAATAACCCAACACAACAACTACCCTTTAATGAATAAAATAAAAAATGGTGCAGTTTTTGCTAATCAACAATTAAGAAAAGTAAAAGCCTTGTTTAAAACTACCCTCCAATTACACCTTTATTCCTTCTCTCACCTATTTTTTCAGCTTTCTTAATCTCCGTGCCAGACACCAAATAGGTCTATTTATCATGGACGGAGGGAATATAAGAGACTAACAATCACTATTTAAGATGGGCAGTGAGTTTATATGATTTTCGTACAATAATATATTTAAATCATGTATGAGAAGTTTTGCTACAACTTTTTTTACAAGTACTCCCTCTGTTCACAAAACATTTTCTCATTTAGAGTTCGACACGGAAAATAAGAAAGTTGATAAAGTTGTTTTAAGTGGGATAAAACTAAGAATGTGAGGGTAGTGAGATAATGACTAAAAAACAGTGGTTTTGACCAAAAAACGGTGGTATTGACAAAAAAATAGGGAATAAAGTTGTTGTATTGAAAAAAAAGTAGGAATAAAGTTGTTGTCAGGTGAGACCATCAATGACAAAGGATAGTAAATTAAGAAAAAGTAGGAGAGTATAATTGTACAAAAAGGTAAATAGGGAGTTGTTTCATAGACAAAAAAATATAGGTAAATAGGGAGTTGTTTCGTGAACGGAGGGAGTACCATTTTTCATCTCCCGTAGAGCACAAATACGAAATTTTGCTATAACTACCATGTTTCGTTTCATCTCTATTCCAAAATTTAATTCTTTTTGTAGGTAACATCCACGTTACAGAATACACAAAAAATAATCTACAATAGAAAATAGAGAGCCACGTACCACTGGAGCAAGAATTTTTCAACAAATTAAGTCATAATGTCTATAATTATGTTTAAATATCAAATGTTATACCGAAAACTTTAGTCACAAGATTAATGAGTTCATGTGATGCACATGAAGTGTTTAATTACACTAGAATTTGTGTCGGTACAGATTAACATAGACTAAGGATTAACTATAAATGTCTTTTTAGTATGTTAATTAGCCCACACCATATTAAAGATCAAAGCTAGGAAACAGAGACAATAATTAAACTCGTATTAATGAGTATAATTAAAGATGATTGGGAACCAAACAATTATTAGAACTAAGACATAGAGAGGTACCATGAATAGGGACAAAATTACGAGGAAACAAATCCCTCGACATTAAAGAGGCTTAGATTTGCATTGTCCCCTTTGTTCACATTATTGTCTCCAAAATTCCATAGTCCCATCCTTTATTGACGGAGGTGGTTTATGGCAAACATGAAGCAATTCGTTTTTCAATGCTTCATGTAGTTTTCCTAATTTTGGAGAACTTGGTAAGAAATAAACAACTATTGCATCCTAATTCAATGTATCTTGATCTTTTATATGATAATACGACATAAATTTTTTATGACGAGGCTAATCCATAATACTCACTCGAGGTGTGCATTAGGCTAATCTCGCTCTTGCGCAATAATATGTGGCTTAACAATACTTGAAAAGCAACTGCAACAAGTTCGACTTATAAAATATTGATGACATTTGAATTTAAGAACCTCAGAGCTTGGAACAATACGAGAGTCATCAAAGTGATAGTATCAAACTATCAAGAGCTTAACAAGAGTTATAATAATAGTTTATCATTCATAATGTGGGTTATTCTTTTTTCTGTTTCGTTTTTTTTTACTTAAAAAAAAAAACTCTTCTAAGTATGTTGTGTTGGTGTTGAATATAGATAACAATGATAACAAATTTTGAATATCTTAGTTGACTCCCACTCATTTACTCCAAATTCTTGGAGTGAACTCTGACTATAAATATGATTTATTTTATTCCAATTGTTAGTACGATATAAATAAGACTAAATTACTTTAAACTGATAAAATGACAAGATTAGGTGAAAGGAAAATAGATTCCTCCCGTAGACAGAAGATAGCTTTAATTAACACCCTAACTACTTCTTAATACAGATTCTCATAATTTTGTTTGTTTAATTACAAGTCACCTTCCTAGACAAAAGATAGCTTTAATTAATACCCGAACTACTTCTTAATTGTTTTATTTTATATATATATATTTTAAAACACTTCTTAATTGCTTTATGACTTTTAAGTATTCGGAATTTCTATTGACGTCTCAAATAAAACTTTTAGATAGGATTATTGACTGTTCGAGGCTTTTCTGAATGCGTTTCTAGAGAATATATGAAAACTCAGTCTATCATTAGGAGAACAAAAAAATAATTTTATTTCATTAAAAGAAAATAAATTTAATTTAAAAAAATTAGGAATGGAAAATTATACTACGATCTAATAAAGTCCATTTAATCACTTTGGGCCCTTCAGAACCTTGCTCTCTAGTAAAAGGTTTGCAAGAAATGGGCTACCTCTAATTTACACTGTTAAGATTCAATCAACTTTTAGCCTAACACCGAGCACAACTCAACTTAAAATTCTAATAGGGCCACTCCAAAATCACATTGAAATTAATCTACTGAGATTAGAAAAAGATCCAACCATTATTGAAAAGTTAATGTGATGTATTCTCTATATTAATTATATGGAATGAATTTCAGAGAGCTCTCCCAAATCTAATTCATGCTTTGAAATCGACGTTATGATCATGTTAATTTTCAGATACGGGCCATACGGGGTCCATCGGGCTTTTGGTTGGGCCTGGAAGATGTCGATCCAGTTCTACAATAATGGATTGATCTGATCACATAAAAAAAAAAAATAATGATTAGAGTCGAAAACAGAGGATCAAAGCCAAACATTTTTAGTAAAAAAAAAAAAAATCAGTATGGTTGTCCGAAAACTAAATTAGTTATTACTCTTTTCATCTTTTGATCGTTGTCAAAGTAATTTTTGCCTTTTCAGATGAAGCTTCTAAATCTATCTATTCTTAATGTAATTCATGTCTAAATTGAGAATCTTATTTTTGCAATCAAATCTAGAATCCTAGATTATATTTGTATTTCAAGAGCCAACTATCATATCTATAGACACCTACATATTATGATTTTATCCTCGCATTCATTGTTTAAAGGGTAGTGCTATTTGAACACACTGTTACTGGTCATACAAATGGTAATATAGGTTTTGAAAAGAAAATATACCCTAATTAGGGAAGCATAAACTCTAGCGGGAAATGCATGTGATTATTTCCACTTTTACAGTCAATTTTCCTTTTTTCTTATACGTGTGACTAGCCACCTAATAAACGAATAGCTTTATTATATTTGAAATTACAATAATTATACTTTCAAATGCTGGGCAGGTGGACTAGTCCAAAATTGGATAAGAATTGCTCATTTTCATATATAGGCTTGATAATTAGGCTTTTCATATTAAGGAGGCCCAATACTGTAATATCAAAATGCTACTCCCGTCGTTCCGGTCAGTACGATTATTTTTCTTTTTTAGCCATCCCAACTTAATATGATGTTTCTTTTTAGAACATGTCTTTTACCTTTTTATCCATAAAAGTTCAATATATTTAGTTTTATAAAATTTCTTCATCCACTAAGAAATTAACAATACATCATAAATAGGTCAATTTCTCCACTTAAAATATTCTCACAAAATATTTATCAATTTTTCTTAAAATCTGTACACGGCCAACACCATATTAAATGGGAACGGAGCGAGTATATTTGAATTCAAGATCCATCAGAAACTGTCGGAAATAAGTAGAAAAGTTGCCACTTTTCACTTGTCTTGAGTTTTTGAATCTTGACCAAATAAAAAAAATAAAGAAAAAAAATAATAATATTGGACCTCAGAATTCAATCAACTCAACTATATTAGCACAAACTATATAGAATAACCTCAATCGTATTCGTACAAAGCATCAAGTAGACAAGTACTATGATGCTCAAAAAAAAAAAAAAAAAAAAAAGAGAGAAAGAAAAAGACAAGTATTATTACAATGTACTAAGCTAGTAATAATTCCAGACATAGTGAAATAAGAAAGGGTGAAAATGGAGAAATTCTTATATATGTGTGCATGTACTACACCACTCCTCACATACTAATATTTTAATAATATAAATTTTAATATTAAAATATTATTATGTGAGAGGTGAGTGTACTACATGCACATATGGTAACGGTGAGTGACAAAACCTAATTAATAACCCCAAAAAGCTGCCCCAAAAATAAGAAACCTTAGTTGATAACAAATCTTTTTCAATTAATTGCACACAATATTCCTAAGCTGTCGAGATTCTACCACAATTTCCATGGTACAATTCATATAAGCCGACCTCTTCTTCTTCAACATCCTCGCCAGCCTCACATTACCTCTCAATTCAGCTCGGCTCGACAGCGGCACGACCCCGATGGTCCTGTCGCGTTCGAGCTGAGCTGAATTAGCCACATTCACATCCACCACCACCTTCAATCTCTCGGTCGACCGCCAGTTGGCGCGGCCCTTCGCGGCCGCGGCCGACGCCACCCGCGCGCCGTTGTAGTAAAAGTACACGGGCGTTCGCTCGAACTTGAAACGCCCGAAATTCGAGTTCTTGACGCCGAGCTCGGTGTTCATGGTCACGCTCAACGAACTATTCGTGGGCGGGCCCACCACGTTGGAGTTGTTCAGCTCCAACGTGGCGGATAGCACGCGGAACTTTGGAGTTCTGATCTTCATCACGGTGAACGTGAATAGCAGTATGATCCCAGTTTGGAAAAGTATGAAGAGGAAGACTTGGAGCAAGCATTTTCTACGTTTGTTCCTTCTGGTGGTGGCGCCGCCGTCCGCGGCCTCGGCATCGCTACGGGTGTGGCCGTAGTGGGCCGGTGCTAGTGGAATTGGTGATTGTTGCTCCTTTTCTGCCATTAACACTGACAAAAATAGATTATTATTAATTGTTTTTTGGTTGAGAATAGTGGAAGATTATAGGAAATGAGAACTTATAAAGAGGAAGATTGATTTTGTGGGAAGTGTAGGTTTTGTTGAAGAAAGTATGTATGAATATGTGATATGTGTGACTATATTTTATTCTTATATAATAATTTAATTCTATATATATGTGGGCTATATTCTCAGACACGTATTCTAGATAACTGATACTGTATATGATTAATGTCATCAGATGGTTCTACTTGGGGAAAATGTGGCCGGTTAGGATATTTTAAGGTGCTTAAATTAATTGATTCGGTTTCAGACTGATATTTAAATTGGTCACATGCACTATAACAAAAAAATTCGGGGGTTTATTTATTTATTTATTTATTTTTTTTATATTTTTTTTGAGGGGAACAAAATAATTTGGGTCAATTTGTTGGGAGTAGATACATGGAGTCACTAAAGATGTACATGTAGTCACTAAAGATGTTCTCACATGGCAGTTTTGATTTTCTGGCAAAAACTTGCAAAAGACGAAGGGTTGACCAATATTAGGAATAACCAATTTAGAAAATAATTAAGAAGATTAAGAGTAATTAGGATAAATTATTTCTAATTAAAATTAAATAAATTAAATTAAGATGTAAGACGAATTGGGTTGACCAATAGTAGGAATAACCAATTTAGAAAACAATTAAGAAGATTAAGAGTAATCAGGATTAATTAATTCTAATCATGATTAAATAATTTAAATTAGAATGTATTTATGTACAATTCAAATTAACTAATTAAAAACAGGCCAAATTGCAAAATAATTCCTAGCCTTCATTCAAATTTTGGTTTAAAACCAAACCTTTTAAGTTTTGCAAAAATAATCTTCACCTTTTAATTTTGCTTAATGTTATTGCGCGTTCAAATTTTTTTCTCCAAATTGAAGCTAAATTGGACGCCGTAAATACTTACATGGCAAACGAACACTTCTATAAATACAATTAGGGCACAAATCGATTTCAGACTATAATTTTTTCATCTTTTCCCATCATTTTCACCCTCTTTCCAGCATGCGTAACTTGAGAAATTAGGGAAATAATTTGAAAATTCACTTACAATTTGCCATGTAAGCATGTCTGACGTCCAATTCAACTTCTTTGAGAAAAAATTGAACACGGGACAATATTAAGCAAAATTAAAAGGTAAATAGTTTTTTTGCAAAAATTAAAAGGTTTGATTTTAAACTAGAAATTGAAAAAAGGTAAGATTTTTTTTTGCAATTTGGCCTTAAATATGAGTGCATTTTATATGCAACTGATGAAATTTGTGATTTAGTTCGGACAAGTTAGATTGGGACACAAATTGAGGAAAGAGAATTCGTTCGTCTTGAAATTTAGTTGCTGTAACATTTTATTTACTATTTTCAGAGCTATAATAATAATAATAATAATAATAATAATAATAATAATAATAATAATAATAATAATAATAATAATAATAATAATAATAAAATGGTTTGAACATGATTATTTCAAAAAATTCTACCCCAAGTTTCATATTATATAGTAGATTTTGAATCGTTAACTTGCAGTTGAGTAATTCCCGATAAATTTTAATGGATTGGAAATAATTTGTAAAGGTTGAGGCCGTTTAAATCTAACATTTCCTCTAACTAATCTATTTTGATCCAAATGCAACGTTGACGAATTCTTTTACATTTATATCCTCGACTAACAGAATAAAAACATACTCCCTCCGTCCAACTCAACAAATTCCCTTTGGAATATGCACGTAAAAAAAGAGTTAGTATAATTAAGGTAGTATTTTATTGTTGATATTAAAGTTAATTGAGTGAAAAAATACTCTATAATAAAGTAAATAACACTATTAACATTTGAGTATGATATAAAATAGATTTTAATGTGTTAATTTTTATCAAATAAAAAAATAAATTTATTAATGAAATATTTAAAATGGCAAAATGAGACTCATTGAATGGAACGTGAGGACTAATATAAATTGATGTATCTATTAATTAAGAGAGAATAATTTGTGTCCCCGCAACCCAATTATTCCTGCAAACGTGTTTTGTTGTATATGGTTGGTTGAAAAGGATGAACTTTTCAAAGGAGGAGAAAAAGGCAAAGGCTAGCTGCAGTATATATCAATTAATTTGTTTTCCAAGTTTTATAAGAATTTTCTAATATTTCACACTCTGATTTAAACATATTGACAATCTATTTGGGCGGTCAGCCAGATGTTTTTGTAAGCACCGCCACTTAAAAAGTCTTGACATAGAAAAAGCGTTTCGGAAATATTTAGGTCCAGCAATTTTCCTTTTATCAAGATCTAGAAAAATAATTTACTTGCCTAATCAAAAGTATGCTAAATAAAAGGCGTATTAGTTGATAATTTCAGATAGAAATAATATTTACAAATCCACTCAAGCATGTCTCTACTGAAAGCCTGAAATCCCCACACTCAACAAAATAATAATAATAATAATAATAATAATAATAATAATAATAATAGGGGTATTAGCTAGTATTAGATGATAAATAAATAAATTATTATACTTCAAAAGCAAAAACCAAATGGTTCGTCCAACTTCTAGCGGGATAAATGTTCAACCTAAAAACTCTAAAATGCACGCAAATTAACGTGGTCGTTAAGAATTAATAAGTTAAACCCGAATATCGTATCTCTCGAGGAAGACTTAACATGGCAACGATCGTATTGCGAAAAGAAAAGAAAAATAAAGCAGTAAATCAATTGGCATTGTTTGTTTATACCTAGACTATAAGTTAAATTAAACGTAAATTAATTCAAGACAAGAATGAAAAACTAATCTAATGGACATGCAAATATAAATCATAACAAGAATCCATCACTATAAACAAAATCAAAGAAACCAAAAACTTGAATTAGAATTAAACCTGAAATAGCAATTGAATCTGTGGTGTTGTTGTTCGTAAATCCGAAAAATAAAATTATCAAACTAAGAAGCAATAAACTAAGAACTAAGGAAAAGTGTCTTGATGCTAAAAAACTAGGGAAAAATCACGTTGGAGAAGAGTTGGGGCGGAAGGAAATAAATAATCCTATTTATAGGGAGTATGAAAATTCTCGCCGCCATGGGCCAAGCGATCGCTTCGGGTACCAGGAAATCGCTTGGCCCCCGTCTCTGTCCATCATCATTTATGGCCAAGCGATCGCTTGGGAGAGAGGCGATCGCTTGGCCGTCGCCTCTGTCCTTCGGTCCATCATGCCAAGCGATCGCTCAGGTGCCAAGCGATCGTCTGGCCACCTTCTCTGTCGGCTTTTCTCGCCTCGCCAAGCGAGCGCCTATTGCCCGAGCGATCGCCTGGGTAGGCTACGCGATCAACTCTTCTCAAACTACGACTCATGCTCGTCTCAACTTCATCTACTTCTTTCCTTGGTCTAAATACCTACAATTCAATACCAGAACAACCAAACTCCACACAAAACTCGGTCCAAGAAATTAGTACAATTTCATAACAAAATATAGTCGTTTTGCAATAAATCCAACGAAAATGCACAACTTATCCCCTCCACACACAAAACATTGCTTGTCCTCAAGCAGATCTTATTTCCAATCAAAATAAAGTAGAGAATTGAACTAAACAGTTCATACTCTAATAAGCTCACAATCTCAAGACAAATCAGCACTCATCAACCAAATATAGACATCACAAAACAATGAGTTGCCCTTCATACAAGAACTCAATCTACTCAACGTCCGACTGCAAGATCTAGGTGAGGAAACTTGAATCATCAATAAGTATCCCGAATTTATGCCAATTCTTAACTTATAAATATTGCGTGAATTCCAGGCAATATTCACTAGGTTTAATCACAGAAAAAAAAATTCCGGCCGCGTAGCGTGATTTCCCATAGCCATTTCTCGTATAATATATTCATCATTGAACGTACATGAAAGAGGGGTAGAGCCCTTAAAATCACAACCAATTTAACCAAAAACAACACACAAAAATCTCAAGTCAAGTCGGGTTATATGGCCAAAATTCATGAGATGCCAACATTTAGAGGTCATCTAAAGTATCCCCATGTGGTTCCCATGCTCATGGTTTCCAAAAGAGCATAAGCCTCCCAACTTAACTTGATAACATAAACCATTAACAACTCATTATTCGGGATACAATTCTTAAAGAAAATTGTCTCACCCTTCACCCACACTCAAGAATCAAGTTTCAATCATTCAAGCATGAAATGCCCCAAAAATGGACTGCGACAGCTATACTAATCAAATCATGAAAAGATCCCCCGATCAATCAAGCAAATTAAAGCATGAACTATAAACTTCAATACCTACTTCTTCAATTCAATTTTGAGACAACATCATTTAAGGACAAACAAGCTAAATCATCAAGAAGATACACCCCCCATTCGATAGAAATGGACAATGCCCCCTTTGTCACAACACAAGAAAAAGATAACAAGGAGAGGGTGATAGAAAAATGCAAACTAAAGGGACGAGACGAGACGTCCACAACCACAAAGATCAAACATCCTACACCAAGCACAAAAACAAACACAACCAAAGCACCAAAAGGAAATAATAAAACAACACCATAGTTCAAAAGAAGGAAAGGAAAAACGTAGTCAACAACAGTGAAAGTCACTGTTGATCAGATGGAGGGTGAGAAGGACCGCCAGGCGGAAAGTGCCAACTAACAAACTACCTCTCGAAGGCATCCATGCGCTGCGTGTGAGCTTCATTATATTGCCGCTGCGCCTCCCAATGTTGAGCATTGAGATTCCATTGCTGAGGCTGCTCGGTCCAATACTGACTGCTGGCCTCATGAAACTGAGAAACCCCTTGCCAATGCTGCTCTGCCATACCCCAACGCTGATCATTAGCAACCCAACGTTGCTCATTCTCCACCCAATGTTGCTCATTACGCTGCAAATACTCGGTCTGGGAGTGCAACTGGTCCCCATAAGTAGCAATACTCTGCTGTAACTGCCTTAACTGCGCCCCCAAGTCACTCCGAAAAGCAGCAAAATCATTCTGAAAACCACCGAAATCAAAGGATTCGAAACCAGAGGGATGAGAAGAACGCAATGGTTAGGAAGACCCGACAATCTGTGGATGGCCATGCTCCCGCTGCTTTCCCAATCTAGCTGTAGTCAGATCGTCTGTAGCAGGAGGAACACCCCCGCCAGCAAGCTGGTCTGCACGATACCGTTTAACCACAACACGTTCTTCAAAAGGGACAAAAGAAGTCGGATCCTGCGCAAGAAAGCCATGCTTGAGCTCAGAATAGCCCAAGTACTTCACATCCATTTCATAATATGGCTGAGGAGGATAAGGGCCCTGGAAAAGCTTAAATTTACGAGCTAAAGCAGTGGCCAGCTGAGGAAAAGTGGCTGCGACAGTGGACTTGAATTTGATATTTTGTAAAGCTGCATAAATAAATTGAGCCGGACACACCGGCAACGTCCGCACAGCATAATCCAAAAGAAACAGCTCCGTGGTGTGAACCTCACTAGAGTCCTCCCGACCAATCACATTATTCACAAGAAATTTGGCAATATGCACAATGCCGGCCGACGAATAAATCCACAAGGAACTCCCCCAGTTCTCCAATTACCCAAACCAGTTAAATTCCGCCAGGCGGAAGGAGCATCAAAATCAGCAGGGACACTCATCACTCCACCTTCTATTCTAAATCCAAACACTTGGTACATAACAGTCGGTCCAGCCCGACAGTTCGTCCCCAAAAGCCGAAAAGAAATACCTTGAAGATCATCTTCAAACGACATGGTAGTAATAAATTCGAAGCATAACGGCATATAACAATCCCATTCCGAATGAGTATACTTATATAAGCCCAACACCTTAAGGTAACCATCTAACTCCTCCACAACACCAAATTTACTAATTTCATCCCAATCTATGTAATGAGCAACAGGTTTACGCTTATTAAGAAAACGAGAGTAAAGCTGACCTTCCTCCGGCGAATAAATCGGGAAAGAGGCACTATAGGTGGCACTGATATCTTCAGGTTCCTCTGGCTCTTCAGAAGACTCGTCGGTGCGCTTGGTTTTCTTGGCGCGACCCATGAAGCAAGAGTAGGCAGATGGCGGAGCGGCGTGAAGGAACTTGGCGAGGTGGCCTGAGCGAACGCCTAGGCCTAGAAACGAGTGCTCAGCCTGAGCTCGGGGGGGGGGGGGGGGGGGGCGATTGCCTGGATGAAGAGCTAGCGGTGAAGACGATCGCTTGGCCGGAGAAGGAAGGCCGGATCGAGCGCGTGTGGGCGAGGTTGGGGATACCGGCGGTGAATGGAGGGATGATGGTGGAGGACGGGTGAGGACCGGCGAGAGAGGAGAAAGATGGGTAAAGAAGGAAGAAAGCCAGCGAGAGGAACGGTAAGAATTGGTTGGAGGAAAAAGGGAAAAGATGGGGAGGACCGATGGGGAAGAAGAATAGGGAGGGAGGGGGGGGGGGGGCAGCGGTTAAAAGGTAGGGTTTAGCGGTGTGGGTGTTAAAAGTAGTGGGACACGCGGACGGAGGCGATCGCTTGAGGCCCAAGGTGATCGCGTGGGTGGGCTGCGGAACGTGGAGCCGGAAGGCCAAGCGAACGCTTAGCATAGAGGCGATCGTCTTGGGGACGTCTCTGAAACTCGCCTAGAAGGCTGAGTGATCGCTTGGGTTTCCTCAACCTTTTTTTTAAATACATCGTGGGTTGCCTCCCACGCAGCGCTTGTTTAATGTAGTTAGCTCGACAGATAGAAACGATCCCCTCATAGCGGATCCACAAGCCAAATTGACTCCACATCTTTAACGATATGTTCTCCTGCATGATAAGGTTTCACTCGATGACCGTTGGCTTGGAAAGATTCTTGATTCTGCTCATTGAGCAAACAGACATCACCAAATTGTAGAACTTCTTCAACGAGGCATGGACCAGTCCAACATGACTTCAACTTTCCTGGAAACAATTTCAACCTTGAGTTGAACAAAAGGACTTTCATCCCGAGCTTCAACTCCTTGAATAGGATTTGACTGTCATGTAACCTCTTCACCTGGTCCTTGTAGATCTTGGCGTTGTCGTACGCCTCAATACGAAGCTCTTCCAGCTCGGACATTTGTAACAGCCGTTGCTGTCCCGCAGCATCAAGATCAAGATTTGTTGCTTTGATTGCCCAATACGCCTTGTGCTCGATTTCAACAGGTAAATGACAATTCTTGCCAAACACCAAACGGTATAGACTCATCCCCAAAATGCTCTTATAGGCAGTGCGATATGCCAAAAGAGCCTCATTCAACTTTGAAGACCAATCCTTCCGAGATGGTTGGAATGTCTTTTCCAAGATTCCCTTGATCTGCTTATTACTGGTCTCAGCTTGGCTCGATGTTTGGGGATGATAGGGAGTAGCCACCTTGTGCGTGATTCCATTCTTTTTCATAAGCTTCTCGAAAAGCTTATTGCAAAAATGCTTTCCCCCATCGCTGATTATCGCTCTTGGAAATCCGAACCTGCAAAGGATATTCTCCTGCACAAATCTCAACACGACATGAGAATCACAAGTCCTAGTGGGGATTGCTTCAACCCACTTGGACACATAATCAACAGCTAAAAGAATATACTCGTAGCCAAAAGATTTGGGAAACGGCCCCATAAAGTCAATGCCCCAAACATCAAAAATCTCAACAACAAGAATATTGTTTAAAGGCATTTCATTCCGACGGCCAATTGTCCCAACTCTTTGGCAATGATCACAAGAACTAGAAAAAGAATAAGCATCCTTAAACAATGTCGGCCAGAATAAACCTGATTGTAGCACCCTGTGTGCTATTTTCTAACCTCCAAAATGGCCACCGCAGTGCGTCTCATGGCAGAGTTGGAGTACCTTGGATTGTTCATCATCGGGCACACATCTACGTATCACATCATCCTTGCCAATTTTGAAAAGATGCGGATCTTCCCAAAAATATTGCCTGCACACAGATACAAAACGCTTCTTTTCTTGGGAAGTAAGATCAGGCCTCAATTCATCACATGCAAGATAATTGACAATATCGACATACCACGGTACAATCCCTGCACTCAAAGCTTGCTCAAATGGAAAGGACTTAAGCAGATTGTCACAAATCGTAGGAGAAGGTAGATTATCAAGACGAGACAGATGGTCAACTATAACATTTTCACTACCTGGTGCGTTGCAGAGTCCGAAAGGCATCCTCTTGCATGCATATGTGCCAAAAGGACACGTGAAGGCTATCTTGACTTGATCTTCGGGAGCAATAGCGATCTGATAGTAGCCAGACAATCCATCCAGAAAGCAGTAGAACTCATGGCCTGCTAATCTGTCGAGCATCTGATCAATGAAAGGCAATGGGAAGTGGTCTTTTTTGTAGCAGCATTAAGCTTTCTATAATCTATACACATCCGCCACCCCGTAATAGGTCTAGTGGGCACCAACTCATCATTGTTATTCAGAACCATTGTGATGCCCCCTTTTTTCGAGACCACGTGCACAGGGCTGAGCCATTCACTATCAGCAATGGGAAAAATAATTCCCTCTGCTAACAGTTTAAATCTCATTTCTCACAACCTCCATCAGCACGGGGTTCAATCGCCTTTGACCATCCCTCTTCGGGGTAGCTCATTCTTCCAAGTTAATCCGATGCATACACGTGGCATGGCTGATCCCCTTAATATCGGACAAACACCACTAAAAAACTGCCTTGAACTTCTTGAGCACCTCGACTAATGCTTCTTCTTCGTCTGCCTTGAGCTCAGAGGAAATTATGACCTACTTCTTTCTCCCTATTTCGAGGAAGACATACTTCAAGTTGGTAGGAAGCTTATTGAGCTCAAGTTCTACCTCCTTCTCTTCTTTAGGAGTCTCGACTAGTACTGGCTCGTCAACAGGTAGATTGGTTGGCAGCAATGCTTCCATAGCTGCTTCCTCTCTGAGCCGTTCTGCCAAGTCGGCTGAGCCTTCAAAAACCTTCTCAATCTGCTTTTCCTCTATAAAGCAGGCTTCGGCAAGTGTGTCAATAGCATCAATGTAAGAACAATTATCAATGTTGTTGGCTAACGAAATCCCCATATTGGCTCGGACATTGTATGAAACCGATTCACCCAAGACTGACATCTTAATTATGCCATTTTTGACATTGATGAGAGTATTAGTTGTGGCCATAAATGGCCTCCCCAATAGCAGTGTGTGCTCACGTCCATCTTCCTTGACGTCTCTGATTTCTAATACAACAAAATCAACTGGCACGATAAGTTTCCCCACTCTAACCAAAACATCCTCAATAACTCCTCGAAGGTGGCGAATCGACCTATCTGCCAATTGCTAACACATCCTTGTCGGCTTTAATTCTCCCAATTTCAACTGTGTGAAAATCGAGTAGGGCATCAGATTGATCCTTGCTCCTAAATCCAGCATTCCAGAAGCTTCCTTGCTGTTCCCCATGGCAATTTTGATCACGAAACTCCCAGGGTCTCGTTGCTTTTGGGGTAGAGATTGCTGCATAATTGAGTTAGCACTTTCGGAGACAAGAACTTGTTCAGGCTCATCAAACTTCCTCTTCTTGGATGCCAGCTCCTTGAAAAACTTCACGTATGCAGGCACGTTTCTGATCACATCAAGAATGGGTAAATTCACATTCACCTTGGATAGCATCTTGTAGAATTCTGAAAATTGCTGGTCCTGCTTCTCATTCCTCAACTAGCTAGGAAATGGCACCGGTGGACGGTAAGGCCTTTCAACCTTGTGCAATCTGACCTCTGGCTGTTCCTTTTCTACCTCACTTGGCGGTTGTGTAACCACAATAGGTATATCTCCCACTTTTTTATCCACAATCTTTCCATTTCTCAGTACCGTTATAGCTTGAGCTTGATGTGGTTGTTGACCTTGGCTCGTAATTTTCCCAGTCTGTTGCTGTTGCTGCATCTGGTTGACAGTTCCAGAAACTTGTCCTACAGCTGTCTCAAGACGCTTGATGGTTGCATCTTGAGCTTCTCTTGCCTGCCTGCTTTCTTGCATAAATGCATTGAAATTATCTTCAAACTGGTTCTTTTGAGCAGGTGGCGGCAGTGGGCGTTGAAATTATGATGGCCCCTGTTGGAAGACCTGGATTTTGCCACTGAGAGTTGAAATTCTGCTGCTGCTGTGGGTACCACTGTTGCTGGCTTGGAAACCGATTAAATTATTGGGGAGGATACTGAGTGAACTACTGTGGAGGACGACGATTTTGAAAATTTCCTCCATATCCCTGGCCTTGGTTCTGATTTCTCCATCCAGCGTTAGACTGATTCTGCCATCCGAGTTCTGCTGTCGCTAATTCTGACTGGATCCTTGGCCTTGATCAAACTGCTGTCGTGGAGGGTATCCCTGTGCAGCATACACACTTCTGCTTCTCCTTCATATGTCAGCTCATCCATTCTCTGGCACTCTTCGGGATTATGTCCCAGCTCCCCATAAATGCCGCATGGCTCAAGAATCATTTCACATCTGACTGGCTCAGGTCGAGGCGGAGAGGCAACAGATTTATTCATCTTTAACTCTTGCAACTTCCTCATCATACTTGCTAACTGCTTTTGTAGCTCATAATTCGGTGCCACTGTACTGGCTTCAACTCTTCTTCTACGGATCGACTTTTGTTGTGAGTTTTCTGCTAAAGTCTGAAAAATCTGATTGAGTTCCGCAGCAGTCTTCTTGGCGATGTTACCCTCCGCAATACTATCCACCATAAACTGAGTAGTCTGAAGCAGCCCATCATAAAAGAATTGGCTGACCATTATCGGAGCCAGCTGATGCTGTGGGCACTGACGAAGGAGCTCTTGAAATCTCTCCCATGCCTCGTGGAAAGGCTCGTCGGTTCCTTGCGCAAAATTCATAATATGTGTTCGAATCTCCTAAGTCTAGTGGTTGGGGTAGAATTTCAGCATAAACTTCTCATAAGCATCCTTCCAAGTATTTATAGAATTGGACGGTAGCGATGAGAGCCACGTCCGAGCCCGATCTTTCAAAGTATACGGGAGGCACTTAAGCCTTAATTGGTCCTCTGTAAGTTCCAAAAGAGGAAAATATTACACCACTGAGCAGAATTCATGAACGAATGTAAGAACATCTTCATTAGGCATGCCATGAAAAGATGGAAGCATGCTCGAGTAGTTATGCTTTAAATCATAGTTCCGAACAGCAGTAGGGAGAACAATTGCCGAAGTTGTGGCCTCAATAATAGGTCGGGAATATTCCCCCATAAGCTGTGCTTCCCCAGTTGTTATGTCTCCTTGGCAATTCGACTGAAGTTCTTCTTCTTGGTCACAAAATAAATTCCCCAACAACGCTTCTTCTTCAACTTCGTTAGGGATTGGTTCTGACTTCTGCGACCTTGCATACACAACACTAACAAATGGATTAAACGCACCGGAGGGAGAAAAATAACCAAACAAAAATAAAAAATAAAATTGCAACACAAAAATCACCTAAAGCCTTCCCCGGCCAAGACGCTCAATGAGCAGGCTCAAGAATCTTTCCAAGTCAACGGTCATCGAGTGAAACCGTATCATGCAGGAGAACATATCGTTAAAGATGTGGAGTCAATTTGGCTTGTGGATCCGCTATGAGGGGATCGTTTATGTCTGTCGAGTTAACGACGTTAAACAAGCACTGCGTGGGAGGCAATCCACGATGTATTAATCAAATCATAGCCTTCCCCGGCAACGACGCCAAATTTGTTCAACCTAAAACCTCTAGAATGCACGCAAATTAACGTGGTCGTTAAGAATTAATAAGTTAAACCCGAATATCGTATCTCTCGAGGAAGACTCAACAGGGGAACGTTCGTATTGCAAAAAGAAAACAAAATTAAAGCAGTAAATCAATTGGGATTGTTTGTTTATACCTAGACTATAAATTAAATTAAACGTAAATTAATTCTAGACAAGAATGAAAATCTAATCTAATGAACATGAAGATATAAATCATAACAAGAATCCATCACTATAAACAAAATCAAAGAAACCAAAAACTTGAATTAGAATTAAACCTGAAATAGCAATTAAATCCGTGGTGTTGTTGTTCGTAAATCCGAAAAATAAAATTACCAAACTAAGAAGCAATAAACTAAGAACTAAGGGAAAAGTGTCTTGATGCTAAAAAACTAGGGAAAAATCACCTTGGAGAAGAGTTGGAGGGAAGGAAATAAATAACCCTATTTATAGGGAGTATGAAAATTCTTGCCGCCATGGGCCAAGCGATCGCTTGGGGTACCAAGCGATCGCTTGGCCCCCGTCTCTGTCCATCATCATTTATGGCCAAGTGATTGCTTGGGAGAGAGGCGATTGCTTGGCCGTCGCCTCTGTCCTTCGGTCCATCATGCCAAGCAATCGCTCAGGTGCCAAGCAATCGCTTGGCCACCTTCTCTGTCGGTTTTTCTCGCCTCGCCATGCGAGCGCCTATTGCCTGAGCGATCACCTGGGTAGGCTACGCGATCAACTCTTCTCAAACTTCGACTCCTGCTCGTCTCAACTTCATCTACTTTCTTCCTTAGTCTAAATACCTACAATTCAATACCAAAACAACCAAACTCCACACAAAACTCGGTCCAAGAAATTAGTACAATTTTATAACAAAATATAGTCGTTTTGCAATAAATCAACGAAAATGCACCACTTAAACTGGCAAATCATGACCAAATGAAGGTGAAACAATAAATACAGGGCCAAATACCTTCAATGGGAACAAAAAAGTTAATAGTACATCGTATTATTTAAACATACACTAATGACTACACCTATACTTATAATGGAACAAACCAACCACCCCATCTCGCCATGTTTCATAATCTTGTCTCAATTAAACTATAGTAACAGAAATATTTATTTCCTTTGTGTATCTCGTTTTATATATATAAGTACGTCAAGGTCATTAATTTAGTAAACTACAAAACTAATAAGTAATTAATTTAATAATAGGATTCGATCCATGTACTGTGCCTTGCAATGTGGTACGCATACATATACTATATATGTAAATTCAAGTCCACCAACATGTGAAATTTAGTGCTATTTTCATTGTTCTTTTTCTTTCTTTCATTTCTTCACTGCTCTACAATAAATTTTTTAAGGTTGTGGAGCGGTACACTTGAACCCGAAACTTTTGGTTCCGAGCATTCATAACTCTATGGCTCGGCTGGGCACACCTTTCATTGTTTCTTTCCCCATTATTAAGTGTAAATTCAATCATTCTTTTTTTGTTTTATATATATGAATAATCTCATTGGTGGTTAAGTCATATACACGTCTTTGATGATATTTAAAACAAAATACTCTTGCTATTGAACTTTATAATGTTGGGATACGAAAAAAAATGAATAGATTGCTAAGTCGTAACGGTGAACAAAACTTGTCATGTACAATAACAATAATCATCAATACTCTCCCCGTCTTTTATAATTGAATTTCCCATTTTCAAAAAATTATACAACTACCAAATACAAAAATTTACATTTTGTTTATCACGAATATACAAGTAAAACTAAGAACATATTCGATAAGAACACACAAATTTATGTGAAAATACAAACGAGCAAATGATAGGATTTCGCTATGTATCGCATATGGGGATACAATAAGCATCAAATTCGTCTATTTGTAAAGGTCCATACCTTTGGGGCAAAAGCACCCCCAGGCCCAGACGGCCCAATCTTTCATGCACCAATCAGAAAAAATTCAAGTCGCACTGCGAACCTGTCAGGATCGATCAAAATATTCTATATTTATTATTTAAAAAGTAAGGGCGGGAAGGATCCTAAAAAAGATTAAATTAGTTAAACATGGTTGTATCTAATAAATATTTAAGAACTTTAAGAGGAATCTCTTGGAAGAGAAGACAGCTTGAGTTGAAAAAATAGAGAAAAAAACACAATATAAGTGAAAAAATTCATATATAAACTTATAACCATATTGTTATAAAATATCAATAAGGTAAATCGCAAGATAAATATATCATTTAAATATTAATAAGGTAATTTTAATTTTCACTAAACTAATATATTTCATATATAAGGTAAATAATAAACTATAACTAAGGTAAATTTGTATTCTTGTAACTAATAATATGTTAAAATATTAACATTATTGTATTACGCTATTGCCCTTAATTTTGCTTTATAGTAAGGATATTTGAGTCGATTTAAATTTTGTAAAACAACACTCTTTTTATATAAGTGTAGATTGATAATAACAAGGATCTGTGGGAGGCATTAGGTCAGAGATTTGGTAAAAGTGATGGACCAAAATTTTATAAACTCGAAAGAGAAATTGGTGTTTATGCTCAAGGGAATCAGTCGGTGATGATGTATTTTAACAACCTAAATGCTCTATGGAAGGAATTTAAATATGTCTTTACCTCCTCTTGAGTGTACTTGTGGAAGTTTGAATGTGGCTAACAAGAGAGAGGAGGAAATGAAGCTCATGAAGTTTCTTATGGGATTAAATGAGCAATTTGAGAGCATTCTTGGACAGATTCTATTGTTGGAACCACTGCCTAATGTCAACAAGGCATATTCAATGATATTGCAAATAGAAGAGCAAAATTCAGTGACAGAAAACTTAGGAGAAATTCATCATCTGGTTGCAATGAATGTGGGAGAGAAAATTATGCGATGCATAAGAATACAAGAGGGAAGAACTATAACTCTAATGCAGGAAACTCAAGCAAGAGTGGTAATTTTAAGGGGAGAAAGATGAGTAAGGAGGAGAAGAGAAAGCTTGAATGTGCTTATTGTGGAGGAAACTTGGATATGTGGAGCCTGATTATTTTAAATTACAAAGATACCCAGAGTGGTATAAGAAGCTCAAGAATGTGAAAGGAAGGCCAAGAGTGAATCAAATTGATACACCATTTGATGTTGACAGTAGCTTAGATTTTCATGCACAAGGAGACAAGAGCAGTGATATAGAGAGATTGATTCAAAATGAGATAGCCAAATGTATGGGGAATCTGATGCAGAAACAAGGAAATGGAATCTCAAGGCCAGACATAAACATGATATAAGAAAGGAATGATTCTCAGGGTAGTATTGAGGGACACTTTGCTTTCAGCATTGTAAACAACTTGAAGCCAAATGCTTGGATAATGGATTCTGGAGCAAGTGTCCATGTTTGCAGAACTCATAGTTTTTTGTCTAGAATGCAGAGATTGGATATTCCCTTTCAGGTTTATCTACCTGATGGATCTCCAAAACTAGTATATTATGTTGGAGAAGTGAAATTAACTTATCACATTACCCTGACGAATGTTCTATATGCTCCTGATTTCACTCATAATTTGATCTCAATTGCAAGAATTTCTAAAGAATCACATGTGAAATGTTTATTCTTGGACACACACTGTATTATACAGAAGGAGAATAATGAACAGTTACTTGGATTAGGGAAAATGATTGATGGGTTATATGTTGTGGAGTCCTTAATGCTGCAATATATTAATCATATTGAGTCAGCACCTAGTGAAGATTATGTGAGTTGGCACTACAAACTCAGACATCCAAGTATAGGGACCATGAGACAGATGTAGTTGCTTGACAGAGAGATGATTAAAGGAGAAGAGAGCTCTATTTTGGATTGTGAGGTATGTCTAAAATCTAAACAACCTCGTAATCATTTTCCTTTATTACATAGGAGAAACAACAATTTATTTGAACTTATTCATGCTGATATATGGGGTCGCTATTGTGCTGAGAATATTACTCAAACTAAATTCATCTTGACCATTGTTGAAGATCATAGTAGAAGCATTTGGACTTATCTCTTGAAACCTAAAGCTCAAGTGTATTCTATATTAACTGGCTTCATCAAAATACACCAACAGTTTGGAATTCTTGTCAAAACCATACACACAGATAATGGAACAGAATTTGTCAATAAGTCTATGCATCAGTTTTGTCTTGCTCATGGTATTATTCATCAGAAGTCATGTGTGTATAGTCCACAACAGACTGGCATTGTAGAGAGAAGGCACATAACCTTGTTACAAGTAGCAAGATCTCTAATGATGCAAAATCAGGTTCCACAGAAATTTTAGCCTCAGTTAATTTAGTTGCTACATGGTTATTGAATAGGTTCCTTCATCAGAGGAACCTGATTACTCAAATATCATTCCTTTTGGATGCTTAGCTTATGCTTTAAACTTGTCACCTTTTAGATCCAAGTTTGATGATAGAAGTTTGAAATGCATATTTCTTGGTTATGCTTTGGATCAGAAAGGTTTTTTGTTGTATGATATGGTCAACAATAAGCTATTCACCTCTAGGGATGTCAGATTTCTATCTCATCATGCAAGTTATTCTGATACTAATGATCATAATTTTGATGATTTTGTGCTCAAGCCAATGGTTATTGATGATTCTTCTCATAAGCATGTCATTGCTGATATAATGATTGAAGATTCACAAGATGCAATGCATGGGAATGTATCTGAACTTTCTCATTCAGAACATGTTCAAAATGATGTTTCCACATCTATGGAAGTTGATGCTCCTGCTAGAAGAGGTACTCGAGATAGAAAGCCACCAGTTTGGATGCAAGATTTTGTGGGAAATATAAATTATTTTCCATTTATTTCTCACAATCTTGATTCACTTATTCCACCTACTTTTCCCTATTTTGTTTCTCCTGCTTTGACAGAAGCATATAGGGTCTTTTTAGTTCATGTGGATCAAGTTCAAGAACCTAGATCATTTGCAGAAGCAAATAGATCTGTTGAATGGAGAGCAACTATGGAACATGAGTTGATAGCTTTGTTACAGAATCAAACATAGGAATTGACCTCTTTGCCTGTAGGAAATAAAACTATTGGTTCAAAATGGGTTTACAAAGTGAAAGTGAGGGTTGATGGGACAATGGAGAGATATAAAGCTCAGTTGGTTGCAAAAGGATATAATCAGTAGCTTGGTATTGATTATCAAGAGGTATTCTCTCCAGTGGCTAAGCTTGTTACAGTGCTATTTCTTATAGCTATTGCAACATATTTTGGGTGGCCTTTACATCAATTGATGTTAATAATGCATTTCTTCATGGTTTTTTACATGATGAAATATATATGCAACCACCATAGGGATATCATCAAGCTCAGAATGGTCAGGTTTGCAGATTGATTAAAAGTTTATATGGGCTTAAACAAGCCTCTAGAGAATGGAATACAGAGTTTTGTCAAAGGCTCTTCTCTTTTGACTTCACATAATCTTCCAGTGATCATTGTCTCTTTACTAAAGGTTCTGGTCGAACCTTCATATGTTTACGTGTTTATGTTGATGATGTCCTTATAATCGGTCATAATGAGACTTTAATTGTAGCATTGAAAGATTTTTTGGACAAGGCTTTTACCATCAAGGATCTTGGAGAAGCTAAGTTCTTTCTTGGTATAGAGATCACCAGAGGTGTTGTTGGCACTTATCTTAACCAGTGCAATTATATCCTTGATTTGATTGAGAAAGCTGGATTCATTGACTGCAAGTCCACCTCTACACCTCTTCCTCAAGGTATGGAACTCAGCATGGATTCATCTCCTTATTTGTCTGAACCTGAACCTTATAGAAGATTGGTGGGGCAGCTTCTTTATCTCAATCTTACTAGACCTGACATCTCCTCTTATACTGTTCAACAATTAAGTCAATTTGTAGCTAAACCATGTGAACACCATTCGTCCGGAGCTATGCATGTCCCTAGATATTTAAAAGGGTGTCCATCTCTTGGTTTATTCTATGCAGCTGATTCTGATCTTCGTGTTACTGCATTTATTGATGCTGACTTGGGTGTTGTTCTCTCACATGAAGATCATTAACTGGATACTGTATTTTCATAGGGAAGTCACTGATTTCTTGGAAGTGCAAGAAGCAATCTACTGTATCGGCTTCATCAGTAGAGGCTGAATATAGGGCTTTGGGTTCTACAGTTCGTGAGCTTGTATGGATTTCTTATCTTCTTGCTGATTTTCATCAGCATCTCTCTCTACCTATTCCCTTGCATTATGATAATCGGGCTGCCATTTACATTACTAAAAATCAAGTCTTTCATGGACGAACAAAGCATTTGGAGATTGACTGCCATAATGTTTGAGATCATTTTAAATCTAGATTTTATTAATCCTTTGCACATATCTACTACTTTGCAGCTTGCTGACCTCTTCACTAAAGCTCTTGGAGGTCCTCGGTTTCGACAATTACTTTTCAAGATTGGAATGTATGATATTAATTCTAATCTTGCCGAGGGGGAGGGGGTTTACGAGCATGCTCCACATCAACAGCCAGTTGAGTAGCCATAGACTGGACCAGCTCAGCAGTAGCAGCTTGAACCACATGAAGATGAAGAAGAGCCCAGTGAAAGTGACTTGGTCGACGTGCAACATCAGCAGCATGCATAGGAGAATCCTAGTCGTTGAAATGGGAATGTATTTCTGTATCTTGTGGATGATGTTATCATTTGTTAGTTGCTTTTCTTGTACGCAATTGATAGGTAGTTAGTCGGCTAAGTAGTTAGTATAAATACTCCAGCTAAGAAGAAATTGTAGTTACTACTGTTTCATTGGTTTGTAAACTCTGCTACACATTTTCTATAATGAATTTTGTTTGCTTCGATTATTCTTCTCTTTGCTTCCTTTAATAGCCCTCAATTGATATAAGATGAATCGAGTTTTGCTTCAATTATCATCAATACGACGTTATTAGTATAGCTCTAAAACGACGTCGTTCCTATTATGTCCACGTTTGCTTCCCGGCTGCCATGTTAGCTCGAAATTCGACGGAAATTGAGTCGGGTTACAAAATCAGATGAAATTAAAAAGTTTGGAAATTGTGAGACAGATTTTTTTTGGTGCAAAATGCAACAACTCGAAATGTTTGGAAATTTATAGGCCATTGACCAAAAAAAAATGGTAGAATATGAATTTATCATCATTTCACTCCAAAATTTTGAATTGAGACACTTAAAAGGGAAGACATATTTCTTCAAAATGGGACGACATTTTGCCAGCCTATAGAAAAAATCGTAGGTAGTAAATAGTAAGGGGAAAACAATAAATGACATAAATTATATCTTTTGCATTAAATATTTCGAACAATTCATGTCAGTCGATCTCTTCTTCTTCATTACTAACAACATCTCCACTTTCCTTCTCATCTTCGTCGAGCTCGTCATCGGCACCAATCTGTCGCTCAAATCGTCGGAGAGCTGAGGGCCACCGCTCAGATTCAACTCGACGGCGGCGGCATCCAACTATTGGAGAAAATTTGAAGATAGCAGATTTATATATGTGAAGCTACAACTCTTGCTTTATGATTTTATTGATATAACTTGATTGTGATCCAACTACACACAGGATATATATATAATAGATAAGAGAAATACTTGAAGGCATAGATACTTAAGAGCCTTATTAATGTAATTAAAAACATGACTCTTGAGGAAGTACTTGAACATAATAGTAATTACAAATTACTCTTTGACACCCCATCATAATTTGTAATCTTCATAGCTTCCTTGAAATGATGAAGTTTCTCAATACCCACATTAGCTGGTTGCTCCGTGGTCTTGATGTACTCCAAGAAAACTTTCCCTTTGTGAATGATGTCGCGAATGTAGTGGTGCCGCAACTCGATGTGCTTCGATCTTGCATGGAAAACTAGATTCTTGGTTATCGAAATTGCAGATTGATTATCACAAAAGATTGGAGTTGGTTCGGAGACATCTTGCTGTAGAATTTTCAGAATTCTCCTAAACCAAATTGTTTTTCGTGCAACTTCATTTGCTGAGATGTATTCTGCTTCAACAGATGACAGTGCTAAAGAACTTTGCTTCTTTGAACTCCATGAAACTGGTTTGGAACCAAGGCAGAAAATGTAGGCCGACGTGCTTTTTCTATCATCTTGACCTCCGGCCCAATCACTATTTGTGAAGCCGATCAACCTGTTACCTTTTTCTTTCTCATATTTGATTCCAAAATTCTTCGTTCCTTGAAAATAACAAAGGACTCTTTTCGCAGCGGAAAAATGGATTTTGCTCGGGTTGCTCATGAGCCTTAAAAAAAGACTCACAGAATAAAGAATGTCAGGCCTTGTGTTGGTTAAGTAAATCAAGGAACCAACAAGACTTCTGTACAGACTAGGATTAGCCTTTTTTGCTCCATCTTCATGCTTCAACTTTTCATTCAAAGCAATGGGAGTTTCTGCCAACTTGCAATTCTCCATCCAAACTTTTTCAACAAACCAGAAACATATTTTGCTTGAGAGATAAAAATATCTCCTTTATTTTGCCTTACTTTATTACCAAGAAAATACTTCATCAATCCAAGATCAGTCATCTCATATTCTTTCATCATTGTCTCCTTGAACAATCTTACCATTTCTCCATTTGTTCCTGCATAAATCAAATCATCAATGTAAAGACAAACTATCAAAAAATCAGTTTCAGTTTTCTTCAAATAGAGAGATGATTCTGATAGACTTTTCACAAATCCGTTGCTCAAGAAATAAGCATCAATGTTGTTATTCCAAGCTCGTGGGGTTTGCTTTAAGCCGTAGAGCGCTTTCTTTAACTTGTAAACTTTTTCTTCTTTTCCTGTTACTTCGTATCCTTGAGGTTGTTTGACATAAACCTCATCTTCTAACTCGCCATTTAGGAAGGCAGACTTAAAATCAAGTTGGAACACCTGTAGCTCCATTTGAGCTGCAATAGCAAGAACAGTCCGAATTGTTTCCATCCGTGCAACATGAGCAAAAGTTTCGGTAAAGTTGATTCCGGGCTATGAAGAATAGCCCTTAGCGACCGGCCGTGCCTTGTGTTTTTGCACACTGTCATCTTCATTATACTTAATCTTATAGATCCACTTCAAGCTGATGGCTTCCTTCCCTTCTGGAAGATCCATTAAATCTGTACAAGTTGCATTTTTATCGATGCATCTCATTTCATCGTCCATTGCTTCTCTCCATACATGTTCTTTTACAGCTTCATCGTATCCTCTAGCAAAGAATGAGATATTGCACGAGGCATAAATGCCTGCTAGAGAACGTTCTTTTCTTGGACGATCATCTTCCGAGTCCGAATATGAAACATTTGGTGCATCAGAATTTTGCTGCAATGGTACAGATTACGGAACAGGTGTTTGCTGCAAGGGTATAAGTTCCATGGAAAAATGTTTTGGAGCATCATTTTCCCATTTTCAGGCTGCACTTTCATAAAAAATTACATCTCTTGAAAGCACTAATTTGTTAGATATTGGATTAAAGAGACGATAGCCCTTCGATTCATCACTATAGCCAATGAAAATGAGGTTTTCACCTTTTGTTTATATACTTCTCCCGGACTTGAGATGGAATGAGAGCATATGCAAGACAACCAAATATTCTAAGTTGACTTACAACTAGCTTTCTTCAATGCCATGCTTCAAAAGGTGTTTTATTCCGAACCGCCTTCGCTAGAGAAAGATTAAGAATATGGACAGCAGTACTTATAGCTTCTGCCCAGAACTTGTTTGGAAGTCCTTTGCCATTCAACATGCTTCTCGCCATTTCTACGATGGTCTGATTTTTCTCTCGGCGACACCGTTTTGTTGTGGTTTATGACGAACCGTAAGTTGTCTCTTAATCCCTTCTTCCTCAAATAGTTTGTAGATGTATTCTCCACCTCGATCGTTTCTGAGACACTTAAGTGCAAAACCACTTTGCTTTTCCACGAGAGCTTTGAAGTGCAAAAATTTTATGAAAGCCTCGGATTTCTGCTCAATAATGTACACCCAAGTCATCCTCGTAAAATCATCAACAAAAAGAAAAAAATACCTCTTATTGCCCAATGAAGGTGTTTTAGTAGGACCACATATGTTTGAATGCACTAACTCGAGTGGTGCATTAGCTCTCCAGAATGTTTTTGGAAAAGGAAGACGATAAATCTTTCCATACACACATCATTCGCATACTTCTTCTTTAGGTTTTATTTCGGCAGCCCAACAACCATGTCTTTTTGCTTCAAAAATTTCAGACCTTTCAGGTTAAGATGGCCAAACCTTAAATGCCAGAGACGAGTGTCGTCTTGAGTTGCACTCTTCCAAGCAACATTGGTAGATTTCATGTTGAGTGGAAACAAGTTGTTTGAAGTCATCTTGATAGTAGAAGTATCTCCAGTTTTTTTTTTTTTTTTTTTTTTTTTTTTTTTTTTTTTTTTTATCAAGAATCTCACATTTTCCGTAATCAAAGATCAGCTTGTAGCCATTTTTCATCATTTGTCTAACACTCAAAAGATTTTGAGAATTATAAGAAGAGTAATGGACATCATGAATGAATTTGTTACCTCTGTTGGTATGCACAACAACAGTTCATTTTCCTTCAATTTTGACACACTTCTTGTCGTCTAGTTCGATGTGAAATGTGAAGCCTTCGAGTTGATGAAACTCTTTCTGATTTCCTGTCAAGTGATTATTACAACCGCTATCCAAAAACCAAGTGTTGTTAGTTTTTCCGGCATCCATGAAAGAGAAAAATAATTTATTTTCTTCTTCCTTGTCCGTAAAATTTACTCCTTTCTTCTTTTCACAGTTTTCTTCCTTCTTCTTAAATCAACAATCTTCATCATAATGATTAGGAATATTACATCTAGTGCATTTTCACCAACAATCTTTAGACTCGTGGCTATTTTTACCATAAAAAGGCACTCAAGATTAGAGTTACCATATTTCTGTTGCGAGGAAGAATCTGTCCTCCCTCGTCCTCTGCCTCGTCGTGGAGAATTTCTTCCTCGGCCTCTGTTTGAAGAGTTTCCACGAGATGAGTTTCCTCCTCCTTGATGATGGGCTTTTTTGAGATATTTGTTTTGGCTTTAAAAGCTTGTTCAAGGGGCTGATTGTATTTGCTTATTCTCTGCTCATGTGCTTCTAAAGATCCCATAAGTTCATAATGAGTGAGCTTATTGAGATCTTTAGTCTCGATGATGACAACAACAATATGTTCAAATTTTTGAGGAAGACTCCCCAAAATTTTCTCGACAACTTTCTTGTCCGGTGCATCACCTCCGCAGCTCTTAATTTGGTTGATAATTTCAGCAACTCTGGAGAAGAAGTCCTTCACGAGCTCTCCTTCTTTCATTGACAACTTTTCAAATTAACTCCATAAGAACTGTAGCCTAACAGAGATTGCTTTTTCAGATCCTTGAAACTCTATTTTCAGAGTTTCCCACGCATCCACCATTGTTTTAGTGTCGAAAATGCGAGGATAGATAGTTTTGCTGACACATTGCTGAATGATTCGTAGTGCCATGGCATTCTTCTTCACATTTTCTTTATTCTCCTTCTCTTCTTCAGAAATCTCGTAGCTTTCTTCGACTACATCCCAGAGATCTTGTGAGAGGAAGATGGTCTCCATTTGAGAACTCTAATAATCGTAGTTCTCACCATTGAAAATCGGAATTTGGCTAGATGTGTATGAGAAAATGGAATTCGGAGAGGTTTTCATATTGACAATGACGAGGCTGCACTCTAGATACCAAATTTGTTGGAGAAAATTTGAAGATAACAGATTTATATATGTGAAGCTATAACTCTTGCTTTATGATTTTATTGATAGAACTTGATTATGATCCAACTACACATAGGATATATACAGTAAATAAGAGAAATACGTAAAGGCATAGATACTTAAGAGTCTTATTAATGTAATTAAAAACATGACTTTTGAGGAAGTACTTGAAGAGACTAATAATTACAAATTACTCTTTAACATCAACTCCTTGGTTGCTTTCCAATTTGCTTTGGCGTTGGGGACGAAAACCTCGCCGAGCTTGGCCCCTCCGTAGAAGAACTCCACGGTGTGGTGCTGCGGTACTTGTAGGGGCCGAAGTTGGTGTTCTTGACGGCGAACTCGGCGTTGTTATATGATTAATATTTTTGGATTTGAATTAACGCACGATAGGGCTAGGCTTGATCTCTTGCTTTGATTTGTTGTTATGGGAGAGGGAAAAACGTTCTACTATTTAATTTCTAACCCTTAAATTACTAGTAGTATATTATTATTGCTGAAGAAGCTTCTAATTGTAAGTGTGGTGGGATGGTTGATTTTTTTTCCATGTGATCAGTGGTTATTTTTTAATAGTTGAAACAAGAATTTAAAAATTGGTGTCACATTTTCAGTAATTTAAGATTTATTAAATTTCAGTCACACATAGACAACTCAAATAATATTAGCTCCATATCATTAATTTATTAAATTTCATTCAAAGTGTTTACCGTTAACTAATAACAAAAAAAACAAAAATTGCAATTTTTTCGTAAATAATTATGCCGGAACTTGAAAACGATAAAAGCAAGCCAACATATAACAAATTATTGAATTCTATATATAAAACGCCAAACAATAATATGATACGTACATATGTTTAAAAGAATAGTAAAAGAATATCATAAAATATGAACACAACATTGAAATAAATCATTTGCAGGAAATATTCCTAATAGTTTGGGAAGCAGTGACAATTTCCATGGTGCAATTCATCCTAGTAGCTTTGTTCTTCTTCATGATGAATATCAGCTCCGCTCTCCCTCTCATCTGCGCCGAGCTCGTGATCGGCACTACTCCGGCGCTAATTTCCCTCCCAAGCTGTTCGCCACCGCTGAGATTTAACTCGACGGAGGAGACGGTGAATTTCTTGGTGGATCTCCACCCGGCTTTAGAGCCGGGGACGAGAACCTCGACAATCTTGCTCCCTCCGTGGAAGAACTCAACGGTGGTGTCGCGGTACTTGTAGCGGCCGAAGTTTGTGTTCTTGACGGAGAAGTCGGGGTTGATGGTGGCCCGCAGCGATGGACTCGTCGGAGTTCCGAGATTGAGGGCGGTGACGGTGGCTCCGCGGATACGGAACTTGGGGGTTTTGACTTTCATGACGGTTAGGGTAAATGCAGTAATGATTGCGGTTTGGAAGATGATGAAGAGAAGTACGTAGAGGATGCATTTTGTGCGCTTCTTCTTCCGCTGCTCCCTGGCGGCGGTGTGAGCGGCGGCGGCCTCCGTGTCGGCACCTCGTACGTAGCCTCTGGCCGGATATGCTGATTGTTGTTGCTCCTTCTCAGCCATCACTAACTGATTTTCAGAGGAGAAAAAGAAATGAGAAATGAGAATTCTTAATTTGCTAATGAAGAAATGAGAAGGAATGTGTTGATGGTGGAGGTGGGAGTGAGTCGTGTATAAATAGATTTTGAGGGAGGGAGAGAGAAACGTTGAATAATTCTAGTTAAGGAAAAGATAAGTTAACGCGTGAGAGTTGAATGATATTACTATGTGAAGAAGGAAATTTCTCATTCATAATAAGCATATATTAATACGCAGAAGCTTCTAACAAGAAGTCTTGTTTCAACGATTTTAAATACTGGCTGATGGAGACATCATGATAATAATATTTTATTATGATTTTTAGTTTTAACTTCTATTTTTGTGATTAGTATGTCGATAAATAGTGGCCGCAACCGGAAGTACCAAAAATACTACTCCCTCCTATTCTTTTTATTTATCATTCTAGTTTTTCCAATTATTTATCTTTTGTTTTACATTTTGAAAAATTAAAAATTCTATTCAGACATATTATGTCGGAACATACGTACTTGAAACAAGAAAAAATTACCGGTGCCTTCAAAATTTTCTTCCTAGTCAGACCCTCTATCTCAATTTTAACCTTTTTTAATGTGTCTTGTAGTATTAATTACTCCCTCTGTTCAGGAATAAGTGTCCACTTTGTACTGGGCACGGAGATTAAGAAAGCTGATAAAGTGAAAGTGAGTGGGGTAAAAGTTAGGATATAGAGGTAGTGAGATAATGACAAAAAAGAGGTGGTATTGACCAAAAAGTAAGAATAAAGTTGTTGGGATGATAAAAAAGTAGAAATAAAGTTGATGTGAGGTGGGGTCCTAAATGACAAAGGATAGTAATTTTTGTAAAGTAAAGAGGGTAGTGTTGTACAAAAAGACAAAATGGACACTTATTCACGAATATGGTTACTGTTCCAAAGTGGACACTTATTCGTGAACGGAGGGAGTACTAAAAAGACTCCTGCTATTTCCTCTAGACTAGATGGACCGGTTTCATTCATCTATTTATTTTCAGTTCTCCGACGTTTGTGTATTTGTAGAATAGGGAACTCCAACTCACACAATTTGGCTCCAAATTTCAAAATTTAGATAATTTTTTTTTTAATTCTAGTGAATTGTGAATATTGAATTCCCTCCTTGATAATTTGGCCCCAAAAGAGGAATTCATACCTCACACGCCAGTTTGTTGACAAATGAGTATTTTAATTTGTTTTTAGTGATATCATATAAGTGTTGTGTTATTAATAATAGAATAACATTAAATGAAATTATGTTGGGCATAATATTTTTTTCCTAATATGCGTGCTTGAGCTGATGACAAACATTAAGAATAGGAGGGAGTATATGTTGAGGGTTTAATTACTTAGAGGTGGCAAATGAAAATTAATTAAGTAGGAGAATGTAACTAATGAACTGTTAGTATGTAGAGTTAACTAGTAGAGAGGCCCTTTTAGAATTAAGGGGTATAATTTTGTACCCCAACTTAATTTTCAATAAAAGAGGCCAAATTTGACACGATGAGACAAAAATACCCTTGAACTTACTTTTAAAATTTTACCTATTACCATATTTCAAAATCATTTTCAAATTTATGTCTCTCTCTATCTCTTTCTCTCTCTACATGTTCTCTCTCTCTCTCTGCAGATTTCTCCAACCCCCCTCCCTACCACCACCCTATCTCTCACGCTGCTGCTGCTCCGCCGCTGCTCCGCCACCACTCTTCCACTCTATCCAACCACTACCACCACCACCACCATCCTTTCTTCTCTTTCTCTCTCTCTCTCTGCAGATTTCTCCAACCTCCACCACCACCACCCTTTCTCTCATGCTGCCGCGGCTCCGCCACCACCCTTTCTTCTCTTTCTCTCTCTTTCTCTCTCTACCTCTCTCCTTTTGCTTTCTCTCTCTAGAAAATCAGATCTATGCCGCCGCCTCGTTTTTCTTCTTCTCCGTCGGTGCCCCGCTTCACTGCTTCTCCGTCGTCGCGCTCTTTTCCTTCTCCGCCGCCTCGATCACCCACCGTGATTTCTCATCCGAAAATTTTCGCAGTTGTACAGATGCCACGACTTGATTAAAGTCGTGCAGTCGTAGCAATGTTTGTTGTTCATATGAATGAGGTAAGATATTCGGAATATCGTACTTTTATTGTTACAATTTTGTTAAACTCGTACTTGATTGGTAGATATTTTAGGGAATATCGTTGCATATTTGGTACGATTTGACAAATTCGTGCATGTATTTTTGCTTAAAACTGATACGATATTATGATATGTTTGTGTTTTTAAAATTTCACGTGTTTATGATGTTACAATATTAGAAATATCGTACTATTGTGGCAACGATTTTATTAAACTCGTACTAAAGGCTAACGAATTCAAAGATATTTTGTAGCTACTTTGATGAATATCGTTACATATTTGGTACGATTTGATAAATTTGTGCATGTGTTCTTTCTTAAAATTGATACGATATTACGATTTATTTGTGTTTTTAGATTTCATGTGCCTATGATGTTACGATATTTAGAATATCGTATTTCTGTGGTTACGATTTTGTTAAACTCGTACTCGAAGCTGACCTATTCATGCATGTTTTGTAGCTATTTTGGAGAACTCGTACGATTTTGTTAAGAATGCATGTTTGTAATTTATTACGAGATTTGTAAAATCGTACGTGAGGGTAATTGCATGTGAGTATGTTGTTACGATACGTACTTGCTATGTGACGATTTTGTCAATCTCGTACATGAATACACATTTGACACATTTGTATCTCAATATTTTCAAGATTGCGTGGACACCTGTCCGACCGGCATTGACTACGTAATTGAGATATGTTTGATATTTGAGGATAGAATGTGTGCAATGTAGTAATTCCGTAGATACAATATTGTTAATCTCGTACGTAAGGGTGAACAATTGATGTCACGAAATACGAATTATCTATGAATGCATGTGTGTAGTTAGGGTGATTGGATGTGTGTATGTTGTTACGATATTAGCAATATCGTACTTGATATGTTACGATGTTCTTAATCTCATGTGAGTATGTTGTTACGATACGTACTTGCTATGTGACGATTTTGTCAATCTCGTACATGAATACACATTTGACACATTTGTATCTCAATATTTTCAAGATTGCGTGGACACCTGTCCGACCGGCATTGACTACGTAATTGAGATATGTTTGATATTTGAGGATAAAATGTGTGCAAAGTAGTAATTCCGTAGATACAATATTGTTAATCTCGTACATAAGGGTGAACAATTGATGTCACGAAATACGAATTATCTATGAATGCATGTGTGTAGTTAGGGTGATTGGATGTGTGTATGTTGTTACGATATTAGCAATATCGTACTTGATATGTTACGATGTTCTTAATCTCATATGTGAGGGTGACCAATTTATAGCACGAAATTCTAATTGTTTGTGATTTTGTGAAAGCATATGTGTAGTTTGTTACGAGATTTGTAAAATCGTACGTGAGGGTGATTGGAAGTGTGTATGTTGTTACGATATTCCCAATATCGTACTTCGTATGTTACGATATTGTCGTACTTTGTCCGTTATGATGTTGTTAATCTCGTACGTGAGCGTGAGAAATTGATGCCACGACAATACGTATTGTTTGTATTTTTGTGATTGCATGTGTGTATGTTGTTACGATATTCCTAAAATCGTATTTGGTTTGTTATGATTTTGCTTAACTCGTACATAAATATATATTTGACACCTTTGTATCTAATTATTTTGAAGGTTGCGGGGACCCTTGTCCGACCACCGTTGACTAAACCACCCCACCACAGAGTCCAATGTTATGGCTACGTCGGTCTAATTGGAGATATCCACAAAGTGCTCGATTTTTTCGGGCCCGAAGCAAAGGCTGCAGTGAAGCTATGAGCTCTAGGGTATAGTACAATTTGTGTCAAGGGTTTTCAAGTGATGACCAACATACAATTTATCGTAGTGATAATGTAACAATAAATGAAAATCGTAGCAGTGTATGTCCATATTTCGTGATCGTCAAATACGATATTATGTATGTCGTACAATATATAATACGATAATTCAATCATGCACTCGTATTAGAGATATGTTTGTACAATCTAAAACACCTTATTTGTATGTATGATTGCTACGACTTTGCATCAAATCGTAGCAACTTTATTACATCTTTTGTACAATATCATGTTTTCTCGTATCGAGATCAGTGATAATTATAGCCACATTTTTACAAGTTTAAAATAATTTGTTTGTGATTGCATGTATAATTGAGATTTGTTTGAGATTTGAGGATACCATGTGTGAAAAATAGTACTTCTGTAGATACAATATTGTTAATCTTGTACGTGGGGGTGAACAATTGATGCCACGAAATACGAATTATTTGTAGTTTGTTACGAGATTAGGGTTAATGGTTTAGGGTTGGCACGAAATAAGAATGCACGTGTGTAGATTGTTACGAGATTTATAAAATCGTACGTGAGGGTGATTGCATGTGGATATATTGTTACGATATTCTCAATATCATACATGCTATGTTACGGTGTTGTTAATCACGTATGTGAGGGTGTCCAATTTATGGCACGAAATACGAAGGCATGTGTGTAGTTTGTCACGATATTTGTAAAAACTGTACGTGAGGTTGATTGTATGTGTGTATGTTGTTACGATATTCCTAAAATCGTACTTTGTTTGTTACGATTTTGCATAACTCGTACATGAATACATCAAACATCATACCTCCCCTTAACATGATACATGATTTGTCTTCATATTTACATCGAACATGATACCTCCGCTTATTTTGCTTTCACCGCCGCCACGCTCGCCAACTTCAACCCCGGATCCGCGGCCAATCCGTCACTCCGAGCGACGATGAACGCCGAATTCTCGGTGAAGAACACCAACTTCGGCCGCTTCAAGTACGATAACACCACCGTGGAGTTCTTCTACCGTGGGGACAAGGTCGGCGAGGTATTGGTGCAATCATGTACGAGTTAAGCAAAATCGTAACAATTTAAGTACGATTTTAGAAATATCGTAACATGCACACATACAATTTGTAATCTCGTGTACGAGATTATAAATGTCGTATCATCCTATGTACATGCATTCACAAAAACTGTGTATTTATAATCACATTTCTACAAGTTTAATATATATCGTAGCACAGAGTTATTATTTCGTAGCACAATATATGATTCGAATATATAATCGTACACTCGTATTATAGATATGTTTGTACGATGTACAAAACTTCGTACAAACATAACCTCGTGCATGGCCACAATCAAACATTGATACGATGACACGATCAAATTACGAACAAATCTAATGATGTTACGATATACCATATATCGTACAACCACTGACTGTTAATCGTACAATTTCGACGAACAAAAATGTTAACGATCTAAAACCTCAGATCTAAGCGAGATTCAACATAAAATCGCACAAAAATGATCGGGATAATATACAGTATCTCCATCGTCGTTTACAAACGGGTAAACGTCCAAATACCGGCGCCGGAAAAAAAAGTTCAAAACAAGATTGACGAAGACGAAGACGAAGACGACGAAGAAGATGGAGAAGCTCTATTATTACAGCAACAAAACTATTGTACCTCCATCATCGTTTAAATCAGAGAAAAACTTCCGACAACAAGCTTTGGAGAAAAAAAAACGAAAAACTCTAAAATCGAAACCCACACGAAAAAAAAAAATAGCAAAACTAATGAAGAATTCTAGAAGATGATGACTTGCACGAGGCGGCGGCGGAGAAAGAGAGGAGCGGGGCAGTGGCGGAGAAGGAGAGGAGTGGAGCGACAACGGAGAATTGTTGTTTTTTTGAGAGAATTCGTAAAGAGAGAAAGAGAAAGAAAAAGAGAAGAGAAAATTTGAAATTGAAATTTGCAGGAAAAAAGGGAGAGAAGAAAGAGAAGAGAGATAAATAAAGTAGGAGAGAGAGAAGTGAGTGATTGGTGAAAAGTAAGGGTGTTTTGGTCTCATCATGTCAAAGTTGGCATCTTTTATTGTAAATAAAGTTGGGTACAACTTTATTGTTTTTATCTATAGAGGGTCCATAAATATTAATAAACTCTAGTATATATGTATCACTTCAAGATTAGTTATGTAATTCCCATGCTTCCTTTTAAATTTCTATACATGATTAATTAATTGAAATCATGCACGCACCATTAAGAGGGCTTATAAGAAATTATGGTCAAAATTACGTAGCACACTAGAAGCTAAGATGGATTTTAATCATGAAAATAAAAATGAGGCGACATCGAAACAAAATTGTTGCAAGATGCAAGAATGAAAAATAAAATACACACAATTATTTTTTAAATTTAATTTTGAGATCAAAGCGATGTCATTTACTATTACCATCTCATTTTCTAATTAATCTTTTACAGAAATCCACCTTAACTTCCGGTGTGCCACGTCCAATTCCGGCACCGGAAATCAAGGCTATAATGTAGTAATTGTGAAAATTTTGATATTTAATAATGTAATTGATACATTTCGTTTAGATTGAAACAAAATTGTAAGAAGTCGATAGTTTGGTTATCAATATTTAAGTGAAAATTACCAAAATCAATTATAAATTTTCTTTTTGAGCTGGTAACTGAGTAGAAGACCCCGAGACCTGTATATATATATATATATATTTTTTTTTTGATATTGTGGGAATCTGCAGCCTCTACCTTCGGTGCGCACTGAGTAAACCTCCGTCCCTTGTGCAATAACTAGCAAACCACACACGGCAAGTAAACCATACTTTTCAAATAGGAGTGACAGACTCAACCTATAAAGACGGTTATATTTGCGGTCCATTGCTTGAGTATGCTGAAATTGAGGTTTACCGTTTATGGAATATTTTTCGAATTTTATATACATTGGATAATATATTACAACTTGGAGAAAAACCGAAAAAGAAAACAATAAAGTGACAAAAATCAAAACAAAGGAGACTCAAATACGCCAAAGTCAAAGAACTTAATCATGAATCGCAGACGATACTCCCAATCTGCTGCGCCTCCGTCACGATTTCCATGGCACATTTCAAATAAGCGGATCTGTTCTTCCTCAACACGAAAATCAGATCCACTCTCCCTTCCATCTTCGCCGCGCTCGTGATCGGCACCACTCCGGCGCTCAAATCGCTCGAAAGCTGCGAATTGCTCCGTCCATTTACCAGATTCAAATCGACGTCGACTCTGAATTCGCGTGTGGATCGCCAATTGGCTCTGGATTCCGGCACCAATACCTCGCCGACCTTGTCCCCACGGTAGAAGAACTCCACGGTGGTGTTATCGTACTTGAAGCGGCCGAAGTTGGTGTTCTTCACCGAGAATTCGGCGTTCATCGTCGCTCGGAGTGACGGATTGGCCGCGGATCCGGGGTTGAAGTTGGCGAGCGTGGCGGCGGTGAGGCGGAATTTGGGCGTTCTGAGTTTCATGACGGTCATGTCGAAGATGGTAATGATTGCGGTTTGGATGATGAGGAAGAGAGCGATGTAGATGATGAGTTTCGTCCGTTGCTTCCTGCGCTGCTCTCTGTCGTCGTGAAGGGCGGCGGCCGCCTCGATGTTGTTGCTTTGTGTGTTGCCGTTGGCCGGCACTGCTGAATGTTGCTCCGTCTCAGCCGCCATCACTGAGTAATATTTTAGAGAGAGAGAAAGAGAAGAAATGAAACGAGAAATTCTTTGGTTATGGTTTTTTCTTTCTTTCGATGAGAAAGGTGTGAAGTTAGTTATTCAAGTGTTGATGCTGGAGGATGGGAGTGTGTTGTTGAGAGAGAGAGAGAGAGCTTTTGAATTGGGTGAAGAATGGGTAGTACTAGTAGGAAATGCAGCGTGTGGACTAAATAGGTTTAGAAAAAATGTAATGTAGTAATGATTTTTTTTATAGACATTTTCTTTTAGGATAATTGATTTTTATATAGTATGTGTAACTCTGCGGAATCATACGTAAGCTAGGGTGATGTAATAATAACTGAAGTCTTTATTTGACTATTTTAAACGCTGACCTACACGCTACAATACTTCACACCACAGTTGAATTTTCCTGTCGCCAAGCAAGATTCAGTCCCGCTATATCATAGTGGTGGTAGGAGTTTGCTTAAGGCTAAAAGGTCCCGATTTAATCTCCGCTATCGGTTTTATAGGTTAAGTTTGTTACACTTGCTCTATATAATTTGCAAGTCAATTACTTATATGCGACTCGTCACATATTATGCGGTGGGCGCGTGTATTATACGCGTCTGATTTTTTTTCTTCTTTTTTCAGTTTTTTGCCTTTACCTTTTTTCTATTTTTTTTATTTGTTTTTATTTTCAACTTTTATTTTAATTTAAAAAAAATCTATTTTTTTTCACTTTTTTTTTTGTTTGCCGTTTCGTTTTTTTGTTTACCGCTTCTTCTTTGATCAAGATTCGAACGAGGGGAGCCGAAAGCCTCGGAGCGAGCCGAAAAAGTCCAAAATGTTGCCCGTCAATTATCCTTATATTAGTAATCGGAGCGAAGGCGGAGCCGTAAAATTGGAGCCGAAGGCGGAGCCGTAATATCGGAGCCAAAGGCGGAGACGGGAAAAAAAAGAAAGAAAAAAAATGACCGGATCAACGGATCAAACCCAGGTTGACCGGGTCGACCCAGCCCGGACCCGATCGCATGCATAGCAGCAGGTCGCATGGGAGACATGCTCAATTTGCAAACTATTACAATACAAATATCATAATTTATCTAGTATGCAATAAAAGTAATGACTGTGAGTTTCAAGATACAAAAGAAGAAGCAAACATATGATATTAACTGGTGGTGACAAAGCCAAAACCTTTTAGGGTTGTCTAAATGGGACGCGTAGGGTACCCTACCCGAAAAAATCGGGTACTCGACCCTGATTTTTTGAAAATATTAATATCCTATCCCGACCCTATATTAAAAATTGGGTATCCAATATACTTGAGCGGTAATCCCAATCAGGTATTAGCGTACCCAAATTGCCCAACATTATTACTAAATATATATTATATTATGCCAAAACATACTTACCATTATTCAAATCTAAATTATAACTCTATAAAATTGTGTCTCAATGATCCATACAAACAATTGAGCAAAAAAAAAATTAATAGAAAAATCATAACAATCAATAACCAATCAAACAAAAAAAATTGCATATGCAACTTAATATTAAAAAAAGTACCAACACCATTAGTTTATAATTAAATTATAAAACCATAAGCAACCTAATCAGTAAATTATATTAAAAAAACTAGGGTATACATATAAGAGATTTATATAAAATTATTAGTTATATATATATATATATATATATATATATTAATTCAAAGTAATATAGGAGTAATATAAATAAAGAAATATAATATATAAAAATAAAAATAAAAATTCGGATTTACTTGGGTACCTGGATCGGGTGTCGGCTATACACGATACCCGAAATATCTAAAATTTTCATCCCATATCCCGACTCATTTACCCGAATATGCAGGTATCGAGTACTCAATACCCGTCGGATGTCAAGTCGGCCGATTACTCATCACCTATTTAGACAGCCCTAAAACTTTTATTGAAATGTTTCAACCAATAATAATAAAAGTGTTCCCGAAAAAACTAGTAATAATACAAAAATAAAAAGTAATGAATATATAATTTAAAATAATTTTATAAATTATTTATAATTTTGATCTTTACAATTATTCAATTAAAGTTTACCTTTAAAAATAATATTAGAATAGAATCGCCTATAATATTATTGAAGTGAAAA
Organism: Schizonepeta tenuifolia; assembly: GCA_029490685.1. NCBI lineage: Eukaryota > Viridiplantae > Streptophyta > Magnoliopsida > Lamiales > Lamiaceae > Schizonepeta > Schizonepeta tenuifolia. The sequence goes on from CM055959.1 coordinate 96,692,322, forward strand.
ATCATGTAGTCCAATTGAGTGGGACAACACACAAGTGCGAATTAGTTCGTTTTTAGATTAAGTAAGCTGACATAGTTGAAAAATAATTGAGAATAAAAGTGTGAATTAGTTCATGTATGTGCATTTGGCTTATAGTGGTAGATTTGATCATTACGCTCGACTAGACTTCCTAAATAGCAATAATTAAGTCCCATTGTAATATACAACCTATTCACACGTGACTAAGAGTTACACCATTAACAAAAAAATAAAATAAAATAAAATAAAATAACGCAATAAGACTGTATTGAAAGAGAAGAAGGGTGCTACAATACGTAAGCATAACTGCTGCACCTGAAACCATGCATGTAAATCAAATAATGGGAAAACATAAATAAATAGATAAATAAATCATTTGCAGACAATATTCCTAATAGTCCGCGAGGCCGTAACAATTTCCATGGTGCAATTCATATTAGTAGCTTTGTTCTTCTTCATGATGAATACCAGCTCCGCTTTCCCTCTCATCTGCGCCGAGCTCGTGATCGGCACTACTCCGGCGCTAATATCCCTCCCAAGCTGATCGCCGCCGCTGAGATTCAATTCGACAGCGGAGATAATAAATCTCTTAGTGGATCTCCATCCGGCTTTAGAATTGGGAACAAAAACCTCGCCGATCTTGCTCCCTCCGTGGAAGAACTCCACGGTGGTGTTGAGGTATTTGTAGCGGCCGAAGTTGGTGTTCTTGACGGAGAATTCGGGGGTGATGGTGGCCTGCAGCGACGGATTCGCTGCAGTTCCGACGGTAAGGGCGGTGACGGTGGCTCCGCGGATGCGGAACTTGGGGATTTTGACTTTCATGATGGTTAGGGAAAATGCAGTAATGATTGCAGTTTGGAAGATGATGAAGAGAAGTACGTAGAGGATGCATTTGGTGCGCTTCTTCTTCCGCTGCTCTCTGGTGGCGGCGTGAGCGGCACCGGCCTCCGTGTCGGCACCACGTACGTAGCCGTTGGCAGGATATGCTGATTGTTCCTTCTCCGCCATCTGATTTTCGTTTAAATAGATACTGTTTGATAATATATATGTCAGCTTTTGCTAGCTAGCTTTTATTTGTTTTCTCAAATGGAGGATGAATGAAAACAAATGTTGATGGTGGATGAGGTATTGCCGCCCGGTCTCAAATATATATATAGACTTGGTGTGTGTGTGTGTGTGTGTGTGTGAGAGAGAGAGAGAGAGAGAGAGAGAGAGGAAATATCCTTGAAGTCAAGTCAAGAATGGTAGCTAGGTAGAAGCAGAACTTGTATTGGGAAATCTAATTATGTATATATATTTTAGGTTTAGCACTTACTAATAGTAGTTATAAATCATAACGAGTAGTTGAGATTTAGTTTATTTCTAGATGCTTATTTATTTTATAACGCGTGGTCTAGACTTTAATTAAAATTTTGTTGAGAATCGAATCGAAGGAAAGGGAGGGCCAACTTTTTCAACAGATCCATCTTTTCGGTCTATGACATCGATCGGCTCACAAAGTCTGATGTAGGATCCACGTAATTTCATGTTGTATTGCTTTAAACTAATTTAGTAATGAAATAAATTAATTAGTGTGTGTTCGCATGCACATACTTGACATATTTATTTATTTATTATTGATATTAGCTAGAATTCTATGGCGAGGATCGTACGTTTGCAATGACTTTGCACTTATATATGAATAGTAATCAACGAAAGTACAACTCAACAAACAAGTGACGGTGTAAATTCGGAAGTGAGAGAGCGAGGGAGACAACGATTTTGTTGAAAATTGGTGTAGTTTAGAGTTGACATAACTACAAGCTAAGTTTAAGAAAGTATATAATGCAGCATTTGCAAAAAGTCTGATCTGGTCTAGTGAAGTGGACCTCGCCATGCGGTCAAGCCAATTCTCCTTTCTTATAAAATTAATTAATCAATAAGTATAGTTTATTAAATTTTAATTAAAATTTATTAATTTTTAAATGAAGTTTAATTATTAATAACAATAAGAATCACCAATCTTAATAATTAGTCTCAGAATTTATTAATTACTATTTATTATTTTAAATTTATCCTTTACCAATATAATGAGGAATGCACGGAACGCGTGGCACATATAAATTTTTGGGATGGATTGTATTTGCAAACCCAGACTCTAAATAATACTCCCTCCGTCCCACCAGGCTTGTCCTGTTTCTTTTAAGCACGAGATTTAAGGAGAAAATAATTAAGAGTAGAAAGTAAGTTTAGTGTAGTTTTTAAAGTAAAATAAAGTGGGTAGAGAGAGAGAGAGAGAGTGAATAGTAGAATAAAGTGATAAAGTAAAATAAAGTGGGTAGAGAGAGTGAATAGTAAAATAAAGTGGAATAAAGTGAGTGAAGAGAGAATGAGAATAGTGAATGTCACAGAAAATGAGGTGAAAAAGTATGATGAAAGGTGTAAAGTGGATTGTATAAAAAATTAATTGTCTCCTAATTATTTCCAAAAAAGGAAACATGACAAGAATAACAGGACATCCCAAAAAGGAATACAAGACAAGTCTGGTGGGACGGAGGGAGTAATAATAATAAGATTAGTTTCTCGATAGATGACATGTGCATTTTTTGCTCGATAGATTGCGAAATTGTTGAACTTTTTTTTTCCTTGTCCGTTTGCTCATAGAATTTAGGCTAGTTGTTATAATTGGTTTGAGCTTGTGTATGTTGGTCCACTCAATCCTATCACTCACTTTGAGATACATTTGGGTATAATAAGGAAGAGAAAATAAGTAGAAGTGTGGAAGGCCTTATGGATTTGAGTGGCAAGGAATATTTGGAATCACAAAAATGTAGTGGTTTTTAAGGATTTAATAAGCAGCAGTCAGGAGTTGATCGAATTAATTAAAGTGAGGTTTTGGTTTTATATTTCAAATCTTTATCCTAACCCTTCTTGTTTTAGTTTAGGAGATTGGATGAGTAATTCTTCTCTTTGTTTTAATTTGTTGGGGTAATATGTTGTGTTTTGTTGTATTGAACAATATTTCTTTTTTCGGGTTGCACCTCACGTATTCGAATAAACTTTTACTTATATAAAAAAAAAAAAAAATAGTTTCACGATATACTCGTTAACTGCATCATCCTTAAGCTTCACAGGCAGCAGCTCACCATCCCCATGCATATAATATGTAAGCATAATTAGTGATTAAGTCGTCGCCAACCAAATTAAGTACATATATAAAATAAAAGACAATATTTTGTTCTATAAGTACATATTTGAAAATAAGAATGATATTATATTTTATTTCAAATTGAATGATAATCTTATAAAGTAGAAAACGTTACAATGTTGAAGAACTAATAAGAAGACTGATTCATAGATGTGGCTTGCACACGGGAGAATTTTTGACGTTTGTTTCTTTTTCCATTGTTTGCTTGCTTCTGTTTTTTCCCCCTCGTATTATGGCTTTAATTTCACAATATTTATTTGGTATTTCAATGTGGAAAAAATGAATTTTTCGCATAGAAATAAAATGGTTAATTATATCGTAAAAATGTATTATCGTAGTATTGGTTTAACAAAGCAATCAGGGTAAAACTTATGTATGATGGATTGTATCGTACAATTGGTGTGGTCAATCCATATTTTTTAATTTCAGTTTTGAAACATTTTAATTGATTAACATTTTATCAGTAACCAATTAGTATTTATTAATTTAAATTAATTAGATTAATCAAATATTAATTGATTTAAATAATTACTAAAAAAAAACTCCTACGTTCTCAAATAACATAGTCTAGGGAGAGAGTAACACTGAAAAATATTTGTTGAATGGAGAAAGGATGCGAAATTGAGTAATAAGGGGAGCTAGCCAGTTAGAAGTGTCTCTTAATTAATCAGTGGCATTGTTGATTAGGGAAAATTTCATGTGTTAAACAATTAAAGATGATTTTAATCAGTCTGCATCCGGCGCCGTAGCATGATGCAGGATATTATTCAAATTATAAATTACTCCATCCGTTCAGGAATAAGTGTCTACTTTGTACTTGGCACGGAGATTAAGAAAAGCTGATAAAGTAACAAAAAAATAGTGGTAATAACAAAAAATGTGGTACTCATAAAAAAGTAAGAATAAAGTTGTTGGGATGATAAACAAGTAAAAATAAAGTTGATGTGAGGTGAGGTCCTAAATGACAAAGGATAGTGTTGTACAAAAAGGCAAAATAGACACTTATTCATGAACCTGATTACTGTTCCAAAGTGGACACTTATTCGTGAACGGAGGGAGTACAAAAAGGTAAATGTCATCTAAGATTTTATTTCATCAGTATAAATTACTGCAACGAAACATAAGACAGATATTATTATACTGTGAAAATGAATCCAATATAATAAGCAGATACAATCATACAAGTGTTAAAAAGCAACAAAAAAGAAAAAAAAAATAAGGACTAAAATACACAACGTATATATCGTATAGTAATAAAAAAAAGAATGGAATTAAAAAAAAATCATTTGCAGGCAATATTCCTAATAGTCCGCGAGGCCGTGACAATTTCCATGGTGCAATTCATATTAGTAGCTTTGTTCTTCTTCATGATGAATACCAGCTCCGCTTTCCCTCTCATCTGCGCCGAGCTCGTGATCGGCACTACTCCGACGCTTATATCCCTCCCAAGCTGATCGCCACCGCTGAGATTCAACTCGACGGCGGAGACGGTGATTTTCTTGGTGGATCTCCATCCGGCTTTAGAATTGGGAACGAAAACCTCGCCGATCTTGCTCCCTCCGTGGAAGAACTCCACGGTGGTGTTGCGATATTTGTAGCGGCCGAAGTTGGTGTTCTTGACGGAGAATTCTGGGGTGATGGTGGCCTGCAGCGACGGATTCGTTGCAGTTCCGACGGTAAGGGCGGTGACGGTGGCTCCGCGGATACGGAACTTGGGGGTTTTGACTTTCATGATGGTTAGGGAAAATGCAGTAATGATTGCTGTTTGGAAGATGACGAACAGAACTACGTAGAGGATGCATTTTGTGCGCTTCTTCTTCCGCTGCTCTCTGGCGTCGTGAGAGGCGGCGGCCGCCTCCGTGTCGCCGCGTCGCTCATATCCATTGGTCGGTACCTGCTTCTCTGCCATCTGATTGAATTTTAGTGTGTGAAGAAGAGTAATGTGAAATGTTATGTTTCAAGTCTGCTTGCTTTTTTTTTTTGCTTAATTGGCTTTCTTGAAGAGGATGTGAATGAGAGTGAGTTGATATTGGAGAGCTAGCTATCCCTATATATAGACGAGAGAGAGAGAGAGAGAGAGAGAGAGAGAGAGAGAGAGAGAGAGAGAGAGAGAGGTATGTGTAGGCAAATCTATTTTTTTTTTTTTTCAAAAAAGAAATTATTTAAGTTTTATAAATGGTTAGCTTGAGTTATAACGCGTGAGGTCAATTAATGGGTTCAGAAGCAAACAATTTCAGCGTACAGATCCGTCTACATATGCTGATTTTAAATTTGATTAGGGGGAGAAGCTTCTGCTGATGATATTGTTCTTCAATTTCAATAATGTTGACTTTATTAATATGAAGATAACATCAACTATTTCACTAATTTCTATTCCCTCCATCCCATTTATAATGACCACTTTCTTTTCGGCACATGTATTAAAGTAAAAGCGAATTAGGGATAAAATGTATAGTTTGGTGGAATTTTTATTGTATATTTTATTGTTGTAATAGTGTAATAAATTTATTTTGCTTTTTGAATGTAATAGTGTAATAGTAAAATAAGGAAAAGTTGTTTGGCCTAAAAAAGAAACTGACAACTCATGTAGGACGTTTTGAAAAATAATATAATACTGACAATTATGAATGGGACACAGGGAGTATATTTGGCACTATTCAAATTATTTAATTATAAAAGGTACTCCGGCACTATTCAAATTATTTAATTATAAAAAGGTTATATAAAGAAGGAAGAGGAGAAATGAAAATGAGCTAGACGTTAAGAACATTTGTTGATCACGTTGTTCAAATGCAAACAACTCTGTATACATTTAGCGTGATTTCTTGTTGCATCTTATTTATAAGGCCGATTTGTATTTATATTTAAATACTTAACGAAATACTATATATTTTATCTTAAAATAAAAGAAAGAAAGAAAGAAAAAGAAGCCGGCAATGCCAAATAAAAGGGCATTTCTTTGATCACGTAAAAGAAGATGAATGTCACATAACTAACTATTAATTCATACTTGAGCCGTGAGACCTAATATTTTGTATGAAAGCGTGTCTAATAAATTATATGACCAAGTTGAGCTTGCTTGACCATTTCTGTTGTCAAGTCTTTTTTGTGTTGGATGAAATTCATCAATACAGTTAGATGAAGCACGGATACACTCAAAAAAAAAAAAAGATGGCTACACACTTATATTTCGTCTTGATAATGGTGGTATAGCAGAGTCGTCGGGATGCCTGCGGACAAAAATCATAAATTCGAATCCTACTAACACATTATGTATTGATCAAAAGTGAGCACAAATTTTAGTAATCGGAGTGAAGGCGGAGCCGTAAAATTGGAGCCGGCTCCACCGGAAAAAAAAAATCTGGAATTAAAAAAAAATAAAAATTAAAAAAAATTACTGTAGCGCGTGAGACCCACGCGCGGCGCGTGGATCTCATGCGCCGGGTCAATCAGGCGCGTGGCGGTTCGGGGCGGGCGGGGCGGGTCGGATCGGGTTTTGTACTGTGCATATGTCCACACAAGACTTACTCAAGTGAGCACAAATTTAAATTTGTGTAATCCAAATAGTTTCACGGAGAGGATTAAAATGTGCTTTTTTTAAAGTTTCGGAGAACTTATGGTATGAAAATGAAGTTAAAGATGTGTAATAATTAAGTCAAATGTGACTTGAGAAAATAAAATACTTTCAAGACTTTTTTTTTTTTTTTTTTTTTCTCTCTTTGTTTTTCCTTTTTCGCTCATCATTGCATTATTGAAGACTTCTTGAAGGTGGTTGATTGAGATTATATATATTAAATTGCGACAATTTCTTCAGAATGTATTTCTCGTACTAGTTATTCAAACTTAATTAAACATTGAAAATATGTTTATTGAACGAAGTTTCTAATATAATACAATAGGATAAGAAAAGATAAAAAATCATAAAAACATTTGTGGTAGACCTAGGCTAGCTACAGTTTCCTTGCTAAATTGACTTCATACTTTAGTTGGTGCTTTCCGTCTATCGTCTATCATTCTCAAATTTTAATATCCACACCTACCAAAAGTTTTAATTATGTGGAGTAACTAATAATTGTAATACACTAATACTACTTATATTTCAAGTTTATTAAAACAATTAAGTTATTAATCTAACTAATTCTCACATGTGGTGTGGCTTGTATACAGTATACCAGGCATGCTTTCTTTGACTTCATAGTTCATATATACATACATGAATGGCCTTGTGGGCCCCCAATATTAATTTGACATTTAATTGCTACTCTTTCATTTGTTTGTTTGTTCCTTTTTCCTTGCATAGTTTTCATGCATTTATGGCCTTTCTTTCTTTTACTTCATTTGTATCTACTTTTGTTTCTTTACTGTGAAAATGTTAACTAAACAAAAAAATAATTATTTTAGTTTGCAGAAAACAAATGATCATGCATATATGCACATTCATTATTTATATGATTGCCTGGTTGTTTTAAGCATTTAAGTTGTCAATAAGAGAATTTTTATATGTAAAAATTAATTTAATAAACTGATCATACAGCAAATCAATTTCAACTCAAATTATTTATAAGATTAAAATATTGTACCTACTATTCCCTTTCCATCTACTTAATAGTTGCTAGCCACTACGCACATGTAATACATATTTCTAATAGCGCAGGGGATAATTCTGTAGATAATTAATCATGTAGTATATGACACAGGAATATATTATTACAAATGTGAAAAAGAATCCAAAAAAAAAAAGCGAAAAAAAAAAATGGGGCTAAAATACACAAACAAAACTACTGCCCCTGAAACCATGTAAAATCAAAATTAAAACTAAAATTATATAATCATCTGCAGACAATATTGCTAATAGTCCGCGAAGCAATAACAATTTCCATGGTGCAATTCATCTTGGTAGCTTTGTTCTTCTTCATGATGAATATCAGCTCCGCTCTCCCTCTCATCTGCGCCGAGCTCGTGATCTGCACTACTCCGGCGCTAATCTCCGTCCCAAGCTGAGCGCCGCCGCTGAGATTCAACTCGACGGCGGAGACGGTGATTTTCTTGGTGGATCTCCATCCGGTTTTAGAATTGGGAACAAAAACCTCGCCGATCTTGCTCCCTCCGTGGAAGAACTCCACGGTGGTGTCGCGGTATTTGTAGCGGCCGAAGTTGGTGTTCTTGACGGAGAATTCGGGTGTGATGGTGGCCCGCAGCGACGGACTCCCCGGAGTTCCGGCGGTAAGGGCGGTGACGGTGGCTTCGCGGATGCGGAACTTAGGGGTTCTGACTTTCATGATGGTCATGGCGAAGAGAGTGATGATTGCGGTTTGGAAGATGATGAAGAGAAGTACGTAGAGGATGCATTTGTTGCGCTTCTTCTTCCGCTGCTCCCGGGTGGCGGCGTGAGCGGCGCCGGCCTCCGTGTCGACGGGCCGTACGTAGCCGTTGGCCGGATGTGCTGATTGCTGCTGCTCCTTCTCTGCCATCTGATTCAGTTTTGACTAAATTTACTAAACTGTTTGATGAAATGTTTTCTGCTTTTATTTGTTAGTCTCAAAAGGTTGAAAACAAGTGTTGATGGTGGAGGAGGTAGTGTGGACTCGGATATATATAGACTTGGAGAGAGAGAGAGAGAGAGAGAGAGAGAGAGAGAGAGAGAGAAGGTGGGGGATATTAATTATTTTGGAGTAAAGAAAAAAATTGTGATGGAAAGAGTAGTGTTGGAGAAATGTAATTAATAAATATTATCTTAGATACTTAAGTATTTGATACTAGTATTTTAGATAAAATTGACGCGTGAAGAGGCCCACTTTGAATTCTTGACTTGCATTTGGTGTGTGGAAAAGTTTAGATGATTTCAATCAAATTATTAATAGCAGAGAGTGTAGGAAAAGGTAATTATACTAGTGGTGATGTAATGGGCGGAAGGTTATATTATTATTCGGACTGATGTCTTTGACAAAGTCAGCGGTTCAAACGGACCAATCAATGGGGGACAGCTGGACAAGTGGGAAGTAGGGTTGCAGTTTCTACGTCGTACCAATTTACGCTGCCTTCTAGATGGGGGAGGAGAGTAGTGATTAATTAGTGGGATTTCATTTTAATGATTAAATCTTTTCAAGATTATTTTATTCCACACGCAGTCAATTCGGTTTATTAACAATTTTATATTGTAGTGCTTTCACTTTCTCCAATATTACTAATTTCTTTTTGCCGTATTCATGCAGAAATTGGTGGAATATTACTCAATTTGGAATATTTGGTATGGGTGGTACCAAGTTGTTAATAAATTGGAAATTAGTCAAAGTGTAAGTATAATCATATGCAAAAGCATTCATTGAATTCAAGTTAAAAATGAATTGAATGCAAAGGTTGTTCTACTGAAGGATCATTAAGATTTAAAATTCAAGAAAGAATAATGGTAACTTATTTAGGAACATGAAGAATCAAATACTAGTAGAAACTAACGGTTGTTGAAAACTCTTAGTTAAATCTAAAATCATTTAAATAAATACTCCCTCCTATTAATTTAATCAAATATGTATGCCAAATTAATGCTGTTTAATTATTTAAGATAGTCACATGTATGTCTACATATATACTGTGCAAGCTGGATTTCGCATAAAACAAATTAAAAATATAGCTGTCCTATAATCTGTTAATGATTTTTCAACTCCCCAATCCCACCACCTGATTGAGAAGAACAGTATTCCCGTGTATTATAGTAGTAAATTTATATAATCACATGCAGCTAAAGTTAGCAACGGGTTCAATAAAGTTGTTAGCAATGGGTTCAAATGCTATCTTTAAATCAAACAGAAACGTCCTAGTGTTGATCAATTAAGTACACAATAATTTCGCACCATGCATATTAAATTGTAAAGTGTAAGCCGCCACAAGTTGATATATATATATATATATATAGTAGGGATCTGGTGAAAATGGATTTTATATGAGAACGTGAGAATGATACATTTTAATGCATTTTTATAATATTGTTTAGGGGAAAATGGGATATTAGCAATTTTATAGATTAAAAAACTAATTCTAACAATAAATTTTAAAACATATAAAATCTAGCATTTATAGACTTCTTTACCCTTTTATCTTTTTTTCCTTTCTTTCAATTTTATAATATAATTGGATTTACGATTAGTATTAATATCTGTATTAGGTTTCAACTTAATATATATTTTACTTTCTACTTCTTATTGTTTTTTTAACTACCCGTTTTTCTCTCTTATTGTTACCGCTGCTCCATCTCTCTCTCCGCCAGCCGCCACTAGCTTTTCTTCCACCCCTAGATTCAGTCAGGCAACGACGACAATTCCCGCTGTAGTGCTTCACGGACAAAAAAACCAGAATCGAGACTTGTTCAGATGTCGTTCTTTGCACGTCGTCTTCCACAATGACAGATTCAAATCAAGTAAAGTTTATGCGTTAAACAATACAATCATATCAATTTTTATAGTTTAGAATTTCACGAAAAATAATAAAATGGTGTCAGTTTATGGAGCTTGGTTGAGTATTGATGTTTTATAAATTCTTATGAATTTTAAGGTGAATTCTCATAAAATTTGATGATACGAATAAAATTCACAAGACGAAAGATACATCTGATGAATAATACACAATTGGTTATTTATGAGAATTCCTACTTTTGTGATGTATGAGTTAATTCACATGTCTGAATATGGGAATTCCATGACAAGATAATGAGAACTAATATTTTCTACATTCACATGAGTAGTTACGTGATTTCCCAACTATTAGTCTGTAATATTTAAAGTAATTCACATATTTGTAGATGCTATTTCATTTATAAAAATATGAGAATATCATTTTACCCTTTTCACATGAAAATTTATATAATTTTCCAAATAAAGTTTTGAGATTTTTGAATAAATCCACTTGTATGGAGCTGGGAATCCCATCAGAAAAATATGAGAATATAATTTTAACTACATTCACATCATAGTACTAGATACTTGATTTCCCATATGTTATTTTGTGATTCATGTAGTATTTTCACATATGTGTGGATATGCGAATTCACATGACTATCTATAAGAGTTCCCATATTTTTCTTTGGGATGCTCTCTTGTCGCAAGGCGTGCGACCCGTGGCGCGTGGGGAGCACGTGGGGAATTCACAAAACATTGTTTGTGATCTGAAATATACATTCTCATGATTTTTTGTGTGAATTCTCATAATGGTTTATGTGATCCGATACTTCATTTCCCATTTGAAAATCTGTGAATGCACAAAAATAATTATGGGATGCGATATATACGTTGACATAATCATATATGTGATTCGTAATTGATTTTCCCTTGTGTAAAAATATGTGAATTCACAAAATTTTGTATAAAATCTGAAATATACATTCTCATAATCTTCGGTGTGAATTCTCATGATTTTGTATGTGATATGTGATTTTATTTCCCATTTGAAAATTTGTGATTGCACAAAATTAATTATGGGATATGATATACACATTCACGAAGCTATTATATGTGAATTATCAAACTATTGATGTGATTTTGCAATTGATTCTTACTTGTGTGAATTTGTGAAGTCATAAAAATTTGTACGTATAAGATTTGAAATATATATTCTCATGATTTTTTGTATGAATTTTTAAAATAATTATCAGATTATCATGTTCGTGTATCTATTCTAAAAACTCTACTTTCCAACATTCACATGACTATTTATGTGAATTCCCATCATTTTTTTTGGTGATGTGTGAATAAATTCTTATGTCTAGAGCTGAGAATCTAAAAAAAATTGAGGATATAAATTTTCTACAGTCACATGACTATTTATGTGAATTCACATAATTCACATGTTTGGGGCCGGGACTCCTTTCAAAACAATATGAGAATATCATTTTACTACATTTAGATGACTAGTTACATGTGCTATTTTGTTATATGTGTAGTAATTCTCATGTTTGGAGATATAAATATACAAATTGAATTAATAATGAGATATGATATATACATTCACGTGGTTATGTATGTGAATTATCATACTAATCGATGGGATTTGTTATCAAATTTCACATTTGTACATTTGTCAATTCAGTGAAATAGAACTTGAAATACATGCCATTTACCTGAAATGATGTTATGCCGCAGAGTGAGAATTCCGAACTAGGAAATGAGAGTTCTAAAGCAAGCTCGACCATGTCCATCAACCCTTCGGTGAGTTTAACAAGCAATTTGTACCACTGTGTTTGCGTAATGTTAAATACATAGAATCTGCTAAATATTATACTTTATTTTATAGGAAGACTGGAAGTTCAGACGATGAGGGATGCAAGGAAGATAGGCTTAAAATCATAAACAAATTGAACAACTCGTCTAGAGCATATGTGATGAAATTGGTGGGGGCCATCATCACAAACAATTTTTTTTCCTTATCCTACATATAGACGGTGTTGCCTACATAAGAAATTCTATTTTCGACAATAGCATTCCCACTTGAGGAACTTCTATGTAGCCGTTGGAACATTTTGGAATGTATCTTATAACCTAACAACTTGGAAGTTGGAAATTTGATAAGAATATTTTCCGAATAACTTGGAAGATATATATATTTTGAATGGTTTTTTTTATAACATTATAATCGTTGTAGGGCGTACTCTACTTTTTTTGCCAGTACGATCAATGCTTAAGTTTTTTGAAATCTTGTGACGTATGTGAAATCACGCAAGTATAAAATGAGAAATCACAAATATATACATGTGAATTCACATATATAAATTTGGGAGTCCAATACTGCAATACAATTAAGAATTCACATATAGTCACAAATATATACAAGTGATTTCACACATATAAATTTGGGAGTCCAATACTGCAATACAATTAAGAATTCACATATAGTATTTCTTGGCAAAGAACCACGATCAAAGTAGATTAAATTTGGGAGTCCAATACTGCAATACAATTAAGAATTCACATATAGTATTTCTTGGCAAAGAACCACGATCAAAGTAGATTAAATTTGGGAGTCCAGTACTGCAATACAATTAAGAATTCACATTTAGTATTTCTTGGCAAAGAACCACGATCAATTAATAATGAAGCACTAGTTTAATAATCTGTGAGACCTAATTGTTCGTATAATTAATTTCTAGGATTTCAATTTATTCCTTGTGTTTAGAATCAATTCCGATTTTGTTTAAGCTTGATCAACTTAGATTTAATTGGATTAAAGTCAAGTAGTTCCCCCAATCCGTAATTGTTGGAATAGGGCTAACTAGTGATAAAGCTACCATGTTCGTAGTAGGAATAAATTGGTAAACGGATTATTACTTGCATTCTTGGGTAATTCGTTTAAATTGGGTTCTTTAAAGCTAAAAGCTATTAGAGCATTAAATCTAGGACTAGCGTTTCCAGCTAGGTTATGTTTTAATAAGAGAAATTGTTAGGTCTGACGTCTACAGCTAACTGTCGATAAAGTACGTAGGAATTGGGGTATGTCCGCTGCATTCACGGTACCCTATAACTGGTTGGTTCTAGTTAATTAATTAATCTTTGCGTCGACGATCACCTAGACTAGTGTGGATTTATTCGAAGCCGAATTACTTTCTTTTGATTTATATTTAATTTGCTACTTAGTTAATTTCTTATTTTCGTAGTTAATAATTATTAAACCCAAATTTAAGGCGTGGTGGCTACACCAAATCTGATTTATAGGAAAAATAAATTATATCTCGTTCTCTGTAGTTCGACCCTGCTTATTGCTATACTCATTTTGATTCTGAGCAGGATTTGCAGGAATTATTTGGGAGTATACGACGCTCACCAATTGGAGCCGTTGCCGGGGAACGGTGTTTATTATTTTATTTTTCCTATTGATCTTTTGTTACTTTTTTGCAGTTTATGACCAGGTCCTCTGACTCGAAACTTCTATATCATCCTGAAGTCAATAAGTTCGCGAGAGTATTGCTGAAAGATACTCGGGAGAGAAAGCAAAGAGAACTGTTAGAATCGAAAGGAGCTCAGTTTGGCCAAACAGAACACGATTCTGACAGTGGTTTTTGGGATACTGAAGGTTTCCCGTTTGGCCAAACGGACCTTTTTTCTGAAGCAAAAGCAGATTCCGAACGAGGAGTTGAGTCTACTTTTGTCGCGATTACTGAAGGCGACATGGCAGGAGAAGATCCAATGTTGAATGAACTTTCTAGCCATCTTGAAGATGATCTACCCACATCGATAAATCTAGCAAATTTGGAGACACCGATTGAGATTAAGCTGGGGTTGTTGAATGTCTTACCGAAGTTTTATGGTAAGAGAGGAGAGGATCCATACAATTTTCTAAGTGAGTTCGTTAAGATATGCAAGGTGCAGAAACGACCGACCGGAGTTTCTGAGGAACAATTCAAGCTAGCAGCATTTCCTTTCTCTCAAGTGGGAGAGGCGAATGCATGGTTCAGTAGTCTCCCACACTTAGCAAAAAACGAACATTACATGCAAAACACGCACAAATAATAACATGAAAAACACATAAAAATGAATTAAACAACTCCCCCACACTTATGATTTTGCTTGTCATCAAGGAAACCAAAGAAATGAAATGTGAATCAATACACATATTCATCAAATCAACCACACAAGACTTCCTTTCCAACGCAAAATACCAAAATCAACCAATGTAAACTCTAATGTAATAAAATCTAACCACATATGTTGCCCATCAAATAGTAATAAAGTTATGAATGAGATGATGGATGGTGTCTAGTGGAAGTAGGTTAGGAGGGTTTAGATAGGATGGTGAGCCCTCTAGTGTGAATGCAAATTTTTTATAATGCTAAATATACACTAATTGTTTCCTTTAAAAGAAATAGGTCAAGTATAGTGGGACGTTCCAAAATGGAAAACAATATTCGGTGGAACAGAGGGAGTAGTATTTAAGTACTATGTGTACAGTAGTCTATTTTTATGAATAGTGAAAATGCACTTACAACCACTTTACCATTAACAATTAAATGGGATAATTGTCTGTAAATCCTCAACCTTTCCTCAAATTCGGGAATTGTATATGACTTTTTAATTTTCGCACAGATAACCTTAATTGGCCATTTTCTTCTGATTTTGCAACTCCGATCAAATTCCCCCAATTTTTTTCTGATGTGGCTTCTCGGAATTCCACGCTGGACACACCGTGCCGGCAAACTAAACTAAAATGACGTCGTTTTACACCCATTTAAAAAAAAAATGAAATCCACACTTTTCTCTCTCTCTTGCAAGTACACAGATTCAATCCACAACCCATCTTCTCTTTCTCTCCATACCCAGTCGAAGGAGGTGATTTTGCTGTCGTGGGCGACGTGGAGCGAGCCGTAGGGCGTGGTGGAGATCGCCGACGGCGAATCGTTGCCGTTGAGGGGGAGGATTAGGGATTTGTCGAGGTTGAAGGCGTCGAATTGGGTATGGTTTGATTGGGAGTTGAGAGGAGATTCTCGACGCCGTAGAAGATTAGGTCCTGCATATCGAAGGATTTGGCTTTGGAGGGGAGGTTTCCGGTGCGGAGGAGAGAGAAGAAGAGAGAGAAGAGGTCGGGGTCGCGGTCGATGAAAGGGATGGCACCGTTGAAGTCGGAAATAGGGTGGGGGAGAGGCGGTGGTTTCTGTTGCAGAAAAAGGGAGGAAGAAGAAGAGAGGCTCTGCTGCGACGACCCCTTTATCGATTATAACGGAGCTGGAGAGGAGAGGCGTTGAAAAGGCGGCGGCGAAAGAGAAGGAGAAGTTGTTGGGGGCGGCGAAGGAAGTGGTCGTGTTCGATTTCGATATGTCCGGTCGGAGATGGTGGAGTGGGTGACTAAGAGAGGGGTGGGGGAGGAGAGGCGGTGACGTGGTGGTGGTCGGTAGAAGAGAGTGTCGATGAGAGGGATTTTGATGAGCTTTAATTTTGGCGGTGGTCGGAGAAGTTGGAGGGATGATTGGAGCGATGGTGATGAGCATCGTGAGGGACTGGGTTAGTCATTCTTTTCAGTGGTGGTTGCTGTGCAGAAAAGGGGAAGAAGAAGGAGAGATGCGCTGCACCACCATTGGCGGCGGCGGCAACCGGTGGCAACGGCGGCAGAAGGAGAGATAGAAGAAGAACAGGAGAGAGAGATAGGGAGAGAGAGAATAAGCTTTTTTTTTGTTTTTTGTTTTTTTATAAAATGAGTTGGCATATTTTTTTTTTTTTTAAGTTGAAGTTATCAAAATGACGTCGTTTTGTCTACTCCGGTGTCCAACGTGTCATTTTCGGCCTCCAGCGTGGAATTCCGAGAAGCCACGTCAGAAAAAAATTGGGGGAATTCGATCGGAGTTGCAAAATCAGAAGAAAATGGCCGATTAAGGTTATCTGTGCGAAAATTAAAAAGTCATATACAATTCCCGAATTTGAGGAAAGGTTGAGGATTTACAGACAATTATCCCCAATTAAATATTCTATACAAAATACACTAAACACACCCTTTCTATCTAATCCCCTTATTCTTAATCTCTGTGCCGAAAAGAAGTGAGTCAAATTGAACGAGACGAGGGGAGAATCAAAATTTTATAAGTTGGAATCTTAAAAGCAAAAAACATAGTAAGAAAATGACACTTGTTTTATACAACCATTGTATACTATTACACCCATTTTTTATCTTTAGTGGATTTTGTCTCTTAGTATCTTATCTTTAGTGCTTTTTTCCTTTTTTTAATTTCCAATTTTTTTGTTCTCTTTTTTTTTCTGTTTTTTTATTTCCAGGTTCTATTTTATTTTTCACTTTTTTTTCCCTTTTTCTTTTCTTTTTTTTCCAGATTTCTTTTTCTTTTTCTTTTTTTCTATTTTTTTTATTTTTCAGATTTTTTTCTTTTTATTTCCAATTTTTTTCGCTTCTTTTTTTTGTTTGCCTCTTCGTTTTATGTTTGCCGCTTCTTCTTTGGTCAAGATTCGAGCGAGAGGAGCTGAAGGCCGCGGAGCGTGTCGAAAATATCCAAATTGTTGCTTGACGATTATCCTTATATTAGTAATTAGAGCGAAGGCAGAGGCGTAAAATCGGAGCCGAAGGTAAAGCCAAAAAATAAAATATGGACACGCGCCCCGTTGTATAGTATGCAATGGGTGTACCAGAACACGCCTCTAAGAAAATTCTATTCAAATTATTGAAATTTGACATCATCATCATCCCCTTGGCCTTGATGTAGTAGGGTAGGGTGTGATGTTTTCTTTACTTTGGTAACTTATCAGAGCGTTCATACTGCTTGGCCGTTATAGCTCGCAACTCCTCCAAGCTCTCCTTTTCTTTTGCCCTCTCCAGTACCTACACATCCAAACCCCAACCAACAATCATCAACGCCTAAAATTAAACTTACTCGTTTAAACCTCAAGCACGACGTACCAAGTGACGAGCATAGAGGTGGGTGTGGAGAGAGCTTCAAGGGCATTCCGAGTTTCTTGTTCCGTGACATACTCTACGAAAGCAAAACCTTTATGCTTGCCCAACCTCCTTAGCAATGTTAATCTTTTTATCTGCAGACGATAGGAAAACAAGTTGCAAAGATATGAGGATGCGACCACGATCAAGATATAACAAGCAAATTTTATTTGGCCTTAAGATTCTGATAAGTAAGTTGCAAATGGGCCACATCAAGATATCATGTCAATGTAAGACATGATTTCTGAACTACGATTTCAAAAACATCCTAAAGCATCTAAATTCACGACAAATTAAAGAAATGCAATGCAAGAGCTAAATTAGAAATACAAGGAAATATCGAAACAACAAGAAACTAAATAGAACCAGGTTTTAGAAGTCGCCCGAAGATGCCTTCTGCCCGCAAGACGAGAAACGCCCCGGTAGTGCTCTCGGATTGGCGGCTCGTCCCCAAAGGTAAACGACTTCACGTCTCAACAATAGCAACACCGCAAATTGAAGAGCTCCGGCGAACTGAACGAGGAGGAGAACTGAGCTTTATTATAAACTAGAATGTTGAATAAGAATAAAAACAATGCAGAATATTTTTCGTATGAATGCAAGTTTCTACCCTAGGCAAACAAACACTACATGGGGAATTAAGAGTATACGCTGCATTAACAAGCCAAATGGCTGTTTTACGTTTCCTTTGATCAATAGCAATTATAACCTGATGTTACAAATTGAAATCAAACAAATTGATCAAAGCGTTATTCGGCGGTTTCAAGTCATCACCGTGACTTTTCAACATGAGAACAATCAAATAAATAATTGTTTAATGGCATTGTGTAATGTAATTACTAGTTGGGCCGAATACAATTGCAATTAAGAAAATATGGGCCAAACTCACAACTCTTAATTCTTTGTTATGATATCGGGCTAACTAACATTAAGCCCAAACCATTTTTTAGAGCACCCGTTTCTCATAACGAATTTGCCTACAACAAATTCAACTCCAACTCCTTCAATGCACAACTATATATTATTTCTCACTCACCAAATAATGATTTTGAGAACACGAATATATTCCGATTATTTACTCATCAAGTAAAATAATCCTCTATTATTTAATTATCAATAATTAAATAATTAATCGCCATAAATAATGATTTTTCAACCATTATTTCCAACAGGTTCCTCAAAAGCTACATTCCTCACAATCATTTTTGTTGAACTCGTGTCATTTTCGATTCTTTTAGGTACTGCTTCATCCTTTTTATGATGGCAAAGTTGCAATATGAGGGCATGTCCATCCAATACAGTTCCCTGGAGAAAATACCGAGAAGGTAAGACTGAAGTCTCGAAATATAGGCAATTGCAGCATGTCCTAATAAGATGGTTCGAAATAATACCTGTAGGTCTTTGCAAACCTTCAATGCTGTATCAACACTATCAAACTCTATGAAACCAAATCCCATTGAAAGAGTCTTCCCTTTCTTTTCATGCTTCTTGACCTATAAAGAGTGAAAAAAAGTGAAAGTGTACCCCAAGAGAAGGAAAACACAAAACACACAGCTTTAGCAATAGATAAGGAGAATGCAGTTTTTTCCATCTCGAATTTGTTATCCTTCACTTCCTTCAAGATCTTCATCTAATTTATCTTCTTCTCCTTTTTCCATCTCAAATTTGTTATCGGGCACCTGATTACTGGGCTCACGAGAGACTGCAGATACTGTATCATTAGCCCACAATTTTGACTTGCTACGATGCATAAACTCAAGAAAGTCTTGATATCGAGGGTCATCATTCTCATCATCCTTCACACTCTTCTTCCCTTGTTCTACGCCTTTGGAAACTTTTAAACTGGTTGCTTTGTTTTCTCCAGCAGAAGAATTTTCATTTTTCTTCAATGAGAGGTGACTCCAAGGACAAGGGATATCTGGATCTGCAACCTTCCGAGCAATCTGGATATGGACATCAAAATGTTATCGCATGTTATTGTTTAAGAGAACCATCCAAGTTGTTAATTAGCCTCCTCCCCTAGTTAATTAAAGGCAAATTCTTAACTAGTAATTTATCAATAGAGGTATTAGAATGATCTCATTCAGGAAATAAATACTTAGAGACAATGAAGCAGCAGAATAAGACAGACAAAGCTCACAAGAAATTCTGGAAGTATGCATGAAAGATTTGTTGAAATACTGAATCGCTTCGTGAGCTTCATGCTGCGTCCTAAACCCCACATACCCAAATTGCCGGCTCTTTCCATCTCTGAATTATTTTTCCAGTAGAGAACAGAGGATTAAAAGAGCAGTATCAGTATTTGGGAGGGAGGAAGAAGAGGTGGTTACTTGGTGCGCAGAAGCTTGGCATCAGTCACTTCCCCTTCTTCTCGGAGATGATCCTCCGCTACATCTTTGGGCAGGTTCTTCACACAAACTAGCGACCTACATAAACAAATGTGCTAATGTTAAAGACAGGCAGCATAAATTTTAGTTGAAACTAGCTAAGCACGGATAGAAATAAGAAGAAAAATCGCGGATATCTATCTATCTATATCTATATAAAAGCAGCTGAATACAAGCAGAAATTACATGAATGCCTTTTTCCCGCCAAAAGCTTCATCGTGAGTAATTTGACAGCTCTTACTGTGGCTTATCTACAGTGACGGAGAAGGATATATAGCTACGTCAGAACTTCTGACTCGGCCAATACGCGAGTCGGAACAGCATGGATGGCTGAACCGAGCTCTGACGCTGCGACGGAGGAGGTTGACAGCAGAGCGAGAGAGAGAGGGGGGTTGGAGAGGGATGGTAATTGGTGTGGGTGGGGGGAACATTAGGTTTTCATTAGTTTTTGAGATGATCTCCCTTGCGACTGGCCCCATTTGCCATACGACCGGGTCTAGGTCGGGTTGACATGTTGACCCGATCAAAATTATTATTATTATTATTATTATTATTATTATTATTATTATTATTATTATTATTATTTATTTTTTTTGGTAAATTATCAATTTTATTTCACCAAAAGTAGCCATTCAAAACAACTACTCCAATCTTACAACCACAGAACCAAGCAGCAAGAAGGCATAACTATATATCTAGAAATTTAGCTAATCTAGCAACCTTCCTACAACTAAACGCAATCATAAGCTCACACTGTCGGACAAGAGTTTCCCAAGTAGTCTATACACCTTGAAAATTTCCTTGCATTCCTCTCTCTCCATAAGCAATATACCACCACAGAAGCAATTAATCGATAGTATCTTTGTTTTGTGGTATTGGATCCACAGTAGGCTAGCATAGTCTCATACTCTACTGCCCAATCCCCAGTATCTACAGACATTCCACTCCATGTTTTAACTCCTTTCCAAACAGCAGCTGAAAATCCACATTGAAAAAATAGGTGACTCCTACTTTCATCTGCCATTCCACTGAGAATGCATATTTGATCTACTAATATGCCAATCTTCAACAAGTAGTCACATGTCACTAATCTGCCCAATAAAATCAGCCACATAATGAACACACACTTGGGTGGAGCATCATTGCAACAAATCATTTTCTTCTAAGGGACTGACTCCACTTCACCTCTCAATACCCAATACATATTTCGAATAGAGAATGAAGGCTTAGAGAGCAAGTTTCTACCTGCTATAGAGTTTTTACATACTCTATGGCCCCGGTATTTTCCTCACCACCCATGAGGCTTGAGCAGGGAGATTCATGGTGGTGATTTCTTTGTTTTTGATGTAGTATTCATGCACCCATTGTATCCACAACTTCTCTTTTTTCATGTACTAGATTCCACAACAATTTGCACAAAGCTGCTTTGTTCCAAATTTTCATATCAGCAACATTCCATCCTCCAGCTCCTTTTAGTAAATAAATATACTCCCAAACCACCAATACTAGTCTGAATAATAATAATAATAATAATAATAATAATAATAATTAATAATAATAATAATTATTATTATTAATTATTATTATTATTATTATTAATTTTTTTTTTTCTGTTCCGTCTTCGCTTCGATTGAAAATAGGCCAACTACAACTTCTTGGTGATCGCTTTCGGGAACAGTATTATAAAAATCGCTTCGATTGAAAATAGGCCAACTACCACTTCTTGGTGATCGCTTTCGGGAACAGTATTATAAAAATCTATATTTACTTATGATGTTCATCCAAAAAGGTTCTTGCCATCTTGCTATTCTAGTACTTCGTTTGTATGTACATTGCTGACTAGATCTTCTTATTTTGGTTTTGCGTAATATTTTATTTTTATTTTCAAATTAGAGTTATTGATCTATTTATATCTATATCTATTATAAAAGTACGGATTTTAACAAAATTTAATTTAACTAATAATTTATTATTAAATTATACTATTATCCTTAAAATAAATATAATAAGAAGAATAGAATAATTACTTTAAAATCATAATTCAATGATGTAATCCTATTATAACTTTTATAAAAATCAAATTATATTATAACTCTTCATTGTTTTTGACAATTATGTTAAAAATTTAGTCTTATTATAACTCTTCATTGCTTTCGATAAATTGTGTTGGTCTATTATAATGCAATTAATCAATTACCACTTAATTAATTTACAAGTGATTTAATTGGCTCTATAATTTACATATAGAATAATAAGAAAAAATCTCAAAAAAATATTATACTCCCTCCGTCCACGAAATAAACTCCTGTTTGTTCACTTTTTTTTGTCCACAAAATAAACTCCTACTCTGTTTTTTGGACAATTATACCCTCTATTGTTTCCTCTTTTTTCTACCCTTTACCACTAATGGGCCCACCACTACCTATTAACCCATTATTATTACTGCCTAATTAAACCCACTAATCACCCAACCTAATTAACTGAGATACCCCACAACCCACTACCCTTTAACAGACAAATCACCTCAAATCTCTCCAATCCCTCCCCCAAATCGGCACACCCAAACCCTAGCTCACTTCTTCTCTCTCACGCCGCAACCCTCTATGGCATTATTTCATTCTCACTCTGATTCTCTCTCTGCACCTCCCGATGTAAATGATATTCCTTCCTTCATTTCTGATTTAACAATCCATGTTGCAACTCACTTCTCTCCGATTCCTGATTATTCGTGGGAGTTGGAGACTGACTCCATCGATATGGTGCCGGAAACAGCTTTTCCGGTGATGGAAGCGGAGGACAAAGCTGTGCGGCTTGATGATTCGGAGGACTTCATTCCTCTTGATGATTCGGAGAGGAAATCTGAGGCGGAGGAGGTGGCTGGTCTCTCTGATTTCGAGTCCACCAACGATGAATTTGCTCCGATCTGTGCAGATTCTGTCGTCTTCCCTGAAACTTGGGTGCCGGAAACACCTGGATGCTCCGATATGCCGCCATTTATCCCGGCGGGGTGGAAGAGCAAAGCAGAGAGAGTTCGATATTTGCAGACTCTAGGGATCTTCGTCCCTTCTGTGTTATCTCTCATCTAGGTGATTGTGTTCTTATCTCTGACCTCTCATTTATGATTACTGTTGTTTAATCTATGATTGGTGATTTGATGATCTCTGATTTGTGATTGGTGATCTAAGCTCTGTTATGAATGGGTTGGCTGGTGATGCCTTGTTCTGTTGAGCTTTCCCTTGCATCTGGCATTTTTTAAATGTAATGAAACTGTTAGTTTTGGCCTGTTGACACCAGATTTCCCTCTTCGATGCTCTAGTGCTGGTTTATGTGTTTAATTGAACTTGATACTACACTTGACTGGAATGGTTGGCTGGTGATGCCTTGTATGTTTGAGCTTTCCCTTGCATCTGCCATTTTTTAAATGCAATGAAGCTGTACTGTTTTTGGTTGTTGAGACCAGATTTGCCTCTTCAATGCTCTAGTGCTGGTTTATGTGTTTAATTGAACATGATACTACACTTGATTGAACATGATACTACACTATCTGATTGAACATGATACTACACTTGATTGTTTCTTCCCTGTGATGACATTGGTTTGTGATTTATTTGTCTGAGGGGTTAGATGTTCATGCACTTAATGATGCCACCACTAGGTGATGATCCATTACCTAGTTTTGGAGGTTGATTTAAGTGTTAAAAAGGCCCAAAATAAAGTCAATGATGCAAAAGTTTGTGCTGAGACTAATTCCATTAGTAAAATGTCCACAAAATCCAGTTTACATTCCAAACACAATCCCAAAAAATCTTAATAGTGTTTGTCCTTGCAAACCTTAACAAAAAACAGAGAATGTCCAGCCTTAATCACTAATTGCCACATGCTGTATTCCCTGAACAAGATCATCCAAACTGTACATTTGAATTCCCTCACTTCCTTGAGAATTTAGGAAGTCTAAACTGTCCCTAACAAGCTGCTCTTCAACCTCAATGCAGTCTGGAAAATCTGAGCAGCCTCTTTTTTGCAACCATAAAGGAGCTTCCCCCCACTGCTGTGCTGTAGCAACCATTGGGCGATGGTGTTTTTCTCAGCATCTGTTAGTTTTGTCCTTGCTCTTGCATCTGCCATTTTTTTTTGTGATGAACCTGTACTGTTTTGAGTAGTTGAGAGCAGATTTGCCTATTGAATGCTCTATTTATAGTGGTTGTAAGGTGTTAGTCCAGTTTGAAATTCCCCCCAAATTATTTGGTCAAATCAGTTGTACTTCTTGGGATTATTTAATGAATGAAATTGTGTTTTGGCTCCAAATTGTGCTGATTTCCCTCTCTTTTTTTGTTTAATGAATGCCATGTTGTTTTTGAAATTCCCTCTCTTTTTTCATGGTTCAATCTGTCTTGTTGGAATAGATTAGGTGTGATGCAACCTAATTAATGTGAACAGGTTGTTTGCAAAAAAAAACAGGAAATGGAAAAATAGGAAATGAAAAATTTCGATCATAGCCAAAAAAAAAGAAAAAATCTGCTGTTAATAAAAAAAATGAAAGGAAAAACATGAAATGGAACCATGTGTGCAGCCGCATTCCTTCTTAATTTGTCATTAACAAAAGTAATCTTCTTATTAACACTACCCCTACTTTTCAATTTTTATCCTACTCAAAACACCTTTTTGAGTTTTCTTAGTCTCCGTGCCGTCCATGAAATGGGAGTTTATTTCATGGACGGAGGGAGTAATACTTTAGCATGTATGTGAAATTTTGCAAGTTTAAGTTGAATCGTTGTAAGGTTGTTTCTATTAGCTTCAATTAGATAATGAATAACATAAACAAAAATACTATGAGAATGAATATTCATGAGTTTGTATGAAAATTGTATAAACTTGTACTCCCTACGTCCCACTCACCAAGTCTCATTTGGGATATGCACGTAGATTAAAAAAAAGAGTTAGAGGGTGATTAAGGAAGTATTTTATTGTTAATGTTAAAGTGGGTTAAGTGGAAAAACACTGTACAATAAAGTAAACAACATTGTTCACGTTTGAGTGTGACATAAAGTGGGGTTTAGTGTGTTAATCTTTGCCAAATAAGAAAATGTGACTTATTGAGTGGAACACCCAAAATGGCAAAATGAGACTTATTGAACAGGACAGAGGGAGTACAAGTCAAAGAACTGTTTGTGAAATTGTATAATCTTTTTTATTCGTCCCAAAAAAATGTACTATTATAATATTACTTTAGCATGTATTTGAGATGATATGGCTACACATGAAGGGAACTTCGAAAAAATTCATGGGCCAAAAACCAATTGTAACCATTTCAAATGTCACTCAAAAAAATTTTGGGCGATGCATGCATAATTATATAGCAATGCATTCAATTGTATTTATTAAGTTGATTGGAGTTACAAAGTACATTCACATCCATATTACAAATCTTACCAGAATAGCAAGACATGTTCAAAGGTAAAAAGGTAAGTGACGGATAGTGAAAATTAATTATATCAATTTTTATTCCATTCATGTATAGCCATATCATTTCAAAGAGAAACTATTATAAACTTAGAACTGTATAATTAAATATGAGAAATATAAGTGATTGTTTAAGAAAAATATTGAAATTATAACATTAAAATTAAATATGACTATTAGTAATAAATAACATCATCATAAATAAATTGTTTTTTTATTTTATTTAATTATATGAAAAATTTATATTTAATCAATTTACATGTGTTACTTTTATGTTATATTCTTAACATATTCTCATTCCCATTGGTTCGTCAAAGACAGAGGGATAAACGAAGCTTGTATCTTGGTTGGTATAGTCATTGAAATGAGCAAATGAAAATAAAAATACAAAAGTGTGTGGTAGTTTTTTTTAACCCTTATTTAAAAATTAGAATAATAATATACGGACATTAATTTTCATTTTTCCATCTTTATTATTACCTCCCTTCCGGTATTGATGACCTATTTTCCATTTTTTGGTGTCCCGTTATTGATGGTCAGTTTCCTTTTATATACTAAATTAAACTTAATTATGTTTCAAAATTATTCTACATCCTTACTTAAAATCAGTTTATGACTATTCACTCTCTCTCTCTTTTCCTACTTTCTTACCTAAAATCACTTTATGGACCTATAAAACACTTTATTATCTTAGAAATCACTTTATTAACAAGTATTAGATATTCTATAAAATAACACTAAGCATGTGGACGCCACCTTTTCATTCCGAATTTCCTTCTCCTTAGTCTCTATGTTGAAAATAAATGAGCCATTAACACTGGGACGGAGAGAGTAGTAAATATTAAACTTCCAGTAAATTTGATGAGTATTTTTTACAATTATTACATGATGAATTTACTCAGAAAAAAATTACATTACCATCTATTTAAATTATGACCAATACACTATTATTAACATATCTTACTCCCTCCGTATGTGAAATCTTGTCTTACTTACCCCTTTTTTTGTACGTGAAGTAATGCCCTTTTTCACTTTATGTACATTTCTATACTTAAAGAATCTCGCATATTTACATCCAATTGTCATTTGGGCCCACACAACCACAACCACTCATTCTCTTTAATTTGGACCCACATAAACACAACCACACATTTTTCTCTTTAATTTGGACCCACACAACCACAACCACATATACTCTTTAATTTGCAATTAACAATCTAAAGCTATATCATTAATAGTTTCCCTACTATCTAACTTTTACCCAACTCAAAACAACTTTACTAATTTTCTTAATCTCCGTACCGAGCCGTTAATGGGGCGTAACTTAACGTACGGAGGGAGTATAATAATTAATAAAGGACAGGGGTTTCACGTGGAGCGCACTTGATTTCTTACTAGTACTAATAAAACCACATGCTGTATTCACACTACGAAGAACGAAATAAAATACTTATAAACTAGTGTATAAGCCGTCGAAAATCGAAGGAAAATTATAAATATTAATAAAATTATTAAATAGTACTAATATGTGATAGATTAAAAAATAATATTTGTTAATTATTTAGCGTTAAATAATTCGATTATGCAATCTACTAAAAAGTAATTTTACCACATGTTTACGTCTCAAACCCATATAGTTATGTTTGTTAAAAATTATAACTAATATGTTGTCATTACTTAAGCTCTGTTCTTCTACAAAACCGATGTGGGCAAAAATATATTTTTCTCTCAAAGGAAAGCGACTCTTAAGCTGATTTTTTTAGCTTTTTATGAAGAAAAAGAGGCAAGGGAAGGAGCGGGTAGTGAGAGAGAGAAGAGATATATAGGTAGCAAATAATACTATAGATGTTAAGATTGTCTGTAAGATGAAAGTCACCCTAAATACCCCACATTATGAATTCAACACAAGATTAAGAAGAAAAAAATAAGTTAAACCACCGCTTCACAATCATCTCGTCTACCCCGACGGTTCCGACCTGGAACCGGCCTATTGACTACAATACTAATTTTAAATTATATAAATAATCATCTTCCAGATATATTCACAAAAAATTAATGTTGACATTTGTTTTCTTTTTACCTGAAATTAATATCTAATTATATAAATAACTATATTCCAAAAAAATTGACACAATATTTGTTTGAAATTTATATACTCGTACTTGTTTAAAATCCGATTAAAAAATTAGTCATTTGTGTTCCTTTCTGAAAAAAAAATCCGTATATTAGTCTACCGCCACAGTTCTGCGTCGAAACTGGCCCGTTGACCACGACTCTGATTTATAAGTGCGTAATTTATAAAATTTATTTAGAATTTATATAGATCCAAAAATTTAATAAAAATGATGATTGTACTATTCGTTATCGTCCTTAATCGTATAGTAATATTCGTTAATTAAAATTATAAATTATACAAAGCTGGAAACCCAACTACAAATAACGTAAAAATTATTTCATGGATGACGGTTATAGATTTTAGAAAATACATGAAAAAAAAGCATAAAATAAAAAATTTCTCGAGTGTCGGTTGGGAATTGGCTTGTCTACCGCCACGGTTCCGGGTCAGAATTGACCCGTTGACCATGATTTAGATTTATAAATGCACAATTTATGATGATTCTAAATTTTAGAAAATACATGAAAAAAATGAATAAAATGAATATTTTAAAATTAATAAGAATAAAGAATGAAAATGTGTTGCGTGGTATCCCGAGTTGAGGTACCCGTCAATTGAGAAATTACTTATTTTCTTATCAAATTAAATAAAAAAATATTAGACTATTTCCAAATTTTATTCGGTCAACTAATAAATTATCCAAACTATTTTGGAACCATTTATTCCGTCAACTAATAAATTGGTTCTCTAATAAAGAGAATTATCTATTCGGCCAATTAATAAATTGACCAAATTAAATTAAATTAAACTATAAAAATATAGCAGTTATTTATTCGGCCGATTAATAAATAAATTGGCCAAATAAAACTCATACAAAAAATAATGAGAATATCATGTGATATAGCCATAATGAACATTAAAATATAAATTTTGGCTCACCTTCTTCATAAATATAAATTATGGCCATTTTTTTTAACTTATGACCTAAATACCTCTTTCCCTCCTCTATTTTTGATCCATCAATCCTTGATCCATTTTATTGACACTTGTTTTCCTTTCCAAGTTTTTTTTTTCTTTTTTTTTTCTATTTTTTTTTATTTTCCAGCTTTTTTCTTCTTTTTTCTGTTTTTTTTCTTATTTTCCAGATTTTTTTTCTTTTTTTTCTGTTTTGTTTTTCAGATTTCTTTTGTTTTTTTTTTATTTTCCAATTTTTTCCTTGTTATTTCTTTTTTTTTCCAGATTTTTTCTTTTTTTCTGTTTTTTTTTTCTATTTCTTTTTAATTGCCAAATTTTCGTTTGCCTCATTATTTTTTGTTTGCCTATTAACTTTTTTTGTTGGCCGCTTCTTTTTTGGTCAAGATTCGAGTGAGGGGAGTCGAAGGCCTCGGAGCGAACCGAAGAAATCTAAATTGTTGCCCGACGATTATCCTTATATTAGTAATCGAAGCGAAGGCGGAGCCGTATAATCGGAGCCGAAGGCGGAGCCGCAAAATCGGAGCGGTATAACTTGAAATAATTGGAATTTTCGTCCCAAGAGTACCATATCATAACTTGGAACATCTGGAACTAATTCGACAATTCGTCCCAATTGTACCAAATCTGGAACTATTGGCACTAATAAG
Organism: Schizonepeta tenuifolia; assembly: GCA_029490685.1. NCBI lineage: Eukaryota > Viridiplantae > Streptophyta > Magnoliopsida > Lamiales > Lamiaceae > Schizonepeta > Schizonepeta tenuifolia. The sequence goes on from CM055959.1 coordinate 96,721,521, forward strand.
GCTAAATTCGTACCAGAAGTACTAGAACTATTGGTACTAATATAACTAAATTTGTACCAAAAGTACCAAACGCCTTATATCTGCCCGACCCGACCCGTTCCGCCCGCGTCCGACCCGACCCGTTCCGCATCTTATTTATGGTATTTTCGTCCCAAATTGAAAAAAATGGCCAAAATTTATAGTTTTGAAGAAGGTGGACCAAAATTTATATTTTAATGGTCATTATGGCTATTTCAAAATATGTCTCAAAAATAATTATCTATTCGGCCAATTAATAAATTGACCAAATTAAATTAAATTAAACTATAAAATATAGTTATTTATTCAACCGATTAATAAATAAATTGGCCAAATAAAACTGGTTGAGCAAAAGATGAGAAAATACACATTGATTTTAAGTATTTATAGGCTTTTCAATAGGTGAAGTTTCATAGAAAAACAGATGTGGGACACAAGATTTTAGTATAGATATTTAAAATCTATTATTTTACATTTAACTATTTTGGAACCATTTATTTTGTCAACTAATAAATTGTTCCCTAATAAAAATAATTATCTATTCGGCCGATTAATAAATAAATTGGCCAAATAAAATTGGTTGAGCAAAAGATGAGAAAATACACATTGATTTTAAGTATTTATAGGCTTAAAAATAGGTGAAGTTTTATAGAAAAACAGATGTGAGACACAAGATTTTAGTATAGATATTTAAAATCTATTATTTTACATTTAACTATTTTGGAACCATTTATTTTGTCAACTAATAAATTGTTCCCTAATAAAAATAATTATCTATTCGGCCAATTAATAAATAGTCCAAATTAAATTAAATTAAACTATAAAAATAGCAGTTATTTATTCGGCCGATTATAAATAAATTGGCCAAATAAAACTCCTACAAAAAATAATTATCTATTCGGTCAATTAATAAATTGACCAAATTAAATTAAATTAAACTATAAAATATAGTTATTTATTCAGCCAATAAATAAATTAATTGGCCAAATAAAATTGGTGGAGCAAAATATGAGAAAATACACATTGATTCTAAGTATTTATAGGCTTTTCAATGGGTGAAGTTTCATTGACAAACCGATGAGGGATACAAGATTTTAGTATAGATATTTAAAATCTATTATTTTACATTTAAAAATTTAAAAATTTGAGAATTTAGATAAATATGAATGGAGGAATATAAGGGGTGTCATCTAGAATTATTTCAAAACAAAAATCATTTTCCTTTTAGTAATATAATAATGATTATTCCTCCGTTCTACCAATAACGACTTACACTATTTCGTCACAACAATTAAGGAAAAAATATTTTAGAGAATATAGAATATGGGTTGTTTAAAGTTAATATTAAATTCATTAATATAAATTAATGTACTCAATATTTATGCCTTTTCTTTTAATTTATTTGCATTCAAACAAATTAAATTTTTTACAAGTCCCACTTTTCGTCGAACAAATTTTACGAGCAATATTTAAACGAGAAATTTTTAACGAACAGTGCTCATGAGGACGTAATTGAAGTTATTTATTGTGGAAGTATGAATTTCGTTCTTTATTTCTAAATACTTAAAAAAAATCGCTGTACGCAAACATATTGAACTGTGAACCATGAACATAATGAAAATGGAGAGATTGAACAGGAGCATATTGAAGAAAGCGGCAAACATATTGACATAAACTTCTCGCTGGAGATGAAGAGAGCTAGAGAGAGAGAGGAGAGGGAGGGAGGGAGAATTAGATTTGGGATTAGCCTTATTGCCGTTTAGGAAAATAGTGGGCCACGATTAAGTGATGTCTATAACCTCATTTTTTTATTTTTTTATTTTTTTATTTTTTATTTTTATTTTATTTGGACTGCAGTCAAGAATGCCAGTCATTAGGAATGAGACAATCTAAAATGAAAACAGAGTCATTATTGGCGGGTGGGAGAGAGTGCAATATAGTTACCCGTCGACATTTCCTGTTGGTAGCTGACTTGTGTTGAATTTGAATAATTAAATTAGTTTGGTCTTCACCCCTACTTGCCAGTGTTTGTATTATACTCAATTTGCTACGTATCTCTATCACCACCTTAATTATTCAATTGAATGACGACATGATATCAATCGCGTGAATTAATGTCAAATTTCTTTTTTTTTTTTAGAATTACAATGAGGTATATATTACTATCAAATAAATCGCTACACCACCATATAGGTAGGACTTCTACACCACATAAAGGTGGAATTAGTACTCCACATGTAGGCGGGATCACTATATCACCAAATAAGTTGGGATTGAACCCAAAATCTTTCACTTATGAGAGACTTAAAGTACCTCACTCAACCACTTAAGCTAGGCCTCATCAGCGCGAATGTCAAATTTCCTTTTAATTCCCTTGTTTTCTGAACTATATATGTTTCATCTAATAATTGTACTAGCTAGTGGAAAGAAAGATTTAAAGTTAATACTATGTTTTTCTCAATGTTTCACTATATTTATGTTAATATATTGTTTTTGAAGGAATTTTGTGTTAATATTTATATTTTTCAATTCACAGCAGATGATACATTTCCATAATACAATAATTAATTAGTTTTAATCGTAAACGCTCTCTTTGGAAATATAAAATACACATAATATATTCATACAAACCTCCTTATCATAAAATTAAAAGATCTATCTACACTTGATATAATATGTATCATTTTATACACGTAACATATACTGATACGAAACTCGAGCAAGCTAATCGCAGCTCAAATATCCAATAGTTCTCTGCGCCAAATTAATGGCAATAAAACATTCCATCTCCGCAGATTTCTTCCTCTTCAACAATTTCAACAGCTCCACCTTCCCATTCATCGTCGACCGGCTGTTCACCGGCAAAATCCCCGCGTTCAAATCGTTCGCCAGCTGAACCCGGTCCGTTAAACCGGCCGACGACAGCTCCACCGCCACCTTGATCACCCGAGTCGACCGCCCTCCGGCGCGCCAGCTGGGGACGAACGCCGATCCCACGACGGCGCCGTTGTAGGAGAAGTAGACGGTGGTGCTCTCGAATTTGTAGTGGCCGAAGTTGGCGTTTTTGACGCTGAGTTCGGTGTACATCATGATGTTGAACGACGGGTTGGCGGCGGCGGGGGAGTAGTCGAAGGCGCCGAAGGCGGCGGAGCTGACGCGGAACTTGGGGGACCGGGTTTTCATGACGGTGAGGGCAAAGAGGAGTATGATTCCGGTTTGGAAGACGGCGAAGAGGAGGATGTAGATTAAGCATCTTCTCTGCTTGCGGCGGCGGAGCTCTCTGGATTCCACGGCGGCGCCGGAAGTGTGGGCATTTTCGTCCTTTTCCGCCATTGAGAAGAGAGAGGATATGATTAGAAATGTAATGTAATCACAGTATTATTATGTGGAGTAGTATTAATGGGGTAAAGAAGAATTGGAGCTTGTACTGTTTACTTTGTTTGCTACTCTCTTTTTTGATTTTAAGACCCTAAATTCTTAATTTTTATTTATAAGGTCCTTAAAGATATTTCAGTTTTATGAAGTCTCTAAAATTTAGAAATATGGAGTACTAAATATTATTCCCTCCAACTTACTCACATTGTCATCTTTTTTTCTTATTTAGGTGTTCCACTCTTATTGTCGTCTTCCAAAATAAGAAAAGTTTAACGTTTCGAAATTATTTAAAAGTGATGGGACCTATCTACATTCTATTTTGTCATCTTTATTTTTAATTTCTGTGTCGAATAGTAACATGACAATTTTAATGTGTAGAAGGAAGTATAAAGTTTGGTGGAGGCTGACCTTACCCCCCACCTAGTTGATTTTCACGTTTGATAATTCATTGTTTGTCCATTAATTTACAAATATGGGACAACTTCTATATAATAATCAATCGTACCATTTCTGAAAAAATGTGAGCTTGGTTCAAGTCTTGTGATCAGTTCTATATTCAAGAACTTAGTGAATTGGATATCAAGCATCAGTGGTCTAGTGGTAGAATAGTACCCTGCCACGGTACAGACCCGGGTTCGATTCCCGGCTGATGCAATATATTGCTATGATGATATCTGCGCATTATTTGGGTAATTGGGTTTACTCACTCCTCCGATTCAGGATGAATAAACTGTGCATCTGAGCTTTCAATTTTTTTTTTAAATTTTAATTTTGCTCTTTTTTAACTTTATTTTTCTTCGTATTAAATTTTGATTACCATTATTCATTTTTATGTTTAATTATTAGAAGGATATTGTCGTTTGATTAATAAATTTGCCACTTAATTTCTTATATTACGACACGTTAGTTTTGATTTGGACAAAAGTTAGTTAGCTTTCAAGAGAACATAAGTTATACAAAGTATTCACAACAAACTTTTATAGTTTATATATGGGAAACCATAAAATTAAAAAATATGAATTTAAATCAAATTAACTAATCTAGTTAGTGAGATGGGACAGTGTTGACGAGAAATAGTAAAAGCGCGTGATGTAATTAATTATGAGGTCCTTTTCTAATTGAGAAATTGGACCAAACCGACAGAAGCTTCTTTTACACTGTTGCGGTTTTGTTATTTTCCACTTTCAACCGTGGAATTTTGATCCTCAAGTTTTCTCTTAGCTTTATGTCGTAATCAGATATTTCAATTAGTACTAAATAATTTATTTATGATGTCATCAAATATATGTGATTCTTTTATTTTTAGTTAATATATGTGATTCTTTTTTTAGAGTAAATGTATCATATATGTGTGATTTTAGAACAAATAAATAGATATATGTGATTTTAGAGTAAATATATTTTAATTAATTATAATTACATGTGATTCTATTTTTAGAGTAACTAGTATAATTAGCGTGCACTCGCACGTTAAAAATAATGATTATACTAAATAAATATTTACGAGTCAATTCATTTTTATATTACAACTTATGATTTTTATTATCTTTTTATTGAATTTTTACAATTTTCAAAATATAATATTCGATCATTCATACTAAAATAAAAAATAATAAAATTAATGAGATGTGAATAGTATAGAATATGAAGCGATTAAAAGGACTGAATAAAATAAAGCGGGATAACGAATATGTATGAAGAATTGATTTCTTTACTTTTAGAATTTACTTTCTTGAAGAAATTTGATAATATTTTTCCTCCTTATAATGATGCACCCAATGTGTGTTGATGGTGATCATCTTGTTGTCTAGCAAACTTTCATAACTCTTATTAGATTTTCATATATCTCCAGTAACCAAAAAGAAAAGAGTAGCAAATGATAAAACTACTCGAATGTAATTATAATATAGAAGTCTAAACAAAAGAAGTAGAAGCAAAATTTTCATAGATTTAGTTGTCAAGATCCTTCCTGAAAATTTACTAACGGGGAGAGAATGAAGTGGGAAATTTAAAATCTTTATCATAAAAATGAACTTACTCGGCAGTGAAATAAAGCTCTCTATAATGTGCCAAGAGTTCTCTTCGATAACACACGAAATTTTCATCAATATTGTAAAAATAATGTGCAAAATCTTTAATTCTTTTTTGTGACAGCTCACGAAATTCCACCTCATTAAGGAGAGTTTTATGGTGTCTCAACTTTGCCACCTCAAATTAATTTGTGTGCACGTTACCACTATAATTTTTTAGTTATACTTAGATGAAATGTATTTTAACTACTATCTATAAAAATCACAACTACCAAATCTACTAACCCAATTAAAATATACAGTTTATTAAAATTCATAAATGATAAAAATTATTGATGTGGTTAAAATAAATTTATAATTTTTTACTTTAAAAGTATTTTTTGTCAAAATGATGGATTTTGTTTGATTATTTGATAACATCGCCTTCATTTAAATTAATTAATTATGACAATTGACGACAAAATATAATTTACTACTCGTAGTTACAAAAATTTATATTTTGGTTCAAACAACTCAAATTGTATCAAATAAATTGTTTCGGCTTTATTTACTTGTGCATGAGTTATCTAAACAAAATTTTATGTTGATACCATTCAATGTGGGCATGTTTAATACCATAATACAAAATACATTTGAGTAAATTACTATTACAATATAAATATATTTCTAGAAGTCTCCTTTATGCAATTAAACTTGAATAAGTTCGTTAATAGATTAGTTAAATTTAAAGTTTATAACATCTAGCGTAATTGAATTTGATTGTAACCTTTTATTGAAAAATTGAGATTTTCTTACAATTAATGAATATTATTATAAGGAACTAATTATTCATGAGTATAATGAAGGAGAATTAGTCAAATATAGCCGCTCCTGAAAAGAAAAGTGCTAATATAGCCACGTTTTTAAAAATGATCAAATATGGCCACGCATACACGACTTGCATACACGACCAGCATACACGACCATGTATATTGGTCGTGTATGCTGGTCGTGTATGCTGATATGGTCGTGTATGCTACTCGTGTATTCAGGTCGTGTATGCTGATATAGTCGTGTATGTTAGTCGTGTGTGCATTATTGTGTATATTGTTATGGTCGATATGTTAGTCGTGTATGCTTGGTCAGTATACACGACCAGTTTAGGTCGTGTATGTTAGTCGTGTATGCATGGCCATATTTGATCATTTTAAAAAAAGTGGCTATATTAGCACTTTTCTTTTCAGGGGTGGTTATATTTGCACTTCTCCCATAATGAAATTACATACTCCCTCCGTCCATGAATCATATCCCCATTTGGGTTCCGATACGGAAAATAAGAAAGCTGATAAAGTTGTTTTGAGTGGGGTAAAAGTTAGAATGTAGGGGTAGTAGGATAATGACAAAAAAACAATGGTAATGATAAAAAAGATGTGGTATTAACAAAAAAGAGGTGGTATTGACCAAAAAGTGGGAATAAAATTGTTGTGATGATCAAAAAGTAGGAATAAAGTTGTTGTGAAGTGGGACCACCAATGACAAAGGATAGTAAATAAAGGAAAAGTAGGAGGGTAGTATTGTATAAAAAGGTAAGTAGGGATTTAATTCATGGAAAAAAAAATGTGGGTAAGTAGGGATTTGATTCGTGGACGGAGGAAGTAATTAATTAGTAAAAATAAGTTAGTAACAAAACAAAATATCTCAATCAATCATGCATGTGAAATCATATATTATTGATTATTAAATAAAGAAAGATTAATTTAACGAATAAAATCAAATAATTTGTAAAATATAAGTAATTTTCTCAAATTTATTGACCAGTTTAGAATATATATGGACCTAATAAATCTATATATTAATTTATAAGGTAATTTTAATTTTACTGTAATATATAAACTCGTATGTTAAATTATTAGGTAATGCTAATTTTTATTATTATATTACGTCAAACTTTAAATTAAATTTGTAATAAGGATATTTTAGGTAAATTAAATATTAGTATAGATGTACCTGAGCTTATTAATAACAAAGAGATAACAACTCCAAAAAAAAAAGCATAAAATAAATTGAAGTACAACTTAAAATACAGTACATTATAAGCCACGTATGCCCTGGCTATTTAATTCATGCTTTAATTAGCTTTAGCTTTTGTTGAGCCACGCACCATTATCGTAAACCAGTGGTCCAGTACCCAGAGAAAGAATACAGATCTCGAGTGAAATTCTTGTAAGGTCGTATATGTACGTATACTCACCCGAACCACATATAATAATATAAGAGCAAGGGCAGACGCAGAAAAAATTGTTAATGAAGTTTTATTTTTTATATTTTAAATTGAAAAATATGGAATTAATTAATTTTGCATGTAATTCAGTTTGATAATGGGATCTTTTGTATAATAATTCAAACAAAATATTGATATTTTGATAATTTTACAATAATTTTTGAAAAACAAATTGTTGGGTAAGTTAGTACTCTTACAAGAATTTTTTCTTGAGCGATATATATATATAATGTATGGCAAACTGGAAATTGATGGCTTGATTAAGTATCTTAAATCGAGATTGTCAATATATTTGAGAATAGAAAATTAATTAATGTATATGGTTAAAAATAAATAATCTCGTGCGGTTTCATCGAGGAAAGAATCATGATGTGTTTCTTGGTCTTAGTTTCATATAGCTATAATCTATTCTCCATGCTATTTACAGTATATATGGCTGCCGCTTTGCCCATATTTACGTATATGTATTTTGTTTATTTATTTTCGAAATGAATTGTTTAAATTGATTATTGAAAATGAAATGAAATTAAAATTCATAAGCGATATATATATATATATATATATATATATATATATATATATAGTCTAAAACACGTACTACACATGGTAAGTGAAAACTGAAATAACTAAACGGACAATTTATGCATATAAATTGATTATGTTACTGCAAAATTTAGCACAGATATTAACACACAATATATCAAACGAGCTAAGTAAATATCACACAGAATTGGTAACCCAGTTTGGTTGGTCAAACTACATCTGGGGGGCCACGCCCAATAGAGAATCAATCCACCATTGTAAGTTGCAGTTACATGTTCTTACTCATATAACTCGTCGACCGTATGAAACCTCCTAACTCGCACCAATTCCAATCTAGTGTGAACTAACGATTATTCAAGACGCACTCAAACAACCTAAGCTCGAATCGCAATCCGACGCTCACCTCTCTCCCAAGTGTTTTTATATGAAACAAACACTCTCAAGTACAATATTAAACACACTCTCTCACGAAAAAGTGTAATAGCTATGAACAATGAAAATAGCTATAGTAGCGGCGGCCTCCAAATAATGTAGATGTCGATATATAGGGTAAAATGCAATATTAGCAATTCTATAGATTAAAAAACTAATTCTAGCAATAAGTTTTAAAACATATAAAATTTAGCATTTCTAGACTTTTCTACCCTTTTATCTTTTTTTCTTTCAATTTTATAAGCAACCACATTTTCCCTCCCTCTCTCTCTCTCTCTCTCTCTCTCTCTCTCCTCCCCCAGCAACTACCCATCGGCCATCGCTGCCTCCTCCTCTTGCCCTCCGTCTCATCGCTCTGCTCGACTTCTCCTGCTCGTGTTGGTGCTACTGCTGGGCGAAGGGAAGTGGGAAAAAGAACAACGAGCATGAGGGATGGTGGTATCTCTGGCAAGCTCGTCCTCCTCGTCGCACCGCCGACCACCTCCTCCCCGCCTATGGAAATTAGGTTGTGAACGATCATAACTTTATTTGTGAGAAATCACATTATAATTTATGTGGTTTCACATGAAAAATAATGTGAAATCGCATTGTAATGGGGATTCACATGCACAAAAATGGGAATTCACATAAAAGAAAATGAGGATTCACATGAAAAAAAGGATTTCACATTAAAACTAATTCACATGTAAAAAAATGGGAATTCACATGAAAAAAAATGGGATTCACATCAAAACAAAAATTATTGTGATGTCTTTGTGCGTTGTTGCTTTCTGCTTTCTAGTGGGGCGTTCGATGACAGAGGCATAGGCTCAGGAAGAGAAACGAGAGGTGTTGGTGGACTTCTAGGAGTTGTCGGGGTGTGGATGGAGTAAGTGGTGGTGGAGTGGGGAGGGAGGTTTTTGGGCGTTGATAGTCCCAAAGACACGAAGCCGTCGTCGATGACGGTATGCGAACGGCGGCAGCCACAACAACCAGCAGTAGCAGTGGCGACTTCGGGCACGAGGACGACGAACGACAACAGCAGTGGGTCGAGGCGATGGCGGTGGCGAGCACTGCAACGACTTGAAGCCGTGTGGCTAGTCGCGGCAGTGTCGCGAGCTCGACACCATCTAAGGTGGAGCACAACGCCGACACCATCTCTATCCATCTAAAAGCGTGAGAAATGAGAGAGAGAAGGGAGTATTTTTGTTGAGCATATCTAGTTGGGCAAATCTGGAGAGATACGGATGAGGGAGAAAGAGACATAAAAGTTATAATATGCTATAATTAAAAGATTTTAAAAGTTATTGCTATAATTATACATTTTATCTTAAAAAGTGCTAGAATCATACATTAACTCCGATATATATAGGTCTTGAGAAACCTTAAATATGATCTTCACCGATTTGCCATAGTTTCCTTGTTGATAGAAACTTTCTTTGGAGGCTTATCTTGTGGAATAAACAAATATATTCGCCGTATCAAATCTTCTCCGCATCATGAATGGATAAGGAAAAGATCTCCGCAATATCCGCATAAATATGGAAAGAATCTTCCGAATCTGTTCTAACATGTTCCACAATATTCTAGCTCAAACTGAAGAATAGAATCTCCATTCTGTGTCAGCACAACTTGTAACACTTCAGTCTGATCACCTTCTACATAAACTTGACAACTTGATTGAGCTCCATGCTTGAATCTAACAATCTCCTCCTTTGGCACTTATGTAGACAAAACCATAATCTAAACATTCAATAAATCAGAGTGAAAAACCATCTTCAAATATAACATCGAACAAACAAGCACAAGTGAAGATAGTATGGAAGCTCCCCCTCAAACTGATCTTGGAACTACGAAATAGCTTCATGAATCTTAATTCACCCTCAAACTGAACCCGGAGGAAAGCTTGGAATTGAACTCCCTTAACGCAATCAATAGGGAATCTTCAAAAAAAAAAACTTCATTTCATTAAAGGAGATAGAAACTCGAGATAGAAACTCCTTGCAGCAACGGAAACAACAAAGTATAAACATAATTATAGAAATCCAGAATACCAAGAAGACCAAAAGCACACCAAAAACACAGCTGCTACTCCCCCTTTTTGTCTCACATGAATGACAAAATGACAAAACGAGGGAAATAAGATCAAAGGAGCAGCTAGATTGAAGGAGATTTGGATCTATCCTCTTATGGTGCTTCGCATTACGCTCCAAGCTGTTAGTAGCTGAGTCTTCTTCCTCATATTCTTCCTCATATTCTTCCTCTTCGGCCTCTTCTTCAATCTCTTCTTCATCCTCACTATCACCATAGTCTTCCACTTCTTTTTGCATCCTTTCAAGCTCATTATCAAACTGAGCATGAGGGTCAGATTCTTGCTCAGCATCAGCAGTCTTTGTTCCAGAAGGTTCACCAACCTCAGTAACCGGAGCAGAAGCATCATAAAGCAAAGATGCTATGGAGGCTTGCCTCATCTGAAGAGACTTGATGATTTTATCAAGAGACTTGTACTCTCTAGTCAGCTTTAGATGCATCCTTGCAGTCAAGGCATGTGCCCTCGATATCACGAAAGTGATGCACCTCATTGAACAACTTGTTGTTGAATATGAAAAGACTTGGATCCTTTGCTGAGATGTCACCATCACGAACCACTTTAGGCATTTGAGATTGGATTATCCCAATATCAAGCCGGGATATCCTAAGCATCTCTCCTTCTCCAACTCCTCAGCATGATTAATGACATGCTTAAATACAATCTTCCCAAAGTTAAACTTCTTAAACTGACCAATCTTGAACATGATGGTTGCAAGATGTTTTCCCACCGTAGATGTGTGACTGGAGGGAAGCCAATTGAACACACCATCTTGTGCAACACAACAAATTTCATGGTGAGATGAATCCCACTTATGCTATCACTGTTGGTAGGCCATGTCCTATAATGCCCTCTATTCAACTACTTCGCAACTTAGTCAAGTGAAACATCTTCTTCCTCCACATCATTATAGTTGCACCCAATAAACTGACTAATCAGAGAAGAAGAAAATTTAACATAGTTACCTCACACATAAGATTTGAAATAGTTAGACGAGGTTGGATCCTTGATGCTCTTAGACAAGTTGCAGTAGAACTTCAACACAATGACTAGCACAAACCTTCTCACAGAAAGGATTGTCTGACCCCATTTAGCATCATCCAATAGTTTCAGCAGCCCGGCTTCATATACTTCTCCACCAACACCTTTTATTCCAAAGTGAAGACCCAAACATCACAACGATCATTTGACTTGAGGAGTAGAGAGTCAGATACACCAACATGAGAGCAAGGTTGGTATCATTAATTACCAACAGAGGTAGATGAGTCCTCTTTCTCCATCTCTTGGCTTTTTGGGCTTTATCATCTTTCCGAACAATAGCATGCGTTCGCATTTTCATTTATTCATAACAACAACACCAACTAGCACAGTCGCTGGAACATATTGCAATTCCAGAGGCTTAGCATCAGCAACCATAGATGGCTGCTCTTTTTCAATTTCCAACCCCATCGCTCTTGATGCTCATCGAACTTGCACTTCAAGGCTTCTACATCAGTAGAATGACGAGCACATAGAGCTCTAGACACGCTCCCAGCAGATCGAAGAGTGTCTCGCCTTGAGTTTCCTGCACCACTATGCAGAGCATTCTCCGAGCCCGAGTCAATAACTGCATGTTCTTTGTACATAAGCTTCTTGGATGGAGCCTCATCCATCTTTCTCTTCCTTTTCCCCAAGGCTGCAGCAGCTTCCTCACCCTGTTTTCTCAACTGAGCCCGTGTATGTTTAGCAGGGTTTGATCCTTAGTGGGGGCAGAGCAACTCTCATCTGCTTCTATTTTGGCTTTTGAGCCACATCCTTCTTACGATCATCTGGCTTAACTCACTTCTTTTTTCCAACATCATACACTGGAACAATAATATTCTTCTATTGCTCAACATCAACCACAACATTGTCCTTCTTCTCCTTCTCCTTGTCTTCTCTGAAAACTGGGATCACATTAGAAATAGAGGCCTGTGATCTCTCTATTCAAGATCCATCAGCAGTTGCGGCAGGCTTATGAAAAAGAGATCCTCTTTGTCGAGGAAAAGGGTAAGGAGTGTCTTCACGAATAGACTTCCTCTACTTGCTCTAGCCTTGGCATCTTCTCTCTCCACCAACATATTGAGAGGAATGTTCATTGTTTCTTCTCCAACAATCTGTTTTTCTTCTTCTGAATCAGCAGTTACAGTGTGAGATATGGACTGTGACTTCACCGGTGAGTCAGGTTCTGGTTATGACTCAACAAGAACCAACCTTCTTCTTGTTGTATTTGGAAGAGCAATACTAGGAGCACCCAAATCGAGCACGTAGTTGTCGGAGAGTTCTTGAGCAAAACGGGAGCTCGATGAGTTTCTTAACGCCATAGATGGAGATCAAAAGAATTAACAACAATAATCTTAGAGAGAGAATTTGCAAATCTAAAGCAACTAGGGTTTTGATGATGAGAAAAACCCTCAAAATCAACGAGTATATTTATAGATATGTATCGATGATTTCTTCTCTCTTAAGGGATAAAATCAAATTCCACGAAAATAGGAATAGGATATACATCAATTTTAAATTCAAAGAATCATCCAAAACGGCCGGGAAAATTGATTTTTTCTGCAAAGGAGTCGGAATACGTAGAGTCCTCTGCAGAAAAATAGCCGTTGCAGCTTTATGACATCATCATGTCGTTGCCCAGTTTGAATTTTCCGTTCCACACACTGAGCTACATTAAGCTGGCACAATTCATCAAAAGAAAACCAATACAGAAAGAAAATACTAGAAAACCAAAGAAATCCACGCACCATGCTTGCCATCCAGAACCCCAAGCGGAGGGTCTCCCTCAGAAAATAAATCAGAGGGAACAAATCCCCAAGGCCATTCTCAATGTTTCGAACTTCGAACCATCTAGAGCCTTAGTGTATATATCAGCTAATTGTTTCTCCATAGATACAAATTCCAAATTAAGAACCTTGTCTTCAACCAAGTCTCTAATAAAATGATGATGGATGTCAATGTGTTTAGTCTTTGATTGGTGTACTGGGTTCTTAGAGATGTCAATTGCACTCTTGGTATCACAGTATAGAGTGAATTCCTTTAAAGCAACTCTATAATCTTCCAACATTTGAGCCATCCTCATTAATTGGGTGCTTGCGGATTTAGCTGCAATATACTCGGCTTCGGTTGAATATAGTGATATGTTCACTTGCTTCTTGTTGTGCAATCCAACAAGATTATTTCCAATAAAGAAACATTGTCTCAAAGTGTTGTTTCTATCATCGGGGCTTCTAGCCCAATTAACATCACTAAATCCAACAAGAGAAGTTGTACTGTCTTTTTCCTACCGTATACAATAATCACTAGTGCCCTTACATATTCGATGATACTCTTCACGACAGCTACATGACTCTCTTTTGGATCAGATTGGAATCTGGCACAGTCAACAGCATTATAACTTATATCTTGAATGCTTGCGGTCAGATACAATAAATTACCAATCATGTTTTAATATAAGGATTGATCCACTGAAACATCATCATTATCTTTTCTTAGCTTGACTAAAGATGTCATTGGTGTCCTTCTAACCTTTGCATTTTCAAGGCCAAATTTCTTGACCAAGCCTCTGGCATGCTTCGATTGATTAATAACTATCTCCTCCTCGGATTGCTTAATTTGTAGTCCCAAAAAATAATGCAATTCGCCAGACAAACACTTATAGAACTCTTTGGTCATGTGATCCACGAATTCCTGGAGTAGATTCTGCGACACAAACCCAAATTTGATATTATCAACATAAATTTGAATAAGGATTATATCTTTGTTGTCTTTCTTGTGAACAGGGTCTTGTCCGATCCTCCTCGAGTGTATCCTTTAGATATGAGATATTTGGATAAAGTTTCATACCACACCCTTGGTGCTTGCTTGAGGCCGTACAAAGCCTTGTTGAGCTTATACACATGATTGGGGATCTCGGAATCAATGAACACATCCTCATGAAGAATACCATTGAGGAAAGTGTTTTTGACGTACATTTGATAGAGCTTGAAGTTCATGCAACACGCCATACCAAGCAATAACCTGACAACCTCTAAGTGTGTCACCGGAGCAAATGAGTCATCGAAGTCAATGCCTTTTTCCTGTGAGTATTCTTGAGCCACAATACGTGACTTATTTCGAGTGATGATATCTTCTTCATTTGCTTTATTCCACTTATTTCCAATAACCAACACATCAATAGGACTAGGGACTAGTTCTCACGCATTGCATCGATCAAACTGAATGAGTTCTTCTTGCATAGAAGCAATCCATTCTTCGATTTGTAGAGCCTCCTTGACATTCTTTAGAAGAATAATGAATACATAACACACGTATGCGAGATTTGCCACCATCTTAGCATAATCTTGTCTGATATTTCGAGTGGTTCTTTTAGCTGTAGGATCACCTATGATATTGGTAATCGGATGATCCTTCATCACTTTTTTGGATGGAGTCATTGGGACTATTGTAACATCCCGACTTTTATAAGTATAGATAGACTATATATCATAGTTTAGTATATTTGATTTCATGGGGCGTAGTTTAATTAGTAAAAATGGCCATAAAGACTAAAATCAACTTATATTAGCTAATAATTATCCTCTTTAGATTTCTTGTTGTGTAGGATTAATGTGTATGCCAAATTAATATTCTAGAAGAGCGAATAATTTCTTTTAATATTTTAATTTTCTTTATTTTTATGGAATAAGTAGAACGATGTAAAGGAATTTAAAGAAATTTTGATTACTTGTATTTATAAAGTAAATATATTTCTTAAGGTAAAAGAGATTAAAATAATTAGAGTTTTACCTTATCAAAGTTTCGTTCATGTAGTTTTGTACAATTAGGATTCTTTGAATTATTAAAGTAATGCAATTTTATAGTTATTTATTTTTGTTGACGTCGGAAAAGAAAAGAGTTGCAAGATAAATATTATATTACGTTTTGGTACCTTATAGAATTAGGATTCTTATAAAAAATAGTCATATCTTGTTATTTGCTTTAATGTTTCCAACCAGGAGTTCATGTTCAAATAGAAATTCACAGTATATTTGGATATTCATTCTTTTCAACAATTATATATATATATATATATATATATATATATATATATATCTATCTTTGAATTGGGAGTATAAGAGTTTCTCACTAATTCTATATTAAAAAAAAATCGTTTGAAAGTATATCCAAGAAAGGCAAAACTTTTCGTAGTATCACTAGAAATTTACTCAATGAATTGTTTTTTTTTTTTAATAAAGTTTGCATTTTGCCTTTAATTAATTAGATTTATATTACAAGTTGGAATCATTAAGAAATTATGATACGGGTATTAGTTTTCTTGAATATTAATTAACTTATTTAGTTTATAGTTATCCTTATCATGCAATTTACATGTTATAAATAAGGGCTTAATCTCAATAACTCGACTTATTGAACTAATAATTTGGAGGTTTACTTTCTCTTGTTTATTTCTTCGGCTTCTCTTCCGCAAAGCAAGTTTAAGGTGAGGGAATTTATGCATGTTGGTAATTATCTATGTATGTTTTTACGTGTTTATTTTTCATGTTTGATTAGCGTGTGTTCATGTTTAAGCTAAAGGGATACATGCCTGACTATATGTTTACGTTAAAGGGATACAATCCTATACGTATGTTCAAGTTAAAGGGATACAACCCTATATGCTTACGTTAAAGGGATTCAGCCCTACGCGTACAAGTAAAAGGGATACAACCCTATACGTTCAAGTTACATGTTTATGATGATATGATTTATTTATACGTTCAAATATATATGGATAATAGCATGTTTTCTCACTGAGTGTATTTCGATATACTCACCCCTTTTATAGTTTTTGTCTTTCAGTATTTGGAGCCGAAGCAGACATAGAGGCCAAGAATGACTAGGGAGAATTCAATGAGTTCATTAGTAAATTAGTTTACCTCAAATAATAGGGATACAAGTTATAGTATTTATCTTTTGAGACTGTTTATTCTTGATTGTGGTATTTCGTACAACACTCTCCTTAGTTGGTTTGGACTACTGCTCTGTTATTATAGTTTGATTTTCATTAAGACATATTATCTTATTTACCAGCATTAAGTTATATTTTGGACAAAATGATATGGCATGGTTTATATAAATATAGTTTGCTTGTATGTAAGTCTGTCTTCGTTTACTTTCAGTTGGTAGGTTTCAATTTAAGTTAATTAATTTATGTAATCTATTGTATCAATCTAGATGATCAATTAATAACTTTAGCAACTACAAAATGTTTAAATATAAATTTATTAGTCATCCGATAATATCATTAATACTGTATGATTTACTATTTTAATTAGGGGTGTAGTAGTGTAAATTTTTTTTTTTAAAGTCTTATAAAGCATGTCAGGCTATCAATGTGGTTAAGTTTTCTTTAATCTTGAACAACTGTTTTAGCTTCTTCATATATATGTTATACTTTTTGTTTGGAGTAATTATCTCTATGAATTTATGTTATTTAGTTGAGGCATCTCGATAAAATTCCATAGGGATTTAGTGAGTTGAATTGCATGTTCTAATTTCTGCTGCTTTATTTTCTTGGTAAACTATGATTATAGTTAATTAGAAATAGGGTGTTATAACTATAGCATTTTGAGTAATAGAGGTAGAAACATCGCCATGTTCATATGCAATATGAAAGGTATCAGAAGTTTTAAACCCCTCCTCAAACGTTTCAGCATGAGCAACGCTGATCTGTTGATTTTAACTTGCGTCTGGCACAGAGTCTGTCTCAGGTATCTTCATTTGATCTTCACTATCATCTTTAAGAGGAATATTATCATAAGTGAATACCATATTTATGGACTCAATCACAGTTGCGCTGGCACGGAGACACACTGACTGAGGCTGACAAGATAGCACCTATCTGTTGATCTGTCTCCAATCAAATAATTATTGTTATTACTAGTAACAATATAGTAAGATGAAGTAAATCTCACATCCAAGTCTTGATCGCAAAGTTGACCAATACTTATTAAGTTGGCTTTCATTCTATCCACTAGAAATACATCCTTCAAAGAAGGGAAACTAGGAACATTCAACGTTCATTTGCCAATAATATCTAGGTGAGATCCATTACCAAAAGTAACTTTATCGTTGAAACTTTTCTTTAGATCTTTTAGAAATTTTGGATTCCCAGTCATATGCCAAGAACAAGTACTATCCAGATACCATCGATTGTCAGCTCTTGCCCAAAGAGTAGTGAGAGACACGTATGCCATGTAGTTTCTTCCATTTCCTGGCCTTCTAGTGCTGTGATTCATGGTTCTCCTTATCCTCTATATAGAACCTGCATTTGGGTCCGATATGGCATGGTCTTTCACAGTAGTGACATACTGGAGAATAGTAGTCATTATATCCATGATTATTGAAGACCTGATTTTGTCGTTGTGGAGCAGCGTTGAATTTCTGAGCTTGTCTCTAACGTTGTTGCCTTCCACGACGATTCTTTTTGACAACTTGTTTTGGATGTTCCTCTTCATCCACCATGGTGTCATGGGACTTTTCAGCTTGTTTTTCTTTTTCATGAACAAATGAATTTTTCTTTCTTGCATCGACTGGTCTCCATGCCTTATTCCCCTGGTATGGGAAACCACGTTAGGAGACTCGGATTGAAATGTCGATGGCTTAAACCTAATGATCTTATCTCGTTAGTTCATCCTTATATTCCTCGTGTTTTGTTAATATTTGTAAATATGAAGACTTTCTGGTAAAGGCGACTAACGAAGTAGAGGATTGTAAGACTTGTTCACAATTTGATCGGATTGATAATTCTTTTTGACGGGCAATATACGTGGTTAGATTTCATTGCATCAAAGTTGACATTAGTTGACCTTGGAACTATACGATGAAAAAGATGTCTTGTGTTGATGATTTGGTGAATATGTTTGTCGATTCATACTACGTGTCTTTGGTTTGCTTGAGGACAAGCAAAATGCTAAGTGTGGGGGAGTTGTTTAGTTTGTTTTTGTGTGTTTTGTGTGTTTTTTAATTGTGCGTGTTTGCATGTTATTTTTAGTTTTTGGCCACGAGTAGTGGCCGTTTATGTGATTTTTGATGTGTTGGTGTGTGAAGGTACGAAGGTGGTGGTGATGCATTTTGGGCTAAAAAGGAGATGGAAAAAGCAGTAGAAACGTGAAAGAAGGAAGGAGAATGAATTTCCCACTGGAGCTGGAATCTTCCGCCGAAGCGGGAACGGGAATTAGTTACGCCCGCCGGCGCTGGAAACCCGCCGAAGCGGGAGGACGGTTTCTCCACTCCATATAAATAGTTCTGTCGGTTTTTTACAGAAAAACTCTGGATTCTCTCTCAGATTTTTAGATAGAAAAATGGGGAAAACTCTGTAGAATCTATTTCCAAGTTAAAAGTCTCTTAGATTTACTTTAGTTTTTAGTTTGGTTGATCGTTGAAGACTCCGTAGAACTTTGTAAGATTTCTATTTCGTTATTGCAATGTTTGTTTCCAGATTTCATTTTATTTTTATCTCCGGCATGATGAACTAGATTAAATAATCTGGGATTTAGTTCTTCAACTTGGATTTGTTATTTACTTGTGAAATGTGAATGCTCGTTTCTACTTCAATCGTTTGATGAATCTTTTGAACAATTGATCACTGTTTGAATGCCTTAGTAGCGAATGAGATCGAGAGATGAATTCGTTATGGAATGTGATTGAAGTAGAGTTAATCTTGATCGGAAACGCATGGGTTAATTATCGTGCATGTTCTAATAATTTCATTTGCGTAGTCCTAATATATGAATAAGAAAGTTAGTAATTAGAAGACTTCGTTAATGAATTTAAATGAACTAATCGATTGAGTATTGCATTTTATTTGTTTTGATCATTCCGAAGAGAAGAGCTTTTATCCTAGACGTTTTCATTCATTGAATTTCCATTTATCTCAAACTATTAAGTGCACTCTTAGCTATAAAAACTCATCAAAAACTTGGTTAGAATGTTTAGGTTCGTTTTAATAATTCGTGTTAGCATGAATTTATTGCCCTATTAAGCTTTCCTTGAGAATACGACTTGGGTTAGCTATCCGAACTACTTAGGACCTCGTTCTCTTGCGAGCAACTAATAAAAAGTTCAATTTAAATTCCCGCTTCGGCGGGAGATTCCAGCTCCAGTGGGAAATTCATTCTCCTTCCTTCTTTCACGTTTCTACTGCTTTTTCCATCTCGTTTTTAGCCCAAAATGCATCACCACCACCTTCGTACCTTCACACACCAACACATCAAAAACCACATAAACGGCCACTACTCGTGGCCAAAAACTAAAAATAACATGCAAACACGCACAATTAAAAACACACAAAACACACAAAAACAAACTAAACAATATCCCAGACCCGTTTTGCTAGTGGTTGATTGACTTGCCTCAAGAATCTGATCATGCTGAGCAATGTTGCTGGTCATCATCCTTACAACCTTGTTGATATGGATGATTTCATTTGCTTTGAACACATTATCTTCTCTAAGATTCGAATTTCCAGTAAGAGAGCATTGTTCAACGCTTTCATATTATCCCTTTCTTGACATACATCAGCCAACTGAGATTTGACAATATTTCTTTCTTCTTCCAACTCTTTGATTTTAGAGTTGAGTTCTTCGTTGGCGCCTCCAACTTCTTCACGTTTATTTTTGAGGTCTTCATAGAGCTTAATTAGAATATCCTTGTCCACCTCTTCTTCATCACTTTCTTCATCCACCTCTTCAAACTTAGATGGAGATTGCTCACTGACTTCTGATGAGATAGCTATATGTGCCACCATATTGGACTCTTCATCACTACCATTATCATCATTTTCTTCATCACTGTGTGTGGCAACATATGATTTGTTCTCGTGTTTGAGAAAACATGGACATTCATTTTGAAAATGTCTGTAGCCGTCACATTCAAAACGTATTGGACCAGATTTTTCAGTGCGAGATTTCACTCATTTATTTCTTGAAGAGGGGTTTGCGTTGTCCTTTCTGGATGGACTATTATTAGAACCTCTTTTTGCAGATCTCTTGAATAGCTTGTCATAGTTTTTTACTAGAAGTGCCAGAATTTCATCTCCGCTGGTCTTGCTGGAGGGCTCAGACACTGGATCAGGATTCCAGTTGCGAGCTACAAATGCGACTCCTTTCCTTTTCTCACAGCCTTCATTCTGCTTTCCCATCTCAAAGGTTCTGAGAGAACTAATCAGTTCATCTAGTTGGAGTTCAAAAATATCTTTGGCTTCCTCTGTGGCAGTCACCTTGTATTCGAACCTATTTGGAAGGGATTTAAGAACCTTCTGGACAAGTTTCTCATTTGATATCTGCTCTCCAAGATGAAAGCTTTCATTAACTAAGGCTAGGAGTCTTGAATGAAATTCTCCAATAGTTTCAGTCTCATCCATCCTTAAATTTTCAAACTAAGTGGTCAGTTGTTGAAGCCTCTGACCTTTCATCTTCTTGTTTCCTTCGAAAGCCGTTTCAAGAATGTCCTTGCTTTCTTGGTAGCAGTGCAAGTGGAGATTAGGGAAAATATCTCTACGCTTACAGCAGATTGTATTGCATTCAGGGTTTTTTGATTTATCCCTGACCAGTTGATCTCAGTTTCATTCCATTCTTTTATGTTTTTAGATCATTAAGTACGTATCTTAAATCGAGATTGTCAATATATTTGAGAATAGAAAATTAATTAATGAACATGGTTAAAAATAAATAATCTCGTGCGGTTTCATCGAGGAAAGAATCATGATGTGTTTCTTGGTCTTAGTTTCATAGCTATAATCTATTCTCGATGCTATTTACAGCATATATGACTGTCGATTTGCCCATATTTACGTATATGTGTTTTGTTTATTTATTTTCGAAATGAATTGTTTAAATTGATTATTGAAAATGAAATGAAATTAAATTTCATAAGCGATACATATATATATGCATGCAGTCCAAAACACATGCTATACGTGGTAAGTGAAAAAATGAAATAACTAAACAAACAATTTATGCATATAAATTGATTATGTTACTGCAAAAACTTAGCACATTTATTAGCACACAATATATCAAATGAGCTAAATAAATATCACACAGAATTGGTAACCCAGTTCGGTTGGTCAACCTACATCTGGGGGGCCATGCCCAAGAGAGAATCAATCCACTATTGTTAGTTGCAGTTATAGGTTCTTACTCATATAGTTCATCAACCGTATGAAACCTCCTAACTCGCATCCTTCCTAATCTAGTTTGAACTAACGATTATTCAAGATGCACTCAAACAACCTAAGCTCGAATCGCAATCCGACGCTCACCTCTCTCCCAAGTGTTTTTATATGAAACAAACACTCTCAAGTACTATAATAAACACACTCTCTCAGAAAAATAGTGTAATAGCTATGAACAATGAAAATAACTATGGCAGCGGCAGCCTCCAAATAATGTAGATGTCGATATATATAGGTCTTGAGAAACCCTAGATCTGATCTTCACCGATTTGCTCTAGTTTCCTTGTTGATAGAAACTTCATTTGGAGGCTTATCTTGTGGAACAAACAAATATAATCGCCGTATCAAATCTTTTCCGGGTCATGAATGGATAAGGAAAAGATCTCCGCAATATCCGCATAAATATGGAAAGAATCTTCTGAACCTGTTCCAACCTGTTCCATAATGTTCTAGCTCAGACTGAAGAACTGAAGAACATAATCTCCATTCGCAACTTGTCTTACCAATATGATTGAGCTTCATGCTCGAATCTAACAAAAACAATCCAAACTTCGCACTAACTCTCTTCGCATAAAAAAAATACAAAAAATGAATATATTTAGCATAAGAAATACTATGAAGTAATCTCATATATATCATCAAACAACTAATTACAAATTAATTAATACCATGCACGCAGCGAGGCAACTATCATACAATTAATTAAACATCTCCATCCCTAGTCCCTTCTAGTTACAAATACTCAAACCACATTCCATAAGTAAAAGAATAAAATTAAAAGATTCCAAAATAAAAATAAATCCAAACTTTAAATAAAAGAACACAACTTTTAAAAATAAAGCTCCAATTAATATTCTTCACTTGCATTTCAAATTCTCAACAACGCGAGTCTTGGTATCAACATCCATGGTGCAATCCATCGTCGCCGTCTTCTTCTTCTTAATAATCTTAAAAAGATGGATTTTCCCTTCCAACGTTGCATGGCTTGACAACGTTAACTTACCCGAACTCAAGTCGCCGCCCAGATTCCGGTCATTCTTCGACTCGGCCGCCACCGCCACCTTCATCTTCTTAGTGGACCGCGCCTTCGCCCGTCCGCGGGGAATCTGCGCGGTGCCAACGGCGTTCCCCCGGTAAAGAAATGTGACGGTGCTGTCGCTCCATTTGAAGTGACCGAAGTTTCGGTTTTTCACCGCCACCTCGCCGTTAAGTTTGATGTTGAATGACGGCGGGGATGCCGAGTTGACCGTTAGTTTCTCGACATCGACGGAGTGGAAACGGAGTTTGGGGGTTCTGATACGCATGAATATCAAAACGAAGGCTATTATGATTAGGGTTTGTAGTATAATTCCTATGGCAATGAGGATTAAACATCTTCTACGTTTTGCGGCAGGGCTTGATGTATTGGTTTGTGGAGGCATTTTAGGTTTTTCTTATTAAGGAATGATGAGATGAGATTTGGAAAATGGAATGATGAGAGAGATGATTACGAGAGAGGAGATGAGAGGGAAAGTGTTGGGACGAATTTATAAGAGGTGAAAAAGTTGATGATATTCTTTAGCAAAGGGCCAGCTAATTAGTTGTTCGCTTTTGCTTTTGAAGGGTTGGGCCTCTTTTTACTAATTTCAGAGATAAAGAATCTTTTAATTTATGGGAGATTTAGAGAATGAATTAATTGTGAATTGTAACTGCTTCAATTTCTTGTATGAGGGGTTTTTTTTTTTCCTTACCTTTCCTTTCCTTTACTTTATACTTTAGCAACACCATGCATGCCCATTATTCATATGGCGCTGTGGTGGTCGATGAAACCTAACCGAAGTGGTACAGATGAGGCCCGTGGCATAGCTTTGGTTTGTACATGTTAATTTTATTACTAGTATATATGATGATAGTATTGTGTTTTGTATAGAATTATTTGTAATGTAATAATATAAATATAATTTGTATCAGTCCAAATATATATAGAGAATATCATGTAATATAGCCAATATGAGTAATGAAATATAAATTATGGCCCACCCTCTTCATAAATATAAATTATAGCCATTTTTTTGAACTTAGGACCTAAATACCCCTTTCCCTCTTTTATTTGTGATCCATCACTCTTTGATCCATTTTATTGACACTTAATTTCATTTTCATTTTTTTTTTCTTTTTTTACTGTTTTTTTTATTTTCCAGTTTTTTTTTTCTAATTTTCCAGAATTTTTTTCTTTTTTTCTGTTTTATTTTTTATTTTTCAGATTTTTTTTTCTTATTTTCCAGATTTCTTTTTCTTTTTTTCTGTTTTTTGTATTTTCCAGATTTTTTTCCTTTTTTTCTGTTTTTTTTTTATTTTTCAAATTTTTTTTAATTTCCAAATTTTTGTTTGCCTCTTCGTTTTTTTGTTTGCCGCTTATTCTTTGGTCAAGATTCGAGCGAGGGGAGCCGAAGGCCTCGGAGCGAGCCAAAAAAATCTAAATTATTGTCCAACGATTATCCTTATATTAGTAATCGGAGCGAAGGCGGAGCCGTATAATCGGAGCCGAAGGCGGAGCCGCAAAATCGGAGTAGTATAACTTGAAATAATTGGAATGTTTGTCTCAAGAGTACCATATCATAACTTGGAACATCTGGAACTTATTTGACAATTCATCCCAGTTGTACCAAATCTGGAACAATTGGCACTAATAAGGCTAAATTCGTACCAGATGTACTAGAACAATTGGTACTAATAAGACTAAATTTGTACCAAAAGTACCAAATGCCTCATACCCGCCTGACCCGACCCGCGCCCGCCCATGTCAAACCCGACCCGCTCCGCATTTCATTAAGGGTATTTTCGTCCCAAATTGAAAAAAATGGCCAAAATTTATATTTTTGAAGAAGGTGGGCTAAAATTTATATTTTAATGATCATTATGGCTATTTCAAAATATGTCTCATATATATATATATATATATATATATATATATTAATATATATATATAGGGATGAGTTAGTTTAAAAATATATCCTAGTGTGAGAACGTGAGAACATGTTTAAACCAATTCGTATTGATGCTTAAATTTATATTTTGGCATACTTAATAAGATTCATGTTTTTTTTATATAAACATTAATGCTTACATAAAATCATCCTTCAATCTATATAAATTCATGCTTGAAATAATCACAACCATAGATTATACAAAGATAATGTTTATATTAAAAAATATAATCTTATTAAGCATGACAATATATTGATTTAAGCATAACTACGTATTTATTTAAGCATGTTCTCACGTTCTTACATTAGGATTAGTTATTATATGAACCAATCCCTATATATATATATATATATAGTATATAATAGGGTGTGGATCTGGTGAGAACCACTCCTTATATGAGAAATATGAACTAATCCTCAACAACTCTCTCTCCTCTCATCGTTCTTTTACAATTATTCTTCTTCCCCCAATTTCAATCGCCACTCACAACTCATCTCCTCTCATCTTCATTGTGCACCGACGCAGTATAATCGTCGTTCTTCCTCATAATCGGAAGCTCTCGTAACCACCTTTCACGAGCAATTAGAAGCCCAAACGTCTGTCATCATCGTCGTTGACAATCTCAATCCATTTCTCTATCTCTGACTCCAACAACATCAGCTGCCGCCATGGTGCCGCATGACCGCATAACACCACCACCACCATGGCTTCTTCCATCTCATGCCATCATCGTTTCCTTCTTCATTTTTTTTTGCTATTGATGCCGCTTCTGCCACCGTCGCGACTGGACATCACAAGAGTCTCTCTCTTTCTCTCTCTCTCTCTCTCTCTCTCTCTCTCTCTCTCGCCTCGGCGGTGCTGCCACCGCCATACTTTGCCTCTGCCCATGTAAATAATGCTCAGTCCCTCTTACTCTTCTATTGTCGTCATATGTCGCAACTCCTAGTTCCTAATTGCAGCGACCATACACACCAATATTCTTCCCTCTTCTTTTAAGCTAATTGCCAGAAATTCTAAATTATGCAATCGACAAATTTGACGTCGAAATGTAGTTCCAACAGCTTTTCTCAATGGCATCGTTTCTATTGCGAATTTTATTAAGTTCTTTGAGTAGATTTGTAGTATATATGCATCACATTATTACTATTAATGCATTTCATCAATATTGTTTGTGTATTATAAGCTGATGCACTGAAGTATCAAAATACACATAACGTAATGCATAAACCAAATAAATTTAATGCACGAATATTATATGTAATGCATTAATTATGGTAATGAATCATCTCTTAATTTATGCATTTATAGTATCATATTGATGCATCATGTAAATCATGCTATTGCATCATAAAATTCTATCCAGGACATCAAGAAACATATATGAACATAATGTACGCACTGTATTAATTGTGGTATCATATACGCATATGAACACAAATACGATATACCTAATGTTTTAATATTACAAGTACACACTTTTATAAATTATAGTATATATTTGTTCTTTATAAACCATATCAATGAATCAAAAATGTTGATTGATGCATCACTTTGCACTAGTTTATGCATCACGACTTTGCACTACATAAAACAGCAAAAATTACCGTTCTAACCTTACTTAAGTAAAAACAAAAGGGATTTACCAACTAAAGCGGGTTTGACCAGTTGACTATATGATTAAATCATATTCATAGATCTTAATTATAGGATTGATGGCTTGGATTGGTTCCTAGTTCTCATATAAATATGAGTTCATATATGATTTCTCCATATATATATATATATATATATATATATATATATATATATATATATGTGGAGAAATCATATATGAACTCATCCTTAGGTAGGAACTAGTAACTAATCTGGACCGTTGATTTTTTTTAATCTACGGTCCAGATTAATTGATATATTAGATTGCTATTGTTTGTGCATTAAAAGTGTGCTAAATAATTTGTGCATTAAGTTAGTGTAATTTGTACATTAACGTACCATATTTTTTATATCACGTAAGTGTATTTATGCTGGTTCCTACGGTTTTTATATAAAGATAACTTCCTACCAGATCCACACTATATATATATATATATATATATATATATATATATATAAAGATGATCAGGTGAGAATGCTATTTTAGGTGAGAAATGAGAACAAATCTGGACTTTTGATCTTTTTTAATCAATGGCTCAGATTTAACGATGCATTAAGTTACTGTAATTTATGCATTATGATGTTAATGCATTAAGTTATTGCAGTTTATGCATAAGAATATGTATGCATTACATTTCTGCAATATATGCATTTCCAATGTGATAAAAATGCATTAAAATGTGTCATTCTCACATTCTCATATAAAATTTATTCTCACCAGATCTCAATCCTATATATATATAAGAAGAGGATCATGTGAGAATGCTATCTTAGGTGAGAAATGAGAACAAATCTGAAACCTTGATTTTTGTTGATCAATGGCTCACATTTAACGATGCATTATGTTGTATTAATTTATGCATTATAATGTTTATGCATTAGGTTTCTGCAGTTTATGCATTAGCATGTGTATGCATTACATTTCTGGAATATATGCATTATCAATATTATAAAAATACATTAAAATGTACAATTCTCACGTTCTCATATGAAATTCATTCTCACCAGATCCCTACCCTATATATAGTTCGATTCAAGGGTTTGACATAAAATACTAAATATAACAATATGATCGCTTACTATCAAAAACTTGGATACCATCAACCTCATCGTATGATTGGATAAAACTATAGATCGAGTAATTAAGGGGATTTGAAACAATTATTTGGTAGTTAAAGGAAAATTAAGATTTAAATTATATTCCCGATACAACAATCTGGGGATGAAGTGCATGCGTTGGAAAATTTCCTTGTTTAACTAACATATCCGTCATTATTTATGATTAGTGACCGACAGATATCGTCTTAAAAAACAAGTAACAACGTCCTTAAATGAAATACCAAAGGAGTGTAAGTCCGTCATAGAAATTTGCGACAGATCAATGGTGGAATGTTTATATTAGCAGCTTTATAAATGGTTTAGGATTTAAAATTGCGACAAAATCCAATTAATTAGATTTATTTAAGTCCCCATTAAAATTAATAGTTAAATAAAATAAATAATTAAATCCCCCCAGATAGTGAGTATGTGTTCAAGGAATATATATAGCTTTGGAGAGAGATTTTGAAGTGGATTAGTGGAGAACGCTATAAATGAAAATGAGTATGATAATGGATGATGGATGTTTATATATCATATTTGTTGGTAAAGTTATCATGTTTTATCTTCTTTTTTGTTGTTAAAAGTTCTTGTAGGTTATTGTCAACGTAGACTTTAATTTTAATTTCAATCTTCCAATCCGCCTACGGGGGAGGGAAATAGGTATACTGTATATGGTAATGGTAGTGTACTAGGTAGGGAATCACAACCATTGTAAAAGTATTGAATTAAAATGATAAATATCTTAGTTGTAAAATACATATACACAAGTTTGTTGAATTTTACATACTCCTTCCGTCCACGAAATGGTTGCTACTTTATGGACGATACGGATTTTAAGAAAATGGTAGGTAGTAGTGAATTATAGTGAGTATTGTTGTAAGTGGAGTAAGAGTCCAGCAATAAATGTGAGTGAAGTAGCAAAAGTGGCAATCATTTCGTGGACAAACTTAAGTAGCAAAAGTGACAACCATTTCTTTGACGGAGGGAGTATAAAATAATATAAAAAAATCAAATCAGATTTCCTAGTCCAATTTCGTATTTCATTCTCTATTCCTTTCATTGGTTGAACGACATGTGACATTGACTAGGTTTTATTCCACCCAAATAGGTTATATAATTATCTTCAAATATCTAAATGTCAAAAATCCGACGAATGAAATAGAAAACATAACACCATACGGAGTAGAGGATCCGAGATTAAAAAAGAAAAAGAAAAAAACTCACATGCAGACATATATATAGAGAAGATATCATATTACAAAATAAGAAGATATCATTAATATTTTAATTTTAGTATTTTTCATTGAATCTTTTCCTATAATATTGATGAGGGCTATTATTTCTTTTGAAAAGTGACCGATTAATCATTTTCTGATTGTCTTGATTTGTTGGAATAACGTTGTTTGTTCTATTGTTTTTCTTGTCACTTAATTTGTTTTGGGTTGCACCCTTGTCCATTCTTAATTAGCATGATCTGAGACCTCAATGATTTTGGATCTTAATTTCTGAATTTCTTTCCTACTTCCTCAAAGTGTGTGTGTGTGAGAGAGAGAGAGATGTGAAGGAAGAAGATATTGAGTCGCAAGCGGGATAAAGTGATAACTAATATGGAAAGTGACTAGGTGAGTCGCCCAAGTTTGACGTATTCCAATTTCCACAAGATAAGTTTCTGTTGAACAAGTTATGCTCACATCACATGGTTGATTTCCCGCAATTCCATCAAAACAATGAAACTCATTAATATTTCAAAGAAAATAATTAACCAAACCCCCCTATATATCTTCGTTGTCGGAATAATATCTTTAATCTAATCTAGTACCATTTAATTATTAGTGTAGACACATATGCATATTATATTATGAAGTATAAATGTTTACTGATTTCTCATATTCAAATTCTCACATTTTTAAATAAAAAAATAATTACAAAGGTGCGTGATTAAGAATTTAATAATAAAAAGGTGGTTAGATTGCTCGATAACGAAGTTTTGTAAAAAAGTCGTGTCTCACGATTAATATAATTATGACTCCTCCTCACTAAATTAATGCAAACCGCAAATAAACGAACGAATCATCCACCTTTCTGTTACGAACTTCGTTGGTGGCGCTACTTTGCAACTTGCTCATGCCTTTCCACACCTCACAATAAATCATGCCTAAGGCCCAAATTTTTTTTTACATCTTCACAGTTGGAAAATTAAAAATACTGACTCAAGTAGGAACACATGAAAAATACACAAAGTTGCAATTATACTTTTGATAGGTTCCAATTTCAACTAAAAATAATGTTCTCAGTCTAATCAGTTGTAAAAAGGACTGAGATTCTCCTTGAGAATTATATTGATTTTGTTAACTTGATTTTGCAATAGTCAAACACACATGTTTGAAGGGTTGTATACTGAAAGCAAGCCTTTTATGCTTACATACATTTGATACTTTGTATTCACTTTATTCTTTTATCTTAAATATTATTATTGTATGATTATATTAGAGTCCGATTATCTCAAACCTAGATTATATGGTGTGTGGTTTATCACAGAAGATCTTATAATCGGTAAAGTTGAGATAGAAGTTGTGTTCACAGTTGAGACAACTTCGAACGAGTTCTTGGTTTAGATTGTAGCATAAATGAAAAATAGATTGTCTTCGCTATTTATTTGTGCTAATACATTTATGTATTGAAAGGATCAGAGTGAGATGTATTCTTATATTCTTACTAATGAAGAATCAAGATCTCGGTGACTTAAGTGATCTTAACCTTAATTGAATTAATTGGTGTGAATAATAAATTTTCTATTGCTTTGATTTATCAAGGGCGAGAGCTGTGTCTGAAGCTTAATATATATACTCGATATCTTGGGTGATAGCGACTGTCATTTGATACGCGATTGAATTGTAATAAGGACCCGTGTCCTACTAATAACAGGCTGATAATATCCTCTCGAGGAACTTAATAAGTTTATCGTATTAAACCCTGCAGGTGAATTAGTTTCGATACGATAATAAATTTAAGTGGTAGCACTCGAGATGTTGTTTGTAATTAAATAACTGTTTAATTAATTAATTGACCGAGAGGAATTAATTTATTAATGTATATTGAATATCTTAAACGCGGAGATTAATTAAGTCAAATGATTGCCCTGACTCACCTAACGGATTTAGTGGTAACTCAGTATTAATTTTATAGTGGAGTAAATTGATATTTGTGTCTCGATTTATATATTCTTGGGTTGAATATGGAAATCGAGCACTGAGAGACCAATACTTTATTTGAGCTAGTAGATCCCCATTTGGCCCAATCAAGACTTAGCTCTCTATGGGTCAGGCGCCTATTACTAATCCATTTAAGTCTTTGGGCTTTGTTTGATGAATTTAATTAGTAGCTTATTATTTAGATATTTAATTATCTAGTGTAAATAATAAGGAGTCCACCAATTCTCCTCACTGTAACTTGCGTAGAAACAAAAAGACAGAAATCTGTGAGAGAAGAGAATAGGCGGCGGTCAGCCATAGGAGGAGAAAGTTCGAAGCTCGTTGCCAACCAAAGTTGAACTTTGTCGTGGGAAACAAGCGGAAGATCAACTCTGGAGTCGTTAACCTCTCAGTTCGCAGGTATCTCTCGTTTCCTACTCAATTAGGAGCATGCTTAGGAAAAGATTTTATATGTACTTGTTAGACAACAGGAACGGATCGTGGACACACGAACCAGCCTTCAAAAATTGGTTCCTACAATGTTGTGATTGAAAATTTTACCATGTTATATATTAATTGTCACCTGCTTTAATGCAACAAACTTCCTGTCTCGTCGGATCTTCCATTTCTCGAGTGAGATCTTTAATATTACTATAGTTTTAGTTTGTAGGAACAAAGTTATTTTGATAATTGGGTACTCTATATTTCGAAACTTTATTTAGTAAAAGAATTAATTCTTATAAATTAGTAGGTCATCCATAATTATCTAATGATTTTCCACTTTACAACAATTTCAGACCGAAAGTACACATCATGTGTAAGATAGTACTAATGATTATTTAATAATTAATGGGAACATGTCACAATCTAGAGTTGAAATTGTCCATACACATCAAACATGCAAAGTTCATTTGTTTGAAGTTGAGTGTGTATTTTTTTCATTGTTGCAAAAGTAATGTGCATTTTTATGATCTAGACTACGAGTAATTAACTAATTATACATAAATTAATATGCAGGTAATAGTGCGCCATGTCTTGGGCTTTAACTTTGTTATGGGCCAAACGAAGTTAAAAGCCCTTACTGTAAGGGCCTTACGTATTATATGAATTTTGGTTGGTTTCAATTTTCCAAATTTAGTATGTTTAAACATTAAATCCAATTAACAATTGTGGGCCCATATCTTTTAATTAATGTTGCTAACATTTACAAAAGGTTCATGAGCTACATACATATATTTAGTGTCGTAAAGTTGACATTTTAATTAATTGCATTTTATTTGATACATACACATTCGAAAACAATTTTTGTTTCTTAATTGCGGAAGGAAGCGATGGACATATAGTCAGGGTCGGAACTAGAAAATTTTCATTGCGGGGGGGGTGGGGGGGTGTCTTATTGTTGTGTGGTGGGCGACAATTTCTTTTTAATTATGTAGGTACGTTACATCATATTAGATTTTATTTTTATTTTTCTTCTTAAGAATCAATATTATTTTTTCTTAAAAATACTTCTCTATAATCTAAATACGATAGGCCGATAGTTTCTTAAGGTGATGGTTGGTACACTGAAATGGAATGAAAATGGAATGGTCATTAGTGTCTGTATTCCTAATTCCACGATTGGTTGATTTTTTTTTTTCATAAGGAATGACTAACTCCATTAGTATGGGTTTAGTCATTCCTTCTCTCCCTCATGATATTAGCTATTCCACATCTTCAGGATTGACTTTATTATTATTATTATTATTATTATTATTATTATTATTATTATTATTATTATTATTAAAAAATAATTATAATAATTATAATTAAATAATAATAATAATAAATTATTTACTATTATCATAAATATTATTATTATACTAATTAACTATTAAGGGTATTATAATAATATAATTAGAATATTATTAAACATATCAATTTTTAAAATAATATTAAATAATAATTTATTATTATTTAATCAATATTATAGTAATTATTAATAAACTAATTATATTAATTATGAAAAAAAAATTAAAATTTTTTCATTTCATTTCAGGTGTATAACAATATAGGAATATCAATTTTCATTTCATTCATTTCTCATTTTCATTCCATTACCACTTCATTCTATTCATGCGTACCACCCATCCCCTAATATATAGTTACACTTATAAAATATTTCAAAGTGATATGCTGGGATATTGATAGTGTTCGACTCGTCAAAATGATGAACACATTCAAACTTAAATATCATCAATCTTGTATTATTGAATTACTCTTTAAAAATCTGCTATCATTATCAAGCTACTCGCAAGCTTGCTTGATCGAATATGTAACACTTTTTTTTTTTTATCATTTTTAAGAAAATGCTTCACTAATAAATAAAAATGTGTAAAATTGATCAGATCATAATTTAATAATAGAGAAAGTATTAGAGTCTACAAAATTAATAATTAATTGTTGCAAAGGAACCGATTCTCATCAATTCAGATCTTCTATTCCCTATGGTGTTTCATCCTCTATTTCATTCATCGAATTTTTGATATTTGACAATTTAGATATAATTATATATTCTATTTGGATGGAATAAACCCTAGTCAATGTCACATATTATTCAACCAATAGAGGGAGTAGAGAATGAAACACGAAATGGGAGTAGGAAATTCGATTTGGATTCTCATTGATATGTAAAACAGTCACACACTTAATAAAACAACAGCTAAAAAGTAGTAAAAAGTATTAAAAACACATACACTTGTAAAATGCATGAAATTCTCGTGAATCAACAACTAATTATGGAATCAATAAACTTCTGCAAACTAACCACCGACGATCCATTCTCCCGCACAGCCGCCCCCGCGGAGGCTTTCATTTCGGCGACTCGGTGGCGGATGTCTCTCCCCGTCTTCGACTCCATCAACTCCCTAACTCGCTTCTCCACCTCCGCCGCCGTCACGAACCCGCCCTCCGCCTCCTCTAGTGTCAACGCCGCCTTCATTTCCTCCACCAAAAAAACTCTATTCATCCTCTGTTCCGCATACATCGGCCAACCGATCATCGGAACCCCATTCACCACCGCCTCCAAAACCGAGAGCCGCCCACAATGAGTCACGAATCCGGCGACGGCGTCGTGACTCAGCACCTCCTTCTGAGGCGCCCATGTCTTCACCACAAATCCTCTCTCCGCAATCCTCTCCAGAAACCCCTCCGGCAGAAGCTCGTCCAGATCCGGATCCGTCGTCGGAGAATTACTCTCCGGCGGATTCCGCACCGACCACAGAAATCTGCAGCCGCTTCTCTCCAAACCATCCGCAATTTCTCTCAATTGCTCGCCGGAATGCAATCCCCTTCTGCCGAAGCAAAGGAAAATCACGCTTTTACTCGGCTGCCGGTCGAGCCACCGCAGACACTCGTGCTCTCCGCCGCCATTTTTGGCTTCAGCAACCAGCGGTCCTACCAAGTAAACCGGCGGAGTTAGGCCTTCGGGAACGCAGAGGCCGTTAATTATCGCTTCCTTAACTCTAAACTCGATCGCATCGAATCCATTTGTGAGGATTCCGGCTGATTTCCTCATGTTTTTCGCAGTGCTCATAACGTGTTTGTAAATATTACTCCGCCGGAAAAACATAATTTGCGGCAGATCCGCGGAGTAAATTGTGGGGCAGCCCGGTATATCGAGATAATCATGCAAATCTCCAATGTCTGTATCCACAGTCTCGTTAATGGTGGGGAAATAGAGGAAGACGGCGACGCCCAGGGCGCCGGAGCTGTCGTAGAAGTAAGTCGGAATGTTGAGGCTGGTGGAGACTTCAAATGCGGAGTTGCAGAAGAAATCAATGACGAGAGCTCTGATTCTTGATTCTTGCATGATATCTTCGAGGGCGGCGCGAAGGTTGTGGTTGTTGAGACGAGGGATTTCGAAGAAGGCTTCGAGGGGGTTTCCTAATAGGTTTGGGGGTGGTGCAACGGTGGGGAGGCGACGGTAAGTGATGGAAGGCACAGCAGCGACGGAGGCGGCGGCCGTGTCGGCTGCGAAGCTAAGGATTGTGATGTGGAGGGAGGGGTGGTGTTTGGCGATGAATGCGGCCAACACTAACATGGAGTTCAAATGCTCCTCCGACGAGTAGAGGACGATGGTGTCCGCCATTGATGTTTTGTAATGAAAATGTTTAATTTGCTGCAACTTTTTTAGGGTTTTGTGTCGTTGAGGTTTATATCAACATGCACTAACCAGTAACCATAAATAAATATCTCCGTTCTTCACATTAACGTCGTATCGGTGAAGTGAATATTTACGAGAATGAATGTGTTAGCTAGCTTATTTTAACTCCAACATTTCTATCGATCCAACCTGTTACATTTTGTTTTTAAAATTTCTATGTGATTTGCATGATATTGTATAATTCATCATTCCGAGTTAGTATGATATGCTTTTAATTATATGTGAATGTATAATATTAGAAATACCATACCAACTCAAAACGAAGGGAGTAATATTTTTCAAACTATAGTAAAAATGTTGGTGAAAAGTGGTCACCCAACAACATAAAAAGAATCTCTCTGAATAAATGTTGGTTAACTGTATTTTCACGCTTTAATTTGAACATGCGTTGTTTGTCCATCTTCATTTTATTGGTACAACTAGTCCTTTGAAATAAATGAAGCTTTTATCACTTTTTTCAATAATCCCAATTAGAAATAAGTACAGTTGTGAAGTTTTATGGTCCTGAAAAACGTCATTTTGTTGAAAGAATTATTATTTGAGGATGGAAGAAGTAGCTCAAAGTCGACTAAAATGAAGAAATAAAAGTAGTGAAATGAAGAATATTCTTTGAGGATGAAAATATTATTTTGATGTTTTTTTTAGAGGAAATATTATCAAATCTAAATCATTATATTATTAAAAGGAAAACGATTCTTGCTTTGAAAAAATCATACGTCGCACCTCTCTTGATCCATCATTCCTATTTATCCAAAATCTCAAATTTTTGAGTTTTTAAATATCTCTCCTAGATACAATATATATTTTCTCATCTTTTGCACCACCAGTTTTATTTGGCCAATTTATTTATTAGTCGGTTGAATAAATAGATATATTTTTATAGTTTAATTAATTAAATTTAATTTGGTCAATTTATTAGTTGGTCGAACAAATAATTATTTTTTTATGGAATCAATTTATTAGATGACCGAATAAATAGCTTCATAATAATTTGGTTAATTTATTGGTTGGCTCAATTAAAATTTGAAATAGTATGATAAATTTTTATTTAATTTGATAAAAAATAATTAATTTTAATTAGAACCAATTCTCAACGGACGGGTACCTCAACTTGGGATCACATGTGACACGTCTCCATTCTTTATTCTAATTTATTTAAATTTTTCATTTTATGCATTTTTTCATGTATTTTCTAAAATTTAGATTCATCCTCAATGTATTAATTTTTACTACGTTAGTTGTAGTTGAGTTTCCAACTTTGCATAATAAATAAATAAAATTAGCGAATATTACTATACATTTAACGACGAGAACGAATAGTACAATTAATTTTTTTAATTAATTTTAATTCAGTCAATTAATTAGGTAGACGGACCAATCCCAACCGACGAGTACCTCAACTCGGTATGTAGTTGGGTTTCCAAACTTTACATAATTCATAAATATAATTAGCGAATATTACTATACATTTAAAGAAGAGAGAGAATAATATAATCATTTTTTTTGTTAAATTTTGAGTCTATATAAATTTTAAACGGATTACGCACTTATAAATCAAAACCGTGGTTAACGGGCCAATTCTGACCCGCAAAAGTGGTTGTAGACGGGCCAATTCCTAACCGATGGGTACCTCAACTTGGAAAAATTTTCATTTACACATTTTTCCACGTATTTTCTAAAATCTAGAATCATCATGTTTTCAATTTTGCATAATTTTTAGTAGTAAGTAAAAATATTACTATACGGTTAAGGACGAGAATGAATGATATAATCAATTTTTTTATTAACTTTTGGGTATATATAAATTATAAATGAGTTTCATCAATTACGCACTTATAAATCAAAGTCGTGGTCAACGGGCTGGTCCCGGGTTGGAACTGTGGCGGTAAACGTGTCAATTTCCAACTTACGTGTATTCTATAAGAATTTTTTTTAAGAAATGAATACAGGGTTTGAAACAAGTACGGGTATATAAATTTCAAACAAGTTTGAATAATTTTAAACATACCGTCTCAAATTGTTTGATTAATCATTTCCGTTGGAAAACGTTTGCATGCATTGGAAATTAGCAGTAAATTTACAAATGATTTGTCAACGGGCTAATTCTGATCCAAAATTGTGCACATTGAGGGATCGATTCAGTACCAACGGGGCAACTTTTATTTTTTTAGAATTTAGGGAGACAAGTAGATATCTGCTATAAAAAGAATCACCTCAATTCTCATACAAAATCAATACAAGACAATTTTTGAAAAGTAAATAGTTTTTGCCTCACAACAGTTTTGAGAAGAAATAGGGCTTTCAAAATTATCTATAAAAATAATAAGTGCGAATTAGATTTGAATTTTTAATGAGTAATATTGGAAAAAAGAATAATTAACAAATAATATCTTTCTTATACTATCACATAAATTTTATTAATTTTATTAAATAATTTCCCGTCGATTTTCGACGGACAACACACTAGTATTATTAATACTGATGCGGATTCCAGACCTATTTATCTAGGGGTTTACGTGGCTTAATATTTATCTTAAATTCTCATTTATTCATTATTAAGTCAAATATTCTATAATTATATATTTAGGTTAATTAATATTTAATTGTGGTTATCAATTGGATATGATTATGGAAAAAATTGATATATCAATATATCGAATGAATTCAATTATGGAAAAAGTTGATGTATAATATGTTAAATATGACTTTAGAGTACTTTTTTATATAAATCATTATCATCATCATTACCATTATCATTATATTATTTGGCACCCCTATAATTTCTCAATTCCTATTTATTTAATTCTCCAATTTTCTAATTTTATTATATATTTTTATTTAATAATTATAAATATTTTGTCCTTCTTTGATTTTTTTAATGAAACTCCACCTATTGAAGACAAAAAGTAATTTTATTATATTGAAAATTTTAATTTGACTAAGAATTAAATTAGATATATTAATTCAATAATACCACACCTCGATTAATAGAGTTCATTCAACCGAAAAGCCATCAGCCTAATAATTGATTAACAGCGAGAAGAATTGATTGAAGAGATTGAACAAAAGGTTGGAGTTTTATAAGACTACCTGCACTGGTAGTGTCTCTAAGGGGTGTCTCTAAGGATTTTTTAGAGATAGAGACACTGAGCTGCAGTGGGGCTGTCTTTAAGGATTCTCTGAATTTCTATTTTGCATTATTTTTAATAAGAAAAATTGAAATTTTCATTAATTTAAACAGATAACTAGTACAATACATTAATTGAAATAAAACAAATAAAAATATTACATTAATTGAAATAAAAAAAATAAAAACATCCTACTCGTCAACTGCTCCAAATCGGCTCCAAAGATGCTCGATCAAATCATTTGTGAGCCGATGGTGCCTCCTCACATCTCTTAATGCGGCGTCCCGTTTGATGAAATTCTTCCATGATTGTGGGTAGGGGACATGAGTAACATTACTACTCGAACTAGTTTCTGTGTCCTCTCTCTAGTTCTCGGCATCCCCCCTCTCGTCTTCAATGATCATGTTGTGCAAAATAATACACGCAAACATGATGTTGCGGAGGTGCGGTACGTACCAGCCCCGCGCCGGGTTCCGGATAATTCCCCAACGGGCCTGAAGAACACCAAAGGCCCGTTCGATATCTTTCCTCGCCGCTTCCTGCATCTTCTTGAAGTGCGCCGCCTTGTCATCAACTGTAATCAGAGGAGCCTTGATCAGGGCAGCCCATTCCGGGTAGATCCCATCAGTTAAGTAGTAACCGTCGTCGTAGGACCTTCCGTTCACTGTGGCTGTATAGCCGTTGAGAATTTGTAGCCGTTGTCCAGATTTTTTATTTTTTTTTATTTTTGGCGCCTGTTCAAAAAAAAAAAAAAAAAAAATTGGAAACGCGTGAAGGCCACGCGCCGTATCGAGACTGTCTTGTCGCGGCGAGACGGTCTCGAGCTCCTCCTACCTGCATCGGGGTGTCTCGCCGGTCGGGGTGTCTCGAGACAGCCGACGAGACACCCACTGTGGGAAGTCTAAGGGGAATCAGAAGAAGCTGAAAAAATATGAACATGGCAAGTGTTTATATATATATATATATATATATATATATAATTGAAGCCAAAAAAGTGTAGTATTTCTACTATATACAGATTAACATGGATAATAATATTTCCTAAAAAGAACAAACATGGATTATAATATTATAAATTTGTAGCTTAGATAATGGGAAAATATATACTGTTTTACCCTTTTAATTGTGTATGCACGTAAGCTTTTGAATGGTCTGACTTAATAATTTGGCCAAACTAAGATTTTCAATGAAAGTTAATTTATTTATTCGGCCAATAAATCAAATTAGGTTTACAAAATAAGAGAAAGCACAATATTGATCTTATTAATCTTGAATATTTATAAAGGCTCTTAAATAATGGAGTGTTATCCCAAAAACAATGTGGCATATAAAATATTCTACTAAATATATATTATATACAGTAGAATATAGAACATATAAAAATGTCTGAAATAATGTAAATAAGAGTAGTTATATAGGAACCCAAATGAAGAAATCCTTTTGGTTCAAAAATTTTATAAATAAAAAAATAAAATATTGTTAATTTCAAAATTTAGTGGTATCTATCCATAACTTAAAATAAATCATATATTTAACAAGACATAGGTATTATCTTAAATCTATACTTTATGCATTTTTCATTCATATTTACATAATTTTAATGTAGAAATTTATATTTATATCAGTTTTCAGTGAAACTTCACTATTAAAGAACCTTTATAAATTCTCAAGATCCATATTTATTTTCTGTTAACTAATCAGACAAGTTATACAAAAGGAGATATAGTTTCTTATATAAATTAATTTTAACCAAATAAATAATTTTTCCATATGTATTACAACAATTAATATGGAACGAGATGATCAAAGCTAAGCATGACTAAGAATACGTTGCAATCTCACGAGTACATTAGCGAAAGAGATCTCAAAAATACTAATTTGTGATTAGATGTTCAGAAGTACCCAACAATTAACATCGCATACGATAATATCTTTGACAGATTGTGAGGTATGTTTAGTTTGTACAAAAAAAAAATTGATTTCTTGCACCTAAAGAAAGTTGTATAAAATCAAAGAAACATTCTTTTTGATCAATTATAGAAATATTATTACTCCAAAATAATATTAATTTTTTTTAATGCTCATGCTTACATATTGCAAATTAATATAACAAAATTAAATTATTAGTTAAAAGAAATGCAATACGATTGAGTCTACTAAAAATGAACACTATAACACATATTAGAGATAAACATAGGAGTGTAGGGAAAATGCTAACAATTAACAAGGCCACAATAAAAATAATATTACTCTCACATAAATGATATTGTATTATTTTATATGGTTACATAATTATAAATTATAGCATAATCTAGTTTTCCGTCGATTTTCGATGAGTTGCACACTAATTTTGATGTTAAAAGACCAAGTGCGCGAAAAATATTATTTGAGGATATGCATGAAGCCAGGAACCAA
Organism: Schizonepeta tenuifolia; assembly: GCA_029490685.1. NCBI lineage: Eukaryota > Viridiplantae > Streptophyta > Magnoliopsida > Lamiales > Lamiaceae > Schizonepeta > Schizonepeta tenuifolia. The sequence goes on from CM055959.1 coordinate 96,762,145, forward strand.
AAAATCAGAGTTGTGAGTCTTGTGACTTTATAATAAAATAATTCAACAATTTAATTAGAATCTATAGTTAATTCTTGTCAACAAATAAATCGCATTTATAATTAAATCGAATTACTACAAGAAATTGACTTTTTACGCACATATATTTAGCCAATTTAACCGCACATAATAAGAAAATGTGTGAGTAAATGTATTTGACTATTTTCATTAGCTATTGACATTTAGCATGAGACTATTTTCATTAGCTATTGACATGGGCGAAAACTTATTAGTTACATTTATATTTCTCTCTTAAATTTTAATTTTGATTTTATATTTAATTAAATTTCTAGTTAAATTTTTGTGCTTATGTGGCAAATTTATTAAACTTATTACCCACACATAGTTTTCAACTATATATGTAAGGTTAATAAACTTTTATAATTATTAAGTTTTATCTTCGATCCAAAAATCCACACCCAAGTTCCATAGCTTTTGGTCTGCTATTCTGTTCATGATTTTCCTAGCCCCAGAGGAAATACTTCCCTTTTGGATCGGATGTGGGCGAGGAGGGATTTGAACCGCCGACACTGTGGTTCGTAGCCACGTGCTCTAATCCTCTGAGCTACAGCCCCACCCTGTCTCCCCTGGATCTATTATTGGGAGTACCCTTAAAAAAAGAACCTTTCCTCTCCCCAGCCATTTCGGGTTGTGAACTTCTATTATGGTTCATTGTTTCTCTTGACTATATGGTTGGGGGGGGGGGAGATCAAGCTTCAAGAAATATTAGATGGTCTTATCAATACACAAATGACTACACAGTGTGCCGAAAAACATTTGATCACATTTATATTAAAAGTTTTAATTCATTTGTTATTTTTCAATTCAATTACGTTTCTTTAAAAATTTATTATGTGGTTAATAAAATTCTTGGCCACACAATATCATTATTATTATTATATTAATAAAAGGAAAACGATTCTTGCTTTGAAAAAATCCTACGTGGCACCCCTTATATTCCTCCATTCATATTTATTTAAATTTTTAAATTTTTGAATTTTTAAATTTAAAATAATAGATTTTAAATATCTATACTAAAATCTTGTGTCCCACATCGGTTTCTCAATTAAACTTCACCTATTGAAAAGCCTATAAATACCTAGAATCAATGTGTATTTTCTCATCTTTTGTTCCACCAGTTTTATTTGGCCAATTTATTTATTAATCGGCCGAATAAATAACTATATTTTATAGTTTAATTTAATTTAATTTGGTCAATTTATTAATTGACCGAATAGATAATTATTTTTTGTAGGAATTTTATTTGGCCAATTTATTTATTAATCGGCCGAATAAATAACTGCTATATTTTTATAGTTTAATTTAATTGAATTTGGACAATTTATTAATTGGTCGAATAGATAATTTTTTTATTAGAGAACCAATTTATTAGTTGACAGAATAAATGGTTCCAAAATAGTTTGGATAATTTATTTTTTTGACCGAATTAAATTTGGAAATAGTCTAATATTTTTTTATTTAATTTGATAAAAAAATAAGTAATTTCTAATTTGTCAATTAATTAGGTAGACGGGCCAATTACTAACTGACCGGTACCTCAACTCGGGATCCCCCGTGACACATTTTCATTCTTTATTCCTATTAATTTTGAAATGTTATTCAATTTTTTCATGTATTTTCTAAAATCTAGAAACGTCATAAATTGTGCATTTATAAATCAAAATCGTAGTCAACGGGTCAATTCTGACCTGGAACCGTAACGGTAGACGAGCCAATTTCCAACCGGCACTCGAGAAATTTTTTATTTTTTGCTTTTTTCCCATGTATTTTTTTAAAATCTATAATCGTCATCCATGAAATAATTTTTACGTTATTTGTTGTAGGGTCTATAATCTAACTTTGCATAATTTATAATTTTAATTAACGAATATTACTATACGATTAAGGACGATAATAAATAGTACAATCATTATTTTTATTAAATTTTTGGATCTATATAAATTCTAAATAAATTTTATAAATTATGCACTTATAAATCATCATTATATTACTATACGATTAAGGACGATAATAAATAGTACAATCATTATTTTTATTAAATTTTTTGGATCTTATAAATTTTTGCTTTTTTCCATGTATTTTTTCCAAAATCTATAATCGCCATCCATGAAATAATTTTTACGTTATTTGTAGTTGGATTTCCAACTTTGCATAATTTATAATTTTAGTTAACGAATATTACTATACGATTAAGGACGATTAACAAATAGTACAATCATTATTTTTATTAAAATTTTTGATCTATATAAATTCTAAATAATTTTATAAATTACGCACTTATAAATCACAGTCGTTGTCAACGGGCTAGTTCTGCTGCAGAATTGTGGCGGTAGACTAATATACGGATTTTTTTTCAGAAAGGAACACAAATGACTAATTTTTTAATAGAATTTTAAACAAGTACGAGTATATAAATTTCAAACAAGTTTGAATAATCCTAAACACATCATCTCAAATTGTTTTATTAATCGTCTCCGTTCGAAAACGTAGAATATGTATAAAAATTAGCAGAAAAATTACTAACGATTTATCAACGAGTCAATTCCGACCAAGAATCAAGAATCGTGCCCGTAGATGGGCCAATTCAGTACTTGCGGGACAATTTTTTTTTTAATATATATAATTTTGAACTCATAAAATTAAGGATATTCATGGTCAACTTTTATCTTATATCATTGACTAAATAATTTTATGAATCACAATCATTCCACATAAAGTTTTGTAAAAATGAAAAACTACCAAGTACATAGTGAAACAATTCTTGAAGTTCTATTCTCAGTTAAAAAAGTTATTCTCGAAGCTGGTAAAAAAAATAAATGTCATCATTTATTTTTCTATGAATATATTTGGAAGATGATTATTTATATAATACTATAATTTATAATTAAATTTTTATTTATTAGATATTGTGTGAATATTTTTGGAATATAGTTATGTATATAATTAAATATTAATTTCAGGTAAAAAGAAAACAAATGTCATCATTAATTTTTTTGTGAATATATTTGGAAGATGATTATTTATATATTTTAAAATCAGTATTGTAGTCAATAGGCCGGTTCCAGGTCGGAACCGTTGGGGTAGACGGGATGATTGTGAAGCGGTGATTTAACTTATTTTTTTATCTTAATCTTGTGTTGAATTAATAATGTGGGACATTTATGGTCACTTTCATCTTATAGACAATCTTAATATATATAGTATTATTCACTATCTATATATCTCTTCTCTCTCTCACTACCCGCTCCTTCTCTTGCCTCTTTTTCTTAATAAAAAGCTAAAAATTCAACTTAGGAGTAGCTTTCCTTTGAGAGAGAAATATATTTTTGCCCACATCAATTTTGTAGAAGAATAGAGCTTTAACAATTATCGAAAGTAATGAGAATATATTAGTTATAATTTTTAACAAACATAACTATATGGGTTTGAGACGTAAACATGTGGAAAAATTACTTTTTAATTGAATTTGAGATGTGTTCAAGGGATATAAATTATAAGCGAGTTTAGTGGATTGCATAATCAAATTATTTAACACTAAAATAATTAACAAATAATATTTATTTTAATTTATCACATATTAGTACTATTTAATAATTTTATTAATTTTTATAATTTCCGTCGATTTTCGACGGGTTATACGCTAGTTATAATTGTTGGTGAATGACTCGTATACTAACATTTGACACGTGTGAATATCAAATGGCTTGTTATCATCTCATAATTTCCACGTCATCATCATTATTATGGCAAAAATATATTATCCATTGATAGAGATCTTTCACTAACATATACATGTAGGTAATACTTGAATTAATTTTACTACTTAAATTATTATGTATTTTTTGTATTAAAAAATAGTAAAATAAAAAATTCACGAGGAACACTCTCAATTATTTATCTAGTTTGTTGTGATGTGTAACTATTAACTACGATTTGTCAAGTCATATTTTTTATTACAGTATTATTTTTTGGATATAATGAAAAATGCAACTGAATCTAAAACAGACCCAATGATAGGTCCAAATAATTCTTCGGGGCTTCGTGCCCGAACCCCCATCAAATTCTCTATGTTTAATACTCATTTAAAATCCTGGATACGCCACTATTAACATTTGTGGGTAAAATCTTTATTTATTGTAAGATCCATAATCTTTGAATCCACCCTCAAACTGCCCGTCAATTATCCACTCACACCATGCACAAATACTGTACGAACAGGAGAAAAAAAGCTAGGAAAGACAAATAATTTAAACTAGCTAACTAGATAAAGAAAGCCATATATTTTTGTTGAGTAATAATTCAAACTTTCATTAACTGGTCAGTGAGATTTCCTATATATAGAATAATAGAAACCAGTCCAAACATCTATGTTGCTATCGACAATTAAACAATAAAAATAGCGAAGCAGATTCTGCAACTCGTCGTCTACCACATGGGTATTTATGTATATAGGGGAAAAAGGAGAAGTTCAAATTGTTCCAAGAAAATATAACAGTGGGCAGAGTCTTGGGCTAGAACTTTGTAATGGGTCTATAAAATATAGGCCCAATCAAGTTAAACCCTTATATACCAGTATGTATCAATTTTGGTTGGATTCTATTTTCTTATTTATGCCGTTTAAATCCAATTGACAAAGTCTTCTGGGCCTAATATTCTTAATTGTTAGTAGGGTAATTCTAAACATAACCTATATTTTACCTTTTATATTACTTTTTATAGCCTCTTTAGTAAAAAAATAATTAAAATTATATTAATTTTATACTTTTACCCTATAACTTCAAATTATAATCAGTTAATAACTACAAAAAAAATCTAAGATCTAATAATCGATCGGTAGCTCCCTGACGAATTTAAGCTTCTTGTTGAAATGTTAATAAAATTGACGGATAGAGAACTAAGTTTCTGTTTCATATGTTAATAAAATTGACGGATAGAGAGCTAAGTTTCTTTCTTCATATATATATATATATATATATATATATATATATATATATATATATCAAGGACAAGTTTGATAATAAAAGGTTTCCACCATGAGAGCCAACACAAGGTTCACATATTCGAATTCTTCATCTGCAGAACTGCTATTTAAAATTGCAAAAGTGCCATTTTCTTCTTTTTTTCTAGCGTAGAAATAGTCTTACGGTTATCAGCCATGAATCATAGGGAGCAACATTCAGAATAAACAAATTAATTTTCATGCCCGCAATTAAATTATGAGGAAAGATACACTGCCAAAAAAGTAGAAAATCAATTAAAATTAGGGGAAGAAGAAGCAGATCTATGTGTTAATCTAAGATTTATAGGGGTTATAATCAATTTGATTACTATTTTAAATTTTATTTATTTATTAGTGTTATAATAATTTTTGGAGGCTATAAGGATGAAAGAGTAAAATTAATATAATTTTAATTATTATTTTTATTTGAGGGGCTATAGAGAGTAGGGGCTATGCTTAGAATTTGCCTTGCTAGAAATATGTCAGCACGGGAAAAACTTCATATAAATAAGAAGACAAATTGTTTGGTACAGTGGGTATATACTCCCTCCGTCTTGTTCATAATGTAACGTTTTTTTTCGGCACGTGTATTAAGAAAATGAGTATTAAGAGTAAAGATGGTGATTAGTGTATTAATAAAGTAATATAAAACATTTCTAAAGTAAATAAAGTATTGCTGATGTAATATAAAGTGGTTTTAAAATAAAGAAAGTGTTACTGATGTAATATAAAGTGATTTTAAAGTGAATAAAATAGATAAAGTAATTTTTTAATTATTTCTTCAAAAGAAAATGTTGCAAGATGAATAGAACAGTTTAAAAAGGAATATGTTGCATTATAAACTGATAGGAGCAGTATATAATCAGATCAAAAGAACCGGACCTGCTCCGAAAATATAAATAAGAAACGGTATAAAGAATTAAAAATTTGTCTGCCAGCCTGGGCAATAGCGCCCCCTTAAAAGTTCTAAAGATGGAAACTAGGGATCTATTCCCCCGTCCAGCGCCTGGTGTTTTTTTTTTCTTTTTCTTTTTCTTTTTTTTTTGTTTTTTTTTTTATTCTTTCTTCTTTCATTCTTTCTTTTTTTTTTCTTTTTCTTTCTTTGTATTTCTTTGCTTTTATATTTTTTTTTCTTTTCATCTTTCTTTTTCGTTTCTTTTTTCTTCTTTGTTCTTTTTTCCTTCTTTGTTTTTCTTTGTTCATTTTTAATATGACGTAATTAACATTTTTTTATTCTACTTTTATTCATTTGATTAATTTCTTTAATTGAACATAGTGATTACATAAATAAATATTTATCTTGGTTTGTTTTTAGTTTCTTTTCTTTTTTTTTCTTCATTTATTTTCATAATTACTTTCATTTATTTATAAATTAATAATAGTTATTAGTTACTTTTACAACTATTATTTTTGTTCACGACAATGTTTACTTTAATCTACGGTAATTTGTACATTTAGATATTTAGCTAAGTAATTATTGTTGTTAAGAAAAGTAACTATTAATATAAAAAATGTAGTGTTTCACAATCATTATTTTTTTTACGATAATATTTACTTTTATTCACGACAACGTATACTTTTAATTATTTGATAAAATAATTATTTTCGTGATTAAAAGTAATCATTGATATGAATAAAGGTAATGTTTCAAAAATATTACTCCCTCCGTCCCTGATATATCTTCCTATCTTTCCTTTTTTGGATGTCCCCCATATATCTTCCTAGATATTTTTGGATATCATATGATTACTCTCTGCCCTTACTTTATCAACTTATTTACCTAAAATACCACATATGACCCACTACTATCTCAATTAATTAATATATCACTCACCACTATTTCAATTAATTAATATATCACTCCTTTAATATGGGACCCTTTCTCCACTCAATACATATCAACCACCTTTTATCCACCCACAACCAACTCATCAACATTTTTTCTTAATTCCCGTGCCACTCCCTCCTATGAAGATATATCAGGGACGGAGGGAGTATTTTTCTTCAGGATAATATTTACTTTCATTCACAACAACTTATATTTTTAGTAATTCGGTCAAGTATTTATTATTGTAATAAAAAATAATCATTGATATGAACAAATGTAATGTTTTTAAAATATTACTTTTCTTCGCAACAATATTTACTTTTATGCACGACAACTTGTACTTTTAGTAATTCGATCAAATAATTATTATCATAATGAAAAATAATCATTGATATGAACAAAGGTAATGTTTCAAAAATATTACTTTTTAAATGTAAACAATTTTAAGAAAATGATAAATTAAAAAAATTAAAATGAATAATAGGACACAACATAATTAAAGAAAAATTAAGAAAAAATGAAAAAAAATTACTTTAAAAAAAGATAATATGAAGAATATATAATTTATAAAAATAAAAAAACTAGAAACAATAAATAAAATAAATAACATGTAGGAAACAATATTATGAAAAATAATAATTAAAGAAATAAAGTAAAAATAAAAAGTAAAAAACTAAAATTCTAGGCTTTAAAATCTATAAATAAAATGATCTAGATAAGTGACAAAAGAAGCTCTTAGCCCAGCGGTTTCTCGTTGAGCTATACATGAAGCACGTCGCGGGTTCGAAACTCAGAAGTAGAAGCATCTATAAATTTTTCTTTTTTAATAAATTGAAAAGGAAAAAAAGAAAAAGTAGAGAAGAGCAGCTCCCACGATTCGAACCTGGGTCGCTGGCACTTGGAAGGGATGCCCGCCATGTTGGGAAAATTAGTAAAGGTTTTGATTTGTCCCAAAATCTAACTGACCCCAACCGAGTAAATAAAAGTCATCAGTCTGAACTTAACTAAAGCTCAGAACGTATGGATTTTATCTTTACAGGATTCAAGCAGAAGAAAACAGCCGGTCTTTACAGGATTCAAGCAGAAGAAAACAGCCGGACTGAAGAAAGCTGGATCACGAACTCAGTTGGACAGAAATTCAGTTGAGTCAACTGACCCATGCAGCTCAAACGTGAAGAGAAGTTGTGTTGAAGTCAGACGTCACAAAGCTGAAAAGAGAAGACTTTGAAGACATTGAAGGTAGAAGAGTTGAAGTCCAAATTCAAATCTACTCGGAAGCACAAGTCAGCTGAAGAACATTTTATAAATGGACTGACAACAGAGACGCGCAAAAAGCGAAGGTCGCAGTTGTCATTTTAGGAAAGTTTCCAGTAAAACAGGTTGAGTGTCATGCTTTTGGCAGAGATCAAACGGCTCTTTCCAACGGCTAATTAGATCTCCCTCTATAAATAGAGGTCTCCACATCAAAGCTCAGAGAGAGAGAGAGGGAAGGAGAGAACAGAGAGAGAAGAAAGCAAAACGCAGATAGAATCGTGCAGGGTGAAGAAAGCAGCAACAACATTCCACCACTCTCTCCAGCAAGAACAACTCAGTTCAAGACCAGTAGAAGTAGAGTGTTCATACCTCTTCCTATTCTTTCATCTAGCCTCTCAAAAAGCTCTTCTTTGATCGAGTCTAGAAAATTGGTTTTTGCGTATTTTGTTTCTGAGCAGACTCTCTCCCAAAAGATCTAGTCTTTAAGCCTTAGGACGAAGTCTTCACTTCTCTTTGTGTAGAAGGCTTCATAGTTGGAAAGATCTCAACCACCAAACCTTAGGTCTGTCCTTAAACCCGCAATCAAATGATTGAATTTGTTGTGAGTGGAGAAAGGGTCCCACATTGAGGGTAGTGATATATTAATTAATTGAGATAGTGGTGGGCCATATGTGGTATTTAGGTAAATAAATTGATAAAGTAAGGGTAAGAGATAATAATTTGTTGTGAGGTAATGTCCAAAAGTAGCTAGGAAGAAACTTGGGGACCATCCCAAAAAGGAAAGATAGGAAAAGACTTGAGGACCAGAGGTAGTAGATTTTATTTGGAAAAGTTTGGTTTGGTTCCAAAAACTTCATCCGGTCGGTTCAATCTACATGTGACACTTTATAAATTATACCCTCTATATCGATGATCTGTTTTATTTTTTTGGTGTCCCGATATTGATGGCTTGTTTCTTTTTTCGGAAATACCTCTCTCACATAAAGGTATAAGCTCCATTACTTTTATCACTTTTCTTCTTTAAATCACTCTCTACTTTGCTCACTTAACTAGGCCATGAATGCCGCGACGGAGGGAGTACTTTTGTGTGTGTGTGTGTGTGTGTGTGTGTGTGTTAGCCTAGTGGTAGTGAGGTTAATGCCAAATCAAAGGTCACGGGTTCGAGTCCTCCGTCACGCGGTATTTAAATTTCCTTGCAATGTTGTTCAATAAAAAGGGAGTACTTTTTAAATAAAAACTATCTCGATTCAGGCTTGGGGCCATTGCAAAACATCATACTCCCCCCGTCCCCCATTAGTATGGTGCGGGGGCCGTGCACAAGTTTTAAGAAAAAATAGATAAATATGTGGTAGGGATAGTTTAAGTGGAGGAAGGGACCCACTTATGATGTGTTGTTAATTTTTTAGTGGATGAAGAAACTTTATTGGAGTAAATATATTGAACTTTTAAGGGTAAAAAGGTAAAGGACATGTCTTAAAATGGAAACACATACTAACCAGGGACGGCTGAAAAAAGGAAAGTAACCATACTAACCTGAGACGGAGGGAGTAACATTTAATAAGATAACAATATTTTGAAGATCCTCTTTATGAAAATATAGGTCTCATTAATATTGTAAATTAATATTTTTTTATTATAATTATATTTACTACTATTTTAATTTATTAAAATATAAACCTATTGTTATTCATTTTTGTAAAAGTAAATCCAAGAGAATTCATCTCTAATTTTTTGATATATTAATAACCCTCTAAATTAATAAAATTTTATGTTTCCAAAAATATTAATTTATAGTGATTATATTATAATCCGAGGATAATTAAGAATTTTTAATCTCAACAAGCGTATAACTTGTCAAAAATTTACGAAAATTATATTTAATAAACATTATTAAATAGTAATATGTGATAGATTAAGAAAAACATTATTTGTTAATTATTCTAGGGTTTAATCTTTCTATTATGTAATCTACTAAATTCGTTTAGAATTTATATGTCTTTGAACGTATCCTAAATTCAATTAAAAATAATTTTACGTGTTTACATCTCAAACTCAAATCGTAATGTCTGTTAAAAATTCTAATCTAATTTATCCTTATTTATTTCGATAATTTTCAAAGCTCTATTCTTCTCCAAATCGATGTGGGCAAAAATATATTTGGCTCTCAAATAGATTGTCCCACGTCAATTTTGTATGAAAATTGAGACGGGTCTTTTTCATTGCAAATACTTGTTGTCCTACATTGATTTAGAAAATAAAAAATTTGAAGATTGTCTATATGAATGTAAGTGGCCCTAAATACCTTACATTATGAGTTCAACATAAGATTGAAAAAAAAACATAAATTGAACCACCACTTCGCAATTATCCAGTCTACCAAGACGGGTCCGACCCGCAACCGGCTAATTGACTACAACACTGATTTTGTATTATTCATATAAATAATCATCTTCCAAATATATCCAAAATATTAATGATGGCATTCATTTCTTTTTGTAACCTGAAATTAATATTTAAATACATAGATAGTTATCTTTCAAAAATATTCACATAATATTTAATAAATAAAATTCATATGATCATATTATCGAAGGAGATATGGGGGAAAAGGTGGAGCAGAAAGTAGTATATGACTCCGGTGTGTAAAATTTGCCAAACGGTGGGTCATGATTGCCAAGCTAAAGCCAAGCCTAAAGCTCAAGTTTCGAAACCTCAATGGGTGCCCAAACCACTGGAGAGAAAAACTGAGGAAGGTAATATTCAAGCACAGCTGAAGGAAGTTGTTGAGGTTTCAAAGATGAAGGAGATTGCTGAGGATTGGACACAACCTAAGAGAACTGCTAGTCCAAGTATGTTGGGAGAGGGGTCGAATATAGTGAGAATAGGAAATAAATTTTTGGTATTGGATCAAGAAGAAACCCGAAGTTTAAATAAAAAGGGCAGGGATCTCATCCCCAATGTGGTGAAATGAAGCTTATGGTGTGGAACGTGAGGGGTTGCAATAAACCCTTCAAACGTTCTGAAAAATAAAAAGTTAGAGTAGCTGCATTACTTGAAACAAGGGTAAAAAAAGAGAAGTTCCAAAGAAGTATTGAGAAAATAAATAGACAGTGGGAGTTTTTAAATAACTATGAGCATGCAGTGTATGAGAGAGTTTGGGTAGGTTGAGATCCCAAAAAAGTAGTAGTTCAAGCTTTAGGAAGCTGTGATCAAGCCATTTTAGTGGAAGTCACTGATATTTTTTTCAGGCAAGCGATTTCAGTGAATTGTTGTGTATGCTTTTAACACAATGAGATGCGCAGAAGTTTGTGGAGTTTTGTTTCTAATATTTGTCAGAATTCTCAAGAGCCTATACTTGTTAGTGGAGATTTCAACACGATCGTGGCAGCAGAAGAGAGGCTACAAGGTAATCCAGTAGGTGAAGCTGATATAAGGGATATCAAGGAGTGTGTGCAACAGAATGAGTTACATCAAGTGAGAATGATAGGGGGAAGCTATTCCTCGTATAATAATCAGGAAGGAAAAGACAGAATTCTATCTCTCATAGATAGAAGTTTGGCAAATACTCTTTGGTTATCTGAATATAGTCATGTAGTTGTGGAATTGCTGAAAAGGGGCATATCAGATCACTGTCCACAATTTATAAATTTTGCTTCTGAGATAGTAAGACAGAACTCACCATTTAGGTTCTTGAATGTTATTACTGAGCATGAGAAGTTTAAACAAATTGTGCAAAATATGTGGAGAGAGCAGTTACACTCTAATGCTATATTAGATGTTTGGTTCAAGTTGAAAAAACTAAAAACTCATTTTAAAAAGTTGAACAACAGCCAATACAGGAATATTAAAGAGAGACTGGAGAATTTGAGGAATGAACTAAGCTCTCTTCAGCAGCAAATGAATTTGCACTCTTTGGAGGACAGTCTTGAAACTGAAAGACATCTTTTTAGAGGGGTTGGAAAAGTGGAGCATGATAGAAGAGAACATATGGAGACAAAAATCTAGAGTGGATTGGATAAGACTTGGAGATGATAATACAAGATTCTTTCATGCCTATAATAAAGCTAGGCAATCAGGAAAAACCATCAAGCATCTGGTCAAGGCAGATGGATCTAAATGCATGAATTAAAAGCAAATCATAGAGGAAGTGAGAGGTTTCTATATGGGATTAAAGGGAACTGTTGCTGAGAGTCAGTAAAGAAATTGTAGCAAGAGGTAATAAGATTACACGTAACCAACAACTTCAGCTCTGTGCCCCATTTTCAGATTATGAGGTGAAAGAAGCTTTGTTTTCAATGGATTCACAGAAAGCTCCAGGGATAGATGGATTTAATGTCCATTTCTACAAGAGTGCATGCAGTGTTATTGGTAAAACAGTAGTGCAAGCAGTGCAACAGTTTCATTCTACTGGATTTCTTCCTAAGGAGGTAAACACCACACTGATTACTCTTTTGCCTAAATCTGCTAATGCCTGCTCCATTAAAGACTTTGGACCAATTTCATGTTGCAGTATCTTGAATAAGATAGTGTCAAAAATGTTGACAAATATGCTTCAAGTTGTGCTTAGTGAGATAATAAGTGACAATCAAGTTGCTTTTGTGATGGGAAGGGTGATATTTGATAATATCTTTTTAAGTCATGAGTTAATCAAGGGCTACTCAAGGAAGGGGATTTCATCACGATGCATAATCAAGATAGACATATAAAAAGCATATGATTCCATGAAATGACCCTTCTTAAAGTTTTTGATGTTAGAACTTGGATTTCTTTACCAATATGTGAGCTGGATTATAGAATGCCTCACTAAAGTGACTTATTCAATCAATGTAAATAGTGAGATTACAGAGCTTTTCAAAGTAAGGAAGGGTCTTCGACCAGGGGACCCAATCTCCCCCTATCTCTTTGTTATATGCATGAAATATCTACACCGAAGTTTACTGCAGCTGAAAGATAACAAAGAATTCCATTTCCATCCGTGTTGTAAGAGTTTGGGCTCATCCAATTGTGTTTTTCAAATGACTTATTGCTATTTACTCGAGGAGATGTGGGTTTAATTTAGCAGCTTATGCAAGCTTTAAACATCTTCTCTGAAGCTTCGGGGTTGCGAGCAAATGAGGCCAAAAGTTGCATTTATTTTGGAGGAGTAGCTCCATCTCAACAGGAGAGTATTCTTAACACATTTGGCATGGTTAAAGGAGAGCTTCCCTTTAAATATCTTGGGGTGCCATTTTCTACTAAGAAGCTCACTATAATGCAGTGTAGACCTCTCATTCAGAAAATCATGGCCAGGGTTGAGTGTTGGACTTCGAAGCTGCTTTCTTATGCAGGTCTTGTCCAATTGATTAAATCTGTGTTGTTTAGCTTACAAACCTATTGGTGTCAAATCTTTCTTCTACCTAAGAAAGTGTTAAAAGTAATCGAAGGAGCTTGTAGATCGTTCTTGTGGACAGGAAGCTCGGGGATCACGAAGAAAGCTCTTGTTTCATGGGATTATATGTGCATGCCTAACAATGCAGGAGGGTTCAACATTACTAATATCCACATTTGGAACCAAGCTGCATTATGTAAGTTACTGTGGAATTTAGCCAACATAAAGGAAACAATTTGGATCAAGTGGCTGCATGGTTACTATGTTAAGGACAGGAATTTAGAGAACATGAACACCCCCTCACAAGCATGATGGGCTGTTCGTAAAATATTTGGAGCTCGAGACTATGTGAGGAATTCAGAGGAGGGAAAAAAGCTTCTAACTCCATCGACATTCTTAGTAAGAAAGATGAATAAGGTACTGTGGGGAGATTTTAAGAAAGTGAATTGGTGCAAGATATTGTGCAGTATCGCTGCTCCTCCCAAGTGCAAATTTATCATGTGGCTTGTTGTGCTTGGACGATTGGCAACATGTGAGAATTTGGCCAAAATACAGATTCATGTGGAAGCTACATGCAGCTTGTGTAGAAGAGAAAATGAGACAATGAGTCACCCTTTCTTCCAGTGTGAGTTCTCCTCACAAGTTTGGAGAGAATTACAACAATGGAGTGGGACTCCTTGTAGAATGGAGGTTGGGAAATGGAGAGAGCTCGACTAATAAGCCAGTGTCGAACTAAGTTAGGAGCTCAAATGTGTTATCGAATGTTGGCTATGATAGTGGTTTATTTTGTTTGAAAAGAAAGAAATAGTTGGAGATTTCAAGAAGTAGAGAAGTCGACACATGAAGTGATTCGACAATGCCAAATTGTGGCAGTTTTGAGAGGTGTGAGAGTACCCAAGATTGCTCATTTTCTGCAGCTATAGAGGAGGGTTTTGTGTTTTGAGAATTGTTGTTTGGTGTGTTTGAAGATGTAAAGCTTTGTTGTTATTTGGTGAAATGAATAAAATCAGTTATTTACCAAAAAAATAGATAATAAAAATTCATATTATAAATTGCAGTATTATATAAATAATTATCTTCCAAATATATTCACAGAAAAATAAATAATAACATTCGTTTTCCTTTTTACCAGCTTCATAAAGAACTTTGATTTAAATGAGAACAGAACTTCAGAAATTGATTTTACTATGCACTTGGTAGCTTTGCCGTTTTACAAAACTTTACGTGGAGTGATTGAAATTCGGAAAATAACTTAGCCAATAATATAAGATAAAAATTGACCCTAAATATCCTTTATTTTGGAGTTCAACATAATGGATTGGCCCCTCTACGCGCACAATTCTGGGTCGGTACTGGCTCGGTGACAAATCGTTAATAATTTTTCTGGCAATTTTCCTACATATTTGATATTTTCCAATAGAGTCGATTAATCAAATAATTTGAGACGGTTTGTTTTGGATTATTCAAACCTATTTGAAATTTATGTACCCATACTTATCTCAACCTGATTAAAAAATTAGTCATTTGTGTTCCTTTCTTACAAAATTCGTATAGCAATATCCGCTGGTTGAGAATTGTCCCGTTTACCGCCACGGTTTCGGATTGGAACCGATTTAAATTTGTTGAACCACAACTCTGATTTATAGTGCGTAATATATGAAACTCGTTTAGAATTTATATAGACCCATAACTTAATTAAAAAATTTGGAGCGTGCTCAGTGGAGAATGTCTAAGGAAGCAAATAAGCGTCGTCGGGAGTTGGTGTTTGCTGTGGGGGATAACGCGTTAATTCTATCCGTATCGACAACGGAGTCTTTTTAAGAGTCTGAATGCCAATTTAGCTCCTTGTTATTTTGGTCTATTTGAGGTGATTGCGCGTATTTGGCTCGGTCGCGTACAAACTAAAATTGCCGGATAACTAAAAAATTCATCCAGTCTTTCATGTCACCTTATTGAAACCCACAGTAGGATCGGTGCTACCATGTTCTGAGTTGCCAATTGTTCCGATTGCTGTGTTGCAACGCTGTAATATTGTTCGTAATGGCAGCGATGTAGAGCAAGTCTTGGTTCAGTGGCAAGGGCTAGGAGCGGAGGAGAGTTCATGGGTGAATATGGAAGATATGCATGGTCAATTTCCTAATTTCCACCTTGAGGACAAGGCTGTCTCGTCGCCCGGAGTAATTGATAGAGATGCTGAAGAGATTAAGATTTATTCAAGGAGGCGGAAGAACAAAGATGCATCAGTTTAATTATAATATGCATTTTTTAGTATTGGATTATTCTTATTTTATTATGGACTTCATGTGGGTTAGCATAACCTTAATAGTATTTATATTTAGACTTCTACGTAAATTAGGGTTATGTTTTTGGATTATTAAGTTTCAGCATACGCTGCGGACAGAGACATTGGGGCCTCGTTAGAGGTGGCGATTATGTTCTTAATTCCTTCTCATCTACACTCTATCATATTTTGCCCATAAAAGTAGAAACAAATAAAGAAAATAGAGGGAAAAAAAAGTAACATTGTGGGGTTATTTTCATTTACGGAAGTATCACACTTATCATGCACGGCCTAAGAAGAAAATTGGACCATCGTGGATGAAGGTATTTATTTCTAACATCAACCAAGGTTCATGAGCTGAATTAATCGGTTCGAATCAATTTTAATGACGTTTTTTAAGATTGGAGGATGTTATCAATAAAATAGGATTGCATTGTTTGAATTATTTTAACTGATTAATTATATTTGATTATTTTGAATCAATTTGTGGCTCATCATTCTAAATTTGGAAAGACAAATTATCACTCAATTCATAAATAATACTCCCTCCGTCCCGTTCAAGTTAGCCACTTTCATTTCGGCACGGGGATTAAGAAGTGTAGTGAATAAAGTGATATAAATTATTTTTTAATTGATAAAGTGATATAAAGTGGTGTTGAAGTGATATAAAGTGGTGCTGAAATGATATAAAGTGAATAAAGTGATTTCTTATTTTTTGTCAAAAAAGGAAAGTGGCCAACTTGAACGGGACATTCAAATAGGAAAGGTGGCCAACTTGAACGGGACAGAGGGAGTATTAAAGAATGAAATATTCATCAAGCACCAAGTCAATCAAACTAAACACTTGATTAAATTAAATTATTTTATCAATTAAATCATATCAAACCTAATCATGCATATACTTAACCAAACAATAGCTTGGTATTTAATTGACTTATTTTGACACGGACAATAGAGAAAATGGGTGCCCCTTAGGTTTGTGAACCCCCATCACTTGTGTGGGCCATATGATGCATGTCTATTAACTCTAATTCTACTTTTTCCTTAAAAGATACTCTATTTGGAAAATTTTAATACTGTAGCTTGTTCTTTATAGTGTTTTATTAAGGCAAGATAGAGTATGTGTCCCTTCTTATGATGTTTTTTCCATAATTATGTGTGAATTAACAGATTAATTTTTATATTACTCTATATTATGATATAATGTAATTATCAACTGAATTCATATTTTTATTATTATTAAATATATTTCACACTTCTTTCTTTCTGCATCACGGTACTAAGAATAAAGAAAAGAAAATAAAAGTTGCCCATGATTTTAAAATCACTGATAATTGGATCTTGGTTACTCTCATGCAATACATATACTATCATCCATATTGGAACTTTTAGTATAATTTGTCCGAAAGTAGGTCACAACATCGCTCCAGTGGTGTATCATTTTAGCGTAAAATGTCATATTTTGCTCATGCAAATATAGATTACATCTTTATACTTGTATCAAGTTACTTGCAATTCATTTTTGAAAGATGCTTCACTAGTTAACAAATACATGCAGTATATAAAATAGGCTTAATTCCATTCAAAGTTTTAACAGCTAAAAATTCTACAAAATCAATTCCTTGTTGCAACGAAACCATTCGTTTTATTAATCATGGAATCATTAATACCACAAACAACTGAAAAACACCAACTTCGATTCTCTACTCCATATCGTGTTTAATCCTCTATTACATTCGTCGGATTTTTAATATTTAGATATTTGAAAATAATTATATACCCTATTTGGGTGGAATGAATCATAGCGAGTAGAAAATCCAAATTGAAAAAACACACGCACAGCACACACATTAAACATACAAAATTAATGCATGAAATTCTCGTGAATCAACAACTAATTATGGAATCAATAAACTTCTGCAAACTAACCACCGACGATCCATTCTCCCGCACCGCCGCCCCCGCGGAGGCTTTCATTTCGGCGACTCGGTGGCGGATGTCTCTCCCCGTCTTCGACTCCATCAACTCCCTAACTCGCTTCTCCACCTCCGCCGCCATCACGAACCCGCCCTCCGCCTCCTCTAGTGTCAACGCCGCCTTCATTTCCTCCACTAAAAAAACTCTATTCATCCTTTGTTCCGCGTACATCGGCCAACCGATCATCGGAACCCCATTCACCACCGCCTCCAAAACCGAGGCCCGCCCACAATGAGTCACGAATCCGGCGACGGCGTCGTGACTCAGCACCTCCTTCTGAGGCGCCCATGTCTTCACCACAAATCCTCTCTCCGCAGTCCTCTCCAGAAACCCCTCCGGCAGAAGCTCGTCCAGATCCGGATCCGTCGTCGGAGAATTACTCTCCTGCGGATTCCGCATCGACCACAGAAATCTGCAGCCGCTTCTCTCCAAACCATCCGCAATTTCTCTCAATTGCTCGCCGGAATGCAATCCCCTTCTGCCGAAGCAAAGGAAAATCACGCTTTTACTCGGCTGCCGGTCGAGCCACCGCAGACACTCGTGCTCTCCGCCGCCATTTTTGGCATCGCTGCTTTCAGCAACCAACGGCCCGACCAAGTAAACCGGCGGAGTTGGGCCGTCGGGAACGCAGAGGCCGTTAATTATCGCTTCCTTAGCTCTAAACTCGATCGCATCGAATCCATTTGTGAGGATTCCGGCTGATTTCCTCATGTTTTTCGCAGTGCTCATAACGTGTTTGTAAATATTACTCCGCCGGAAAAACATAATTTGCGGCAGATCCGCGGAGTAAATTGTGGGGCAGCCCGGTATATCGAGATAATCATGCAAATCTCCGATGTCCGTATCAACAGTCTCGTCAATGGTGGGGAAATAGAGGAAGACGGCGACGCCGACGGCGCCGGTGCTGACGTAGAAGTAAGTCGGAATGTCGAGGCTGGTGGAGACTTCAAATGCGGAGTTGCAGAAGAAATCAATGACGAGAGCTCTGATGCTCGATTCTTGCATGATTTCGTCGAGGGCGGCGCGAAGGTTGTCGTTGTTGAGACGAGGGATTTCGAAGAAGGCTTCGAGGGGGTTTCTTAATAGGTTTGGGGGTGGCGCAACGGTGGGGAGGCGGCGGTAGGTGATGGAAGGCACCCCGGAGACGGAGGCGGCGGCCCTCTCGGCGGCGAAGCTAAGGATTGTGATGTGGAGGGAAGGGTGGTGCTTGGCGATGAAAGTGGCTAACACTAACATGGAGTTCAAATGCTCCTCCGACGAGTAGAGGACGATGGTGTCCGCCATTGATGACTGAGCTTGTGATGAATTGAAAACGTTTGATTGCTGCGATTATAATTGGTATGGTAGGGTTCGTTTTGAGATGTCGTTGAGGTTTATATCCACCGGCGCGAACCACCGCCATGTTCTAGTGGCCAAGTGGGTATTTATGAGAGTGATGGTCTTTAATTTTGAAATCTTCAAACATCTCTATCCATCATGTCTGTCTTATATCCGTCTCTAAAATTTCTCTGTGATTTTCTTGCTACTATTGGAAATATTATTTTTTTCCCTAATGCATGCCAAAGATAGCAGTGACTCGTCACACACAACACCAAAATAGCAGATAATCTTTTACTATTATTTTACTCTCTCCGTTTACGAAATGATACCCCATTTAGTGTTCGATACGGAGATTAAGAAAGTTGATAAAGTTGTTTTAAGTAGGGTAAAAGTTAGAAAGTATGGGTAATGAAATAAGGACAAAAAACAGTGGTAATGACAAAAAAAGAGATGGTATTAACACAAAAAATGTGGTATTGACCAAAAAGTATGAATAAAGTTGTTGGGATGACAAAAATGTAGAATTAAAGTTGATGTGAGGTGGGGTCATTAATGGCAAGGGGTAGTGATTTAAATAAAGTAACGAGAGTATATTGGTAAAAATAACGAAACAGGGTATCATTTGGTAAACACAAATAAGAGATGAAACAGAGCATCATTTTGTGTACAGAGGGAGTAATTATTAGGGGACCGAACGGACTATATATAGTACGAATGTCAATCGGGTCAACTCTTTCGGGTTTGGATTAATTTTATCGCGTTGTTGGGTTATTCGGTCCGGGTTAAGTTGGGTTGGATTTTTTTCGAGTTAAAAAATCGCAACTTTAACCCTAACCCTTCGGGTCACAAGATTTAAAGATAATAAAAATATATAATTGAATAAAAAAAAGACTTTCCAACAAAATAAGTCTAATAGTTATAGCACACAAAAAGTTACAATAATTCAACATTAATTTGTTATCTCGCAAATAAAATTAAACAGTTGAATGACACTCGTCTTCTACTTGAATAACTTTTGCAGTGGCTTCAACTTGATCACTGACTTCAATTTCATTATCTTCACCATCTATTTAAGAAGAATAAAAAGAGGAGTATGATTTATATATAAATTTGGTTGATTAAATATACATAATATACAAAACGAATTAGTATATAAGTATGATTTATATATCTAGGCCTAGAGTTAAATAAATAAGCGAGATATTATTCGGGTTAGTCGGGTTGACCCTAACCCTTTTCGGGTTAATCCTAATATGATTGCAACCCTGTCGGGTCAACCATAATAACCTAGTTTTGTATTCGGGTTGTAAATATACAACCCTTACCCTTTACTTTTTTCGGGTCACTCGGGTCGACCCGTCGAGTTCAGGCTCAATTGTCTTCCGTGCTACAGAGTGCATATTTATTACTCCCTATGTCCCTTTATTATTAGCTTCTATATTGTTCCATTATTCCTGTCTTGTTTTCTTTTTCAGAAATAATTAGGAGATGATTACGATCCAAGCAACCAACTTTACACCTTTTATTTTACTTTTTCACCTCATTTTTTGTATTATTCACTATTCCCCCTATCTTCACCCACTTTATTTCACTTTTCACCATCTCTCTATCTACTTTATTTCACTTTTTAAAAACTCCACAAAATATACTTTCTTCTCTTAATTATATTCTCTTAAACTACTTGCCAAAAGATAGGCCAAACCTAGTGGAATGGATGATGTATAAATCTTTTTATCTATAGATTATTATTTTATTATTTGTACGTACGTGTTGCTTTTCTGTTCATTCGATCTACCTAATCCCATGAGTCCCTCATTGTTGCTCTTCGTTTCCTTTTGTTAGTCCCTCCAATCCATACCACAATAATGTCTCGTTTTCGGTATGCGCGAATTAAAATGATAATTCATATTGATAAAAAAGTGGTGAAACTTGCACTTTTTATAATATAAGATGGTTTTCATCGATAGAAATGATAGCATTTTAATATGGACAACTCAAAATTAAATGTATATAAAATATATATTTAATTTATGAATTCTAAGTAATAATTGTAAAATTATTTTAAGAACATAATACATTAAAATAAGAAGAAAAAATAAAACATTTAATTAAATATAAATTGTAAAACAAAGTGAAACAATTAAGTTGACTATAGGAGGTATGCTAAATGAATTTTTAGGAGTTGTTTGATTTACTTGATAAGGCATGATAATATTTGATTGGTAAAATAATTTAATTTAATCGCATGTTTGAGTGATATTTTCATTCAAAATTTAATTAATTGTCTTAATCACTTATATAATTTTTTCAAATCTCATGGATCCTATGTATCATTTGTTAACTATGCAAACATTATCTTACCTCACCTTTCAATGGATTGGTGGAAACGCTGGAATAGTTGGAAGACTAATTTTCAAGTTCATTCGAATAATAATAAAACTACAAAAGTACAATACCAACTTCGCTCGGACCGGGAGCCTGGATGCTACCACCCTTTGCACCGGCACCAATTGGGCTTATCTGCTGCCACATGGATATTCCAAACAGGAGCTAAAAAATAAATAAAAATAAAAATAAATTAATTATAATCTAACTACAGTTCTTCGCAATTAATAGACACTAGTTCTTTTTTAATAGGCAGTAGGCATTCTATACTGTTTACATGTAGTATTTTTTTGTACCGTTGATTACTGTTTGCGAGTATTAATAAATTATCAGTGAATTTTATGTTTTATACAAGTATTAAATATTAATTTTTTAAACATTAATTTATATATTAATATCATGGTTTTGTTCATTAACCAACACACATCATAGTACAATATTTTTAATATTTAATAATTGTATTATTAATTATTTTTGTGTGTTGATTAGAAAAAACTTTATTTTAATATAATAAATTTATGTGAATGTAATATATGATTATTACTTTAATAGTTGTGAGAATATATGTAACCTTACTATTAATTAGAGTAATTTCTTAATATAAAAAGTCAAATTCTTTATATTTGTATTAATTTCATATAGTCTAATTGTAACACTGTGCATTGATTGGTCCAATTTTATTAATTTCTTCTCGTTTTTTTCTTTCTATATTTTCAGATTTGAAACTTCGACAATAATTATCATTAATTGATCATTAAGATTTAGATTTAGTAATTTTAATAAGCACTCATCTTCACTTAGAGTTTATTAATCTTCAATTATAATTTGTTTATTCTTAATTTTTTTAAAATTTTTAGTTAGAGTTTTTAATTCCAACTAGTGTTTATTAATTTCTAATTAAAATTTAGTAAATTTATTTTTTAAATGTTTGTACGATAAATTTGCATTATATTTATACTGAATACTATTTTTTTCTTGAAATTATTACTGACGGTTTTGATGCTACAGATTTTTAAGAGATACGAGAAGAGACTATCAAAGTTTAATAATCTAAAAAAATATAAGAGTTTTTTCAAAAAAAAAAAAAATACTCCCTTCGTCCACGAAATAAATCCCTACTTACCACAAAATTTTTGTCCACCAAATAAATTCCTATTTACCTTTTTGTACAACTAGCGTATAACCCGTCGAAAATCGACGGGAAATTATAAAAATTAATAAAATTATTAAATAGTACTAATATGTGATAGATTAAAAAAAATATTATTTGTTAATTATTTTAACGTTAAATAATTCGATTATGCAATCTATTAAACTTGCTTAGAATTTATATCCCTTGAACACATCTCAAATTCAATTAAAAAGTAATTTTACCACATGTTTACGTCTCAAACCCATATAGTTATGTTTGTTAAAAATTATAACGAATATATTCTCATTGCTTTTGATAATTGTTAAAGATGTGTTCTTCTACAAAATCGATGTGGGCAAAAATATATTTCTCTCTCAAAGGAAAGCGACTCTTAAGCTGAATTTTTTAGCTCTTTATGAAGAAAAAAAGGCAAGGGGGAAGGAGCCGGTAGTGAGAGAGAGAGAGAGAGAGAAAAGATATATAGATGGCGAATAATACTATAGATGTTAAGATTGTCTTAAAGTGACCTTAAATACCCCACATTATGAATTCAACACAAGATTAAGAAAAAAAAAATAAGTTAAACCACAAATTCACAATCATCCCGTCTACCCCGACAGTTCCGACCTGGAACCGGCCTATCGACAACAATACTGATTTTAAATTATATAAATAATCATCTTCCAAATATATTCACAAAAAAATTAATGATGACATTTGTTTTCTTTTTACCTGAAATTAATATTTAATTATATACATAGCTATATTCCAAAAATATTCACACAATATTTAATAAATAAAAATTTAACTATAAATTGTAGTATTATATAAATAATCATCTTTCAAAAATATTCATAGAAAAATAAATGATGACATTCGTTTTCTTTTTTACCAGTTTCGAGAATACATGGGAAGAAAAGCATAAAATGAAAAATTTCTCGAATTGAGGCAACCGTTGGTTGGGAATTGGCTCATCTACCGTCATGGTTTCGGATCAGAATCGGACCCGTTGACCATGATTTTGATTTGTAAATGCATAATTTATGACGATTCTAGATTTTAGAAAATACATGAAAAAAATGAATAAATTGAAAATTTTAAAATTAATAAGAATAAAGAATGAAAATGTGTCACGTGGGATCCTGAGTTGAGGTACCCGTTAGTTGGAAATTGACCCGTCTACATAATTAATTGACAAATTAGAAATTACTTATTTTTTTTTATCAAATTAAATAAAAAAATATTAGACTATTTCCAAATTTAATTCGGTCAACCAATAAATTATCCAAACTATTTTGGAACCATTTATTCTATCAACTAATAAATTGGTTCCCTAATAAAAATAATTATCTATTCGGCCAATTAATAAATTGACCAAAATAAAATAACTTAAACAATAAAAATATACTCCCTCCGTCCCTGATATATCTTCCTAGGAGGGAGTGGTACGGGGATTAAGAAAAAATATTGATGAGTTGGTTGTGGGTGGATAAAAAGTGGTTGAGTATGTATTGAATGGAGAAATGGTCCCACATTGAAGGAGTGATATATTAATTAATTGAGATAGTGGTGGGTCATATGTGGTATTTTAGGTAAATAAGTTGATAAAGTAAGGGTAAGGAGTAATCATATGATGTCCAAAAATATCTAGGAAGATATATGGGTGACATCCAAAAAAGGAAAGATAGGAAGATATATCAGGGACGGAGAGAGTATCAGTTATTTATTCGGCCGATTAATAAATAAATTGGCCAAATGAAACTCCTACAAAAAATAATTATCTATTCGGCCAATTAATAAACTGACCAAATTAAATTAAATTAAACTATAAAATATAGTTATTTATTCGGCCGATTAATAAATAAATTGGCCGAATAAAACTGGTGGAGCAAAAGATGAGAAAAAACACATTGATTCTAGGTATTTATAGGCTTTTCAATAGGTGAAGTTTCATTGAGAAACCGATGTGGGACACAAGATTTTGGTATAGATATTTAAAATCTAGTATTTTACATTTAAAAATTCAAATTTTTTAGAATTTAGATAAATGTGAATGGAGGAATATCAGGGGTGCCACGTAGAATTTTTTCAAAACAAGAATTATTTTCCTTTTAGTAATATAATGATTATACCCTCCTACTTTTTCTTTATTTACTATCTTTTGTTATTGATGACCCCACCTTACAACAACTTTATTCCTACTTTTTTGTCAACATAACAACTTTATTCCTACTTTTTGGTCAATACCACTATTTTTTTGTTAATACCACTATTTTTTGTCATTATCTCACTACACCTACATTCTAACTTTTACCCCACTCAAAACAAATTTTTCAGCTTTTTTATTTTCCGTGTCCAACCCCAAATGAGAATTTGTTTGGTGGACGGAGGGAGTATAAAAGAGAAACGAGAAGAAAGGAGTGTATTGTATGATAAAAAAAGGAAAAAAAAAAACAAAAACAAAAAGAAAGTTTCAATATTGAAAGAGAGGAACGCAAATGAAATAATTGAAAAAACACATATGAATCGGCGGCGTATATACCACAACAGCTCTTGCTATTCCCCCTACCCCTCCCGTCCTCCCCTCCGTTTGTAGTCTCTTTCTCCCTCAATCCATCGACAACGTCACATCGCTGCCCCCGTCGCCTCCCTTTTCGTTCCTTCTCCGTCGTCATCTCTCCCACCGTCGCAACAACGACGTCTACAAACCCTCTTCTCTGGGCCTGCCATCTCGACTTCTCTCATCTCAAATCTCAATTCAGCGAGGTGCCCAAATTTGACGACCTCGCCGTCGCGTGATTCGACGATTGTTACATCAATTTGTAATTCTTCATTCTAAATTTAATTGGAATAATAAATTTTTAAATAAAACATGTATTATCCATTATACCTTCCCACCATATAAGACGAAAAAAAAAATTAGATTCCAAATCCAAACTCGAAGATTTTTGAAGAGAGACTAATTGATGGTGAGTCGGATTTTCGAACAATATTTCGGAATGTTGGCTGGCAGCGGAGGGGCGTGCAATTTGGTGTTGTCGACATGAAGGAGAGAGAAGAGGGAGAGAGAATTTAGAATTTTTAACTTTAGAGTCTTTACCATGGTTAGAATATTAAATACTTACATTACATAACATATATAAATTGAAAATTAAAGCAAAAATAAAAGGCATTTATACGTGTAGGGAGGATACCCCATGGTGCCTATGCAAGGGGTGGTAGCTACTTGTTTCCCGCTCGGACCTGGCTGTCTAATAGGAGACCACGATCCTCAATATGTACTTACCTACTTACTTGAACGCACGTGGTGGGGGCGTAATTCTAGTTATAGCTCAATTTTATGGAGGTGGAGTGGACCCCTGTTCTGTATGCAAAAGTAAGGTAAAATATTAACGCCAAATTGCTAAGAGCACCCACAACGCGGGTTCGATCCCCGGGGTCGAGGGGAAGATCGACTCACCCTTGATTGTCCTCGCCGGGGTCAATGCCGTAGTGAGGTGTGTCGAAGAGGAGGGGTCGAAGGGTGGTGTCGAAGAGGGAGTTGATGTATCGAGCTCCCTCTTGACTCAGTTGTTGCCGCATTTAGGTTCACCTGGCGTGTCCTCATTCGTCCGAAATTTTTTATTTATTTTAGAATTAAAAAAAATTCCAATCGTTTAATTTTCCAAATTTCCCTATAAATACTACACTTACCTTCACCTCATTTTACACCTAATTTCTATTTCAATTCTATTTTTTTCTCCTCTCTCAATTCCACTTTAATTTCCGTAAAAAAAAAATACTATGAATTTTAAGGGTACCTTTTTCAATTTAGATGAGGAAGACGAGCAATGTCAAAGAAATATCGAGTTTGGTCAGGGAGCCATTGATATTTTCACCGAAGCATTCGGTGATGATGATGAGGAGGACGACGAGCCGCAGACGAGGACGTATGTGCTCCAGAATCGCGAGGAGGCCGAACAACGCCTTGGCCGTGATTATTTTGCCGACTTTCCTATATGGGGTGAAGCTGTATTTCGTCGATGGTTTCGCATGAGCAAAAGGTTGTTCTTGAGGATAACTAACACTTTGGAGGCGAGGGAGCCTTTTTTCAACAACTTCCAAATGCAACAGAAAGAGACTGGGGTTTGACTCATGGGTGAAGTGCACCGTTGTCTGATGCAACTCGCCAATGGTGGAAGTGCCGATTAATACGACGTTTATCTGCACGTTGGACCGACAACGGGCACAACATGTCTCAAGAATTTCTGCCGGCCATCAGATCTGCTTTCGGCGACGACTATTTGAGGAGGCCAAACGCCGCAGACGTTGCCAAAATCACAGAATAGCACATGAGGATGCACGACTTTCCCAGTATGCTTGGAAGCATCGATTGTATGCACTGGGCATGGAAGAATTGTCCAACACAATGGAGAGGAATGTACACAAACCCAGCGAAAGGGTTATCCCACACTCATCCTTGAAGCTGTCGCCTCCCAAGATTTGTGGATTTGACATATTTTTTCGGTGTCTCCGGCTCCAACAACAACATCAATGTGCCTAATTAGTCCCCCGTCTTCAGCGACGTCCTCAATGGGAGAGTGTCGTCAGTCGTCTTCACAGCAAATGGCCGCGAGCACCACATGGGCTACTATCTCGCCGACGACATCTATCGAAGTGGGCCTCTTTCATGAAGATGCTCCCAGCGCCAATAGATCTGAAGAGATGTCGATTTGCTCGGATGCTAGAAGTTGCTCGTAAGGATGTTGAAAGGACTTTCAGTGTCCTCCAAGCTCGTTGGGCACTGATAAAGGGCCCTGCTCGCTTGTGATTTCGAGAACACTTATGTGACATCATGTATGCCTGCATTATTTTGCATAACATGATCATTGAAGATGAAGGACCCCAAGCAACTCAAATAAGTGCTGAATCGAGTTCACGGGGAGATCGCGACGTGAACACGGGAGCAGTACATCAAGGTGCTCTACTACATTCAACGCATATATTGAGAGACAACCTTCAGGATGCGCGTGCCCACGACCGTCTCATGGATGATATGATTGAAGAAATTTGGACATGTTTCGGTCCTCTCAACTAGTATGTATTTTTTATTCAATGCAATTGTTGTATTTTTTATTTTAATTATTGTATCTTTTTTATTTTGATTCAATAAAATTGTTTTTTTTTTTTAAATTTTATAATTAATTTAAGTATTCTTGTTATTATTTATTAAAAATACAAAAAATCAAAAACAAAATTAATCAATCATTGCCAATCATTGGATAGACCTAGGTCTATATCAACCCCTCATTATTAAATTTTCTACCTAAGTATATCTAATCATTGGAACCTCAACAAAATCCCCAAAATCAAGGATAGAGCAAGGTATATAGAACCCCATAGTGAATGCTCTTATAGATATTGAATACTGGAAAGTTTTTCTTGAAGTAATTATATATATATATATATATATATATATATATATATATATATTGTATCAAATTAATGGTTATATCAGTATATATGACAGATTTATTTTCACCACTTGAAAACAGATTGTGTGTACCACATAAAAGTAGAACCATTATAATGTATACTGATGAGATCATTACACTATTAAATAAAATGAAAATATACTATACAATATACAGATGACATTGAATCAAAAACCCCCCATTAGGGGAGAGTTTTTAGTTCCACATATAGAAAAGAATGCTAGGAGTATATATAATATTCAACTTTCAATTTTGATTTGACTTTGCATGTCGCCGGACGAAATCTTTGTATCCAAAGTTAGAGTATTTTTATATTGAAAAATTCTTATAAGAATGTAGGTGCACTATATACATCTCTCACATGATATTATTTTATTATTATTTATTATATTATTAAAATATTATATTATGAGGGATGGGTTTAGTACACCTACATCCTTATATTTAACAAATACTAGTATTCAGCTTTTAATATTATTTCAAAACCAAAAAATCTACAAATTTGATTATATAGAGTCATGCTTGCCCACTCGATTGCTGCCTGGTATTACCCTTAATTTCATATTTGAATGCTGCAATGCAATGCAATGCGATCCATGGTTTGCATCATCATTTATATGATCAAATAAATTACTCATCCCGTTCTTTTATAAGTATTTTTCACCGCCAAATAATACATACTAAAGAAATAGAAAAATATCATATATATTCTTATTAATTGCCATTAAAAATGTATGTTGTTTTATCAAATTTACAAGAAAAAGATAATTAACAAAATAGGAAACATTAAAAAAGATAAAATAGGAAGAATGTCGTTGTTTTATTCTCAAAATTTAAAGAGGACATTTATTAGAAAACAAGAAAAAAAGATCGAAATAAGATACATTAAAAGAAAAGAAAGAGTAATAATTTACCCTTCACATATATATGCATGCCGCAATTGAATTGAAGTGAATTGATGTTATGTTCCTCATTCATTATCTCAAAATTAAGATAATGATATTCGGACACACTGTGGCCGACCACACAAGTTAAAAATGGTAATATAGGTTTTGAAAATGGAAATATACTCGGGAAGCATAAACCCTAAGGGAAAAATGTGATTATTTCTATTTTTACAGTCAACTTTCTTTTTTTTACGCGTGTGGTTGGCTACAGTATGTCCAAATATCATTACCCTAAATACTATTCACTCTTATTCAAACTATAAGTTATTTTAGGCTTTTATAACTTTGACAAAATATATATCATTCTAGCATTTTTTTTTTTATACCTTCTTTATACCTAATTAACTCACATTTTCATAATTTATTAATTGAAAATTTGATAAAAAATATTTTTCTTAATTTTTATGCACTTCTAAAACAACATACATTTTGAATGGAAATGAGTATAACTAATTAAACCCCACAGTATATATGATTATCATATCATATCTTAAATTTTTGCTATTTAGGTCTCTCAATTGGCGGAAACCATAGGAAGAAGGTTGTTTGGAGAAATGTGATTGAGAGATTTCTGAAAAAAGTTGTTAGGGTGGGAGAAAAGACAAATTTGATTTCTTACACCCATTTCGTGTTTCAATCTCTACTCATTCCAACTATTGAATGACATGTGGCATTGACTAGGGTTAATTCCACTCAAATAAGGTATATAATTATCTTCAAATTGCCAAATGTCAAAAATCCGACGAATGAAATAGAAGATGAAACACCATAGAGAGTAGAAGATCCGAATTGTAGAAAGAACCCTTTTTCTTGAAGGAAGAGTGATTCTCTTGAATTCGGTTTTATCAGCTTTGCCTCTCTAATACATGTCCTTCTTCATGTTGGAATTTTGGTTCTTTATAGTATTAAATCCGTAAGATGTATGTGAAAACTAATGGTAGAAACGAAATCTACGTTTCAAGCACTATGATTTAATGTATTTATTTGTTCAATTCCATTAAGGAATGAATGAGCAATTAATACATAAACATGGCTACTTGGAACTAGAAATTGTGTGTATTCTACCTTATTTTGTCCCACATCGAAAATTCAAGGATGTTTTGTGCAATATATAAGGAGCAACACTATAAGGGAGTATATCCAAGTGTGCTACCTATGGTACACCTTAGTGGCTCAAGTGTTGGCACCTTTTGTGCAATATATAAGGAGCAACACTATAAGGGAGTATATCCGAGTCCGACGGCGACGAGCACGTGCACGTCGCACTTGTCGCAATGGGCGCTTTGAGGTGCACTTTGCACTTCGCGATCGGAGCAATTGAGGAGCCAAAGTTATTTTGGCTAAGGGACTCATACATGGACCGCACGGTGTGCACGAAAAGGCGGTTAGGTGGCGGTTGTACGGATAAGGGAGCGTACGGTAAGGCCGGCCGCATGGTGCGGTTTCGGCGGTTGAAATTGGTTCCAACCGTTTCAAACCATCCGGCACGAGGGGAGGCACCCTTTCGGGTGTGACACATGTCATCATATGGTTGCATGGCGCCTCCAACCGCACCGTAGGCACTCGTTCGGAACGGGCACCTTCCGCCTATAAATACCCACCGAATCTGACACGAAAAATATACCAAAACACAATTCGAACTCACAACAACGAGTTTGCATGCATACATCTCATATATATAGTCGAGTCTAGGAAATACTCGTCCCGAGTATCAAGTTGTTCGCCGGAACTATGACACGTCGTGCAACGTCTCAAAGTTCACCCGAACTGTTGTATCTTGGAGGCAATTGCCGTAGACCGCGTGCACGAGAGCGGGGCAATCTTGTCTTACGGAGATAGAGTCTAACTCTAGCCTCGGTTTCTTTCTTTCCCGTCTTTCTTTTCCGTACATACATCACACACGCTCTTATATTTTCCAACACTTCAAAGCCCCTATGTGTGTTATTAAAACCATATCCAAATTATAGCGGAATTTCTTGTGGGGTGGGGGGGGGGGGATGAAAAACAAGAGATACTGTTTCTTGAAATATGGACAAATGGTAGTTTAACTCCGAAACAAATTATTTATATAAGGGTATTCGACTTAGTCCAATTAGTGGTAATCTCTGTCCTACCTGAAGTAATTCCTACTTCTCTTATCTATCGTTGTTAATGATTTATTCGTCGATCAAAACTGGTAACTTTACTCTTACTGTAGCTCAAATGGTTTCCTCTCTTTTAGGCACAACTGCTACAATAAGCACATTAGTTATAGATCCTAAAGAATTAGATAAGAAAATAATAGGAATGAGCTCCATAATTGGGGAGGGGGAGGAAAAATAGTGATAAATTTTTTTGGGTTAGTTAGGAAAGAGTTTGTAGATATAAATCCAATGGCGGTCTTGGGGTTAAAGACCTAAGATCTTTTAATATGGCCCTCATTTGTTAATGGTTTAGTAATCCAAATGCACTCTGGGTAAGAGTGCTTAAATCTAGGAGAAGAGCTTTTTTTTAGGACGGTAACTTTAACCATTTTTCATTTATAGGCCAAAATTTTGCGAGCTTTCAATTTTAGGACAATATTTAAAATATTAATCAATTTTAGGACAATATCTAAAATATTGATCAATTTTAGGACAAAACTAAGCCCGATCGGGCTAAGTCGTACTTCACTCTTATGTGAACTCAAATCTTTGGCCCGATTCCCACTTCGCTGCCAGCTAGGCGGTCCATTCATCAATTGTATATATTATTATTACAAACAAAAATTAATTATTCACACTACAAAGTAAACTCGTCTACAAAAAGAAAACAAAAACACACAACAACCACCCAAAAGCTGAAGAACCCTAGTCACAATCGATTGCAAATCAGAATTTTTACTACCCGAACTAAATGTAATTGACATAATAAACTCTTGGGGCGGCTGCGGTGTGGTTTTGTTTTCTTTTTCTGGATGAGCTTACTTTGTAGGGTGAATATTTGATTTTTATTTGTAATAATAATATATACAATTAATTAATGGACCGCCCAGTTGGCAACCAAGTGGGAATCGGGCCGAAGATTTGAGTTCACGTGAGAGTGAAGTGTGACTTAGCCCGATCGAGCTCAATTTTGTCCTAAAATTGATCAATATTTTAGATTTTGTCATAAAATTGATCAATATTTTAGATATTGTCCTAAAATTGAAACCCCGCAAAATTTTGGCCTATAATTGAAAAACAGTAAAAGTTATCGTCCTAAAAAAACGTTCTTCTCTTAAATCTATATATGGGGGTTTAAATGTCGGTCATAGGGAAAGAGTGCAAGCTAATTCTGAGTCTATTTGGTGGAGAGGTTTGAGAGGTGTTTTGAGTGGTATTTTGAGAAGAATGATATTTTGTGAAAACATTTCTTTTTGTTTAGGAAATGGGATGTGTGTCCGTTTTTGGGATGATCCTTGGATCGAGGGAGTTTTTGTTTAAAATCTAGATTTAGGAATTTGCCGTTGCTGTCTACTTAAAAATATTTGAAGGTTGGGGAGATGGGTTATTTTAGCGAGGGATATTGGGTTTGGTCTTCAAATGGGCTGGAGTTTTTAATAGTTTTGAATATGTTGAATTTTGGGATCTTTGGCTTTTATTATGCAGGATTTCAGTAAAGTCTTCAAAGGATGACTCGGTTGTGTGGGCCGGAAAAAAATCCGGATCATTTTCCACCAAGGCGATATTCTTTTCATGAAGTATCCATTTTCGAGCACAGAATTTCGTGAGTTTTTCGTAAAATTTGGTTGAAGTTTGTTCCTTGCAATGTTTATTCCTTCTCTCAGAGAGCTCTTCAAGGTAGACTTCCCACAAGATTCAATCTTTTGAAGCGAAGAATTACTCTCGAGAACAACGACTACAACTGCCTATTCTGCTCATCTCCCAAGAAGAAACAACTGATCATATCCTTCTCTCTTGTTCGATCGTCGAGTCAGTTTGGAATTTTATATGTAGTTGGCTTAAGCTTTCTTCCCTATCTTTAGTTTCTTTATTGGATCACTTTTGTGAGTTTGTCAATATGGGGAAGAGTAAAAGTTTCAAAGTTGATTCAAAATATTACTCCCTCCGTCCCCTTCAATGTGACTCGTTTTCCTATTTGGGCGTGCCACTTAACTTGACTCGTTTTCTTTTTTGATAAAGATTAGGCAATATATTAGTGTTTAAGTACTATGTGTACACTAATCCTTTTATGAACAGTGAAAATGCACTAACAATCACTTTATCACCAACAATTAAATACTTTATACAAAATACACTAAACATATCCTTCAAATCTAATCCCCTTAGGGGTCGTTTCGTAGGGAAGGTAGGATAAACAAGGTTAAATAATATGTAGATAAACAATATGGATAGAGCTTATTATTTATTTTGTTTTGGGTGTTTGGTACCTTTAATTAGGCTTTAGATTAAATCTATTCATCCGTTTGGTAGGAAAGTTTAACCAAATACTAATTTTGCACTTTCCAATGTTAACCCTAATTTACTATCAATATAACGAGAATAAGCCAACATATATATAGGGATTGGTTCATATAAAAATCAATCTTAGTGTGAGAACGTGAGAACAAGCTTAAATTACTTTGTAATCATGCTTAAATTAATATATTATCATGCTTAATTATGTTCATGTCGTTTTATATAAACATTATATTTGCATATGCTATGATTATGATTATTTGAAGCATGAATATATATCGATTCAAGCATGATCTTATATAAGCACTAACGTTTATATAAAAAGCATGAATCTTATTAAGCATGACAATCTATAAATTTAAGCACGACTACATATTAATTTAAGCACGTTCTCACGTTCTCACACCAAAAAATATTTTTAATACTAACTCATCCATATATATATGATGAATTGGGGAAAAACAATACACACAACAGTCGCATAAATCACATAGGAAGTAAACCTAGAGACATGAGCTCGACACAACAAGAAGGTTACGAAGATCGTTTCAGTGTTTGCTTTTTTTTATCCCAATTTCTGGAAATTAGATCCGGCCCGTATCTTGGCAAGGCAAACCCGGATGGCACGGGACTGCAACCGTGTTTTGCAGCCATGGCGGTGCCTCTATCTCTTTTGTCGATCTGTTCTAGTCCGCTGAGCCTGACACTTTATATTTTTCTTATTTTGTTAGATTAATCTTCAATAAAATTGAATTTTTGAATTAAAAACCAAAAATACAGCAAAACTTATGCTCAGGGATATAGTTGTGACGATTACGTGGAATTATTAATCTTCGTACCAAAAACAAATGAACCAAGTTGAATGGGACCGGGGGGGGGGGGGGGGAGGGGGAGTATTTGGCAATGCGTTTTTTGGAAGCTTTGAAAAGCAAGAAACGAGAAAGTCTTCAAAAATGAGCGTTCGGACACTGTCTCGATTGTTGAAGGTATTATTATTTGCACATGGGGTGGCTCAAGGCGATGTCTTCCCGTATTTTTTGCTTTTCGCCTCATGATATATTGGTTTTCGGATCCCATTAATTGTTTCCCTTCTAGATTGGTTGATCATTGTTGGCTCCATTTTTATATTCCATGTAATGCTCAGATTTGAGTACCCCTTATACTCATTTGTTAATAAAATTTTCTTCATCTTAAAAATAAAAAATAAAAAATAAATAGCTAGTTAGATAGGTTAATGAAAATATATAGATATTCGAGCGAGGAAAGGGAACAGATCAACAGATAAGGTTCCATAAATGTCCAACACCAATCCATCCATCTACATTAATCAGCTGACCGACTCTTCATTGATCGGAAGGATGCATAAATTACCTTTATATTTAGGTGGATGAGTGGAAATGCAGTGCACCTTTAGATATTACTCCTCAATCCCAATATAAGTGGCACTCATCTCATTTGGGATGTCCAATATAAGTGGCACATTAGAAAATGTTAAAAATTAACCATTCAAAACGTGTGTTTCGACAAGAAATGAATGGTTTTTTAACGAAAAGAGTATGATTTTTGTAACTAACCATCTCTTAAAGTAAATTCTCGTCAATGTACCATTTCTTTTCATAACGCGAATTAAAGAGAATTATATAAAATGGTAGGACTCATGTCTTTTTGTGAGAGAATATGATTTCCATAAATGAAAATGAAGCATTTAAGTAGAACAAGTTGAAATAAAAATATGAGACACTTATTATGGGATGGAGGGTGTAATAAATATACTACTGATCTCAATAATTATGGCATGCTTAAATTTCAATTGTCTAGCAAATAACCATATTTGTCAACATCTAATTTATAGTTAGTATACTCAAATTTCGTAACTTAATTTATTTTTGAATTTTTCTTAGGGGGATTTATGTGGTGCAATTACTTCACAAGTACATTATTAGGGCTCTTTGGTATTCATAGTATAGATATCAGAAGTATGAGGTATGGATATGAGATTGATATCCAATACTTATGTTTTTGGTATTGACTTTTGATATGAATATCAAATTTTTCGATCAACTGAAAAGACATCTTCTTCTTCTTCCAATATTGTTGCAGAGAGAGAAACGTAGAGAAAGAGAGAGTGAAAGGGGAGAGAGAACTTTTGTCTAAGGGAGATTGATTTGAATCTCACTATCTGTTCCATCACGATGATCAACATGATGAGAAGCAACGTAATTTATTCTATTTTCTCACAATTCCATCAACACCAACAACTCATCAAAACCATAACAATTGTAGTAATGGAGAATAGACCATTCAACCTGGTTGGATGAAGAAACCTCTAAATCCCTCAATTGACCACCGCAACAAATGCAACTCCACCGCCGCGCTCAAATCCAACACCCAAATCTGCTTCTCCGATGATGCAGACTACATCGATCCAGAATCCGACCACTCTCCTTCGACGTCGTCGAGGACCAGATTGGCAGATCCCCACAATGTCCCCAAATCTCTCTACAACTATCATAAAAGGATTCATCAAACCCCAAAATCTCCTTATCTACGCCTCATTAAGTTTAAGAATTTTCCGTTTTTAGTTGATGATTCTCTTCAATTCCTGGGCCCACATAGCCGAACAGAATGTTGAAAATCCGGCCAATTTCACCGGAATGAGCATGAAGAACTAGGGCGAGAAGCCATCAAAGGAGAATGATTTGCAGGCTATTGCACAAGGGATGAGGGTTTACCCAATGCGCACCGAAAATAACGGCTGCGGTTCCCAAAAAAAAAAAAAAAGAAATGAAATGAAATGGTTGATCAATTTTTTTTTACGATAAGTAAGATATGGGTGATACCGCCTAAAAATTTGGTATATGGAAATGCTACAGATTACTAGTATATAAGATACCATTGATATTCATATACTAGTACACCAAATTTAAGATATGGATATGCACCATATTAATACCATGATACGATCTTGTATCAATAGTGGAAATCTTCAAGTGAATTCAAACTCCAGAATTAAGAGAGATGAAAGAATCAGAGAGAAGAAAGATAGAGATACCAGCAAACATTGATTTCATTCGATAATCATAAACATACAATACTTATAGCTAACTATCAAAACCTAATGCACTATTTTGTTAAATATTTTACATTGCAACGAAGAACAACGAAGAACATTGCATACTTCCAAGCAAGGATTTTGTTAAACATTTTACATTGAATTTTCAAGAATTAGTGAATTAGTGAATTTTTCTCCTGCAAATATTTGAATTATCAACCTGGAGTGACACGTGCTATTAATTTGAAGAAAATAAACTTCAGCCAATATTGATATGAATTGCAAAAAATATGGAGATGGGGAAAGTCGCCTCCCTATTCATCTTCTCCCTAATAAATTTCGTCTGTTATTTAAGATGGAAAAAACGCACAATTAATTGCTATTTTTATTGGTTAACCATAAAAAATGGAGAAGAATTGAATACAATTGATTTCTTTTACCTTCTTGAAACTCTTTCTCTCCAAAGCAGCAATGGATGAAGGCTTATACTCCACTGCAGAACTTTTGCCGCCCACTGCCATTTTTTCCAAAACCTCTGTTGTTGTCTTTGTTGCCGTCTAATATTTGTTGCTCCAAATATCAATCATCGTCAAAATGATTCAACAAACTATTACTCTTGCACAATCAACTTTAGGATCACGACCAACGGCGCTTTCACACAAGCGGTGATGAAGGCAATGGTGTCGATGCGCTCACAATAAAATTGGGGGCTATAATTTTTTTGTATGTTTTTCTTTTTTTAAAATTTGAGGCTATAATAATTAAAACAACTGTTTTTTTGAATTTAATTTTGAGGGTTATAAGATTAAAATAGTAACTTTATTAATTTTTTTATCTTTTAAATATTAAGATTATAAAGAAAAATTTGGGGACTATATTTAGAATTATCTTAAAAGTTCAAGGTGAAAAGCATCACAAAGATATTGAAAAAGCAAAGCCCACCAACTGTTTAACGAAAGCCCAAAACCATGTGTTTTGAACAATGATACGCCCACAATAAAAGCCCAAGATGAGAGCCCACATGTTGTATGGCTCAAACTAAATGCCAAATGGCCCATTAGCCAGGTTTAAATATTTCCTAAATGAATGTTAGAATAAAGAAAAGGCCGTAGGCCATGTATATATGTAAAAGCTTCATTATCCAATGAAATGAATTACTTTCTTTGCAAATGAGCGTAGGCTGCTTGAATAGCCCTCTTTCATCTTTATCTCCATTTTTTTTAGCTTTTAAACTCATTTGAAAGAGCTTTATCTTTGATAATCGTATCATTTTCATACCTCATATACATATATAGTAAGTTTTACTCTTTTATGTTAATAATATACATTGAACGAGAGCCCTCCCAAAATCAATACAGAATTTTCTATATTTCTATACTTTTATTGGCAGCCTAAACTTTATTTAAATCTCACATAAACGGAATCACTTATTTTAGAAAAGAGGCATGTTCCGGTGCAACGGTTGCATAATATGCAACCGCGAGCGTGGCGCGTGCATCACACGTGCGGCGCGTGTGATGCACGCGCCCGTTATTAGTATTACTTTTTATTTTTTAAATTCCAGGTTTCTGCTAACCTGTTTTTTTTTAATTACATATTTTATTTTTGCTTTTTTATTTTTTTAAATTTCCAGAATTTTTTTTTTATTTCCAAATTTTTTAGTAAACATAGTCATTAAGAAATGTAAAGTTTCACAATCATTACATTTCGTCACGACAATCTCTACTTTTGAATATGACAGGTTCTACTTTGATGGTCCCGATACGAGTTACTGGTGTAGGTGGGGGGAGAGGGGGGGGGGGGGGGAATACACCAGTTAGGATTTTTCAACTTTTGAAAAACTTAACACTTGAAATCAACTTCAACTGAGTAAAAGGACTCAGTTGGGATCTCACAGCTGAGTAAACAACCTCAGCTGGAAGAGTAGAGCTGTGTGGAATGTGGTGGAAAATGTACTCGTAAAATCAAACTCACGCTTTTATGCACGGTTGGTCAAAATCAAAACTGTTGATGTGAAAGAATGCAGTTTGTATGCGGTTAGTTGGTCAGTTGAGATATGCAAATAAAGACTGAACACAAATAAACACGACACACAAGATTTACGTGGTTCGGAGAGAACTCCTACGTCCACGGGGAGATGTGAGTCCACACACCTCAGTCCAAGTTCTTCTGGACAGTTCCACTCAGCTTACGCGGGCTGAGCAACCGTTACAGTTTTAGTTTCCGGGCACTAAACAGCCTAAGTCAAGTTTGCGGGTACTTGACGACCTGACTACTCAATTACAGGAAGAGTAAGGTCCTAGCACACTTTTTAGGGTGTGAGAATGGGTAGGATTTCCAACTACAGCTCGATCACGAATGAGAGCTGGATCTAAGGCTTGAACGAATAAACACTCAACCTAAGATCAAAAACAGTTTCGATCTCTAGGAACCCTCAGCTACTAATGTTCTCTCAAATTGGAACTCTCAGCTGCTGATGCTCTTAGATGATGATTTTGCAGATTTGCTTTTTGCTTTGATTTCTCTCGTGAAAGCTCTTGAATTTTCGTCGTGTATCTCTTCTGTATCTCTCGAATGAGAGAATGCCTCTATTTATAGGCGGAGAGAATCAACTAGCCGTTGGAGGAGCAGTTGATCTCTGATCGGTTGAAAGCGATGGCTTGTCTCTCATCTCTGCAGACTTTCCCGATATGACATCTGTGCTCTTCTGCTTTCCATCTGAGACAGCCTTGTGTTGGGCCAGATGGGGTAATGACTGAACGGTCAAACCCTCATGTGACTTCCTTTTGAAATTCAAATCTTTGACAGTCAACTTCGGTTTGTCGGTTGAAAGTCTTGACCTTCATCTGAGTGATCTTCAGCTGATGTTCCGATCTGTCGAGCTCTCAGCTGACTTTGAACTTCAAACAGTTGAACTCCTTGTTCGGATTCTATAACTGAGGTTCTGAAACTGAACACTCAGTTGTCTTCCTTGTATTTACTCAGTTGGGTTTGAACCCTCAGATGATTTCCTTTTCATCTGATGTTCTCTTCCTTTCAACTGTTTCTCATCTGATGAACGCTCAGTTGGTTTCCTTCTCAACTGATGTTCTGAAGACTTCCCCTTGTTTGCATCTGAACAAATGAACTCTCAGTTGTCTTTCTTCACAACTGATGTTCTGTCTGAGTGACGCCTTGTTGCCATCTTCAGCTGGAGACCTGTAAAGATAAAATCTTAACTTTGCTCAAACAACGAGCCTAAATT
Organism: Schizonepeta tenuifolia; assembly: GCA_029490685.1. Lineage (NCBI taxonomy): Eukaryota > Viridiplantae > Streptophyta > Magnoliopsida > Lamiales > Lamiaceae > Schizonepeta > Schizonepeta tenuifolia. Next base: position 96,801,884 of record CM055959.1, read on the forward strand.
CTAACATTAGGTTCTGGCAATATCTACTCGGTTGGGGTCAGCCGGTTTTGGAATTCATCAAAACTTATACTAATAAATTTCCCAACAATTTCCCCCTTTTTGATGATGCCAAAACCATTTACAACTTTAAACCACTATTGATCTAATCCTCTCTAACTGACCTAAAATCTCAGCTGAAATTCTAGACAGTCTATAAGATAAAACATCAAAGGGTTAGGACAGATATAACATGAAATTGAAGGACTTTGTGATTTAGAGCTTGTACAATGAGGAATTGTTCATCAAGGTGAATCGTATTATATACTTTGAAGTTTTTGTTACAACTGAAGATTACAAGATTAAGCACAAAGCAGATAAAGATACAACAGTTGCTTCAAAAACTACAACATCCAAAAATATTATCAGCTCAAAAACTTTGACAGCTCAGAAATACTGTTGACCGTACTTGCTGAAGATACGGTTGAAGATCTCCTTCTTCGCTTTCGACTCGATCCTAGTGTTGACTCCGTGTTCCTTGCAGACTTGTCTTGCCTCAGCCATGATCGCATTTCTATTTGGCGTGCTCGTGCCTTTGATCATCGGAGGGCGGTACCTGCACATCTTCGGAACTGGAACAGAGTTGGGATCAAGCTGAGCATTCAGCATAGCTCGCTTGAACTGACTAAACATTCCAGGGTCTCCAGATCTGAGTTCCCACAGGGCTTCCTTGAAGGCTAGCCTTGGGTCTTCAGTCGAGTAGACTTTCCTGTAATAGAAGTCATTGACGAACTCATGCTTGAACTATTCCCAGTCATCGTTCCACTCTGCATTCATCCACTTGTCAACATGTGGGTATCGAGACGGGAGCGGAGCGTTCTTCTGCAGTTGGTGCGTCGACTTCCTAGCCTCAGCCTTCATCTAGTGCTTGTTGATTCTTCGCACACTCCGGCTGGCTTTATTCCTGTCGACTCTCTTTTCCACCTTGGCCAGTTCTTTCTCGAACTTGGCCACCTTTTTGGCCTGATCGGCAGCGAACTTCTTGATCCAAGAGGGATTCAAGTACTTCTCCTTTGACTCCCCCATAGCTTTGGCAGCTTCAATGCAGTCTTCAACAGATATCCCGTCAAGTTCTGCATCGAGCTCGGCCGTGAGCTCGGCTACGAGGTCGTGGGAGACTTCCAGTTCAGGCTGCGACCCTTCAGCTTCAGCTTCAGCTGGGACTCCTTCTCCTTGCCGAGCTCCTTCAGCTTGCTGGAGAGCTTTCCCTCGTCCAGCAACAGCTGCTGGCTCCTTGTCTTCCCCAGCTGCTGGCTCCTTGTCTTCCCCCTTTTTGGCATCATCCAAAAGGGTGGCAACAGTGCCATCTAGAGAGGTCAACTTGGCTTCAGCTTGTTGAACGCGGGAAAACAGCTCATCAACAGCGTCCTTCTCTTCCACCTTCTTCGCCAACTCCAAGTCTTGGCGCTCCTGCTCAGCTCGCTGCACAACTGCAAAGGTCGCAGAGACCTCTTTGTGGAGGGAGACGAACTCAGCTCGGAAAGAGGCGAACTGAGCCATCCACTCCTGGTCCTGAGTCTGCTGGGACTTTGCGAGGTCAGATTCAACAACTGTCTTGAACACGTTGAAATCCGAGCTGAGGCTCTGAATGGCCTTCCTTAGAGCTGAGACCTCCGAGCTGGAAGAAGTAGAGAGGTCATCAAGCTTGTGCTGAAGAGACGAGGAGAGGATTTCCAACTGATTCTTCAAGCTGGCATTGTCGGCCATCAGCTGCTGCATCCTGTCAGCTTCTTCCTCCTTGCCCAGCTAGATCTTGGACAACATCTCCGTCCTCAGCTGGTTGACCCTCTCCGAGATCAGCTCGCAGATGGCGTTGGTTGAGAGAGCTGGCTGATCGGAGGGTCCGGGCAGAAGCGGTGGTTGTGGCTGGGCAGCAGACTCCGGGACAACCATGGCAGATCGGCTGGCGAGGTAGGCCTTGAGCTTGTCTTCTTCTCTCTTGGCCGCCTCATCAGCTGCATCGACGTTGTCCATGCAGGAGGCATTTTTGGCGAGCATGTCATCAAGAAAGTGAACAGCTTCAGGGTTGTTGCACAGCTCCCTGGTGTCTGTCCCTTCTTGGATGCTTTTGTCCAGACGTCGTCGGAGCACAGCCACCTTTTGGTTGTAAGCCACCTCCAGGCTCTGGTAGTCGAAGTACTCCCTCAGGTTGGACTCTTCGACCTTTAACCTGTCCCAACCATGAATCCTGAGGGTCTCCTCCTTTACGTACCAGTAGCTGAATATGACACTGAACTGGTATAGAAGTTTCGTCCCGAGAACAGAGAAAATGGGCATCGATGTTGCCTCGGGGAACATACCAATCAGCTTGCGGAAGCAGTAGCTGAGTCTTCCTTCATACTCAGCCAGGATCGCCTGGCGGTTGGCTTCTTCATCAATCTGAGGTGGGTCGATATCGAAGGTTATGGGTTCGATGGTTTCATCAACGTTGGCCGAAGAAGTGGTCACAACGTTGGCATCGAGCGAGAGGCTCGGAATATCTGACTGAGGACCAGTTAAGAGAATTGGATCCTCTTTGGATGGAGAGTTGGCTGGCTGGAGGGTTTCTTTAGTCACAGGTGGGTTAACCTGGCTGGCATCAACTCTAGTTCGACTGTCGTGGGACTCCTCAGATGAAGAAGAGTCATCTGAGGAGGAGCTGGTATCCACCACTTGGACCTCCACGTCTTCACCTGCCTCCTCAGCCACGTCCTCTTGGCGATGTTGAAGAATAAACCCAGCTGGGTCAACAGATTGACTGGATTCGGTTGACTCCTTCGCCTCAGCCGGTTTGACCACCACTGGACTTGTTGTGGATGGTTGAGCCGCTGGCTGGATGATCCTTATCCTTGGCCTCTTCTGCAGAGGTTCCTCATCTTCCTCCTCTTCGTCTTCTTCCTCCTCAGCTACCTCTTCCCGCTGGCGCTTCGCCGGCTTGGTCCTCGAAGGACGGCGAGCTGCTGACTCCACAGCTGGCTTGGGGACACCCTTGGGGGTGTAGACAGCTTCTACAACATCCCTGGCCTTCTTGGCTGAGGGGAACAGCGACAGCTTGCTGACTGGAGTGTCTTCACTTCCTTCCCATGTCAGCGGCAGACCCTGTGTCGCTTGGAGGATGAGGGCTGATATCTTTGTCCCGAAGTTGAGTGTCCCCTTGACACTCAATAGCAGTTGTCCAGACTCAGCTGTTATCTCGGAGATTTTCTGTTTCTCTATCAGCATCTGGCTCTCTATAAATCCCAACCAGTCGACCTGGTGCATCTCTTCCAGGGCCTTCTGCTGCTTGAGCTTAGGACGACTTATGTCCCCGAAGGCTCCACCATATGCGAAGATGCATTTGGAAATTACATCGAAAAGAAGTCGGTGCTCCGGCTTCAACTTTGTTCTTTGCATGCTCCCCTTCAATGGTTCGGGAACAAGAAGAATGGTTTGAAGGAAGGCATCAGCTTCCTTGTCAGAAAAGTTCCCCACCACATCTGTGGCTCCACGGTTTCTGGGGATGAGCTTTTCCAGCTCCTTTGACACCTTTATCTCCACAACGGAGTCTTCTACTGTCCGGGAGGTTCTGTGGCGTTGCTTGCACGGGATGATCGTGACAAGCCCGTCATTTGCAACTCGTTGCAGATTCCGGTAGAAATGTACGATCTGCTTCCTGAGCAACAGGGCCGGAGAGAGGGTTGCCCAGTCAAGCAGATGGTGGTTGGAGAGGATGGAGGCGATGGGAGCGAGCTCAGGCGAGAAGAGAGCCGCTCTGGATAATATCTGTTCGAAATGAATCTTCGACATTACCATGTCGAACTATTCCTGGAACGTTGCAGGTTCTGAGGAAACCATCTTCTTAGAAGCTTTTGACTTGGGCGCCATCTCGATGAGATATATATGCAAAGAAGGAGTGAAAGACTTTACTGGAAATGGCGAAACAAGATTTGAGAAGATGATGAATAGAGAGTAAAGATATGCACGGAAAGAGAAGGTAAGGATCACTTCCTGATTTGCCGTATTATATAATCTTTGACTCGGATAAAATCAACGGCTGGGGTTAAATGGCGCGAATCTCTTAACGGCTGAGATTATGCGACTGTTGGTTAATTTTGACTGTTATACCATGCGCGCGAGTGAGAAGGTGAATAGTTTAGGGTGTCAGCCCAGTCGCACTATAAAGTAAGGCTATAGATATTCAGCCAGACCTTACATTAAATGCGATATGATGGCTTGTTTAGTCTAGCTGACATGTTCAGGAATGTTTGAATTTATTTCAAACATTCTTATTTATTATCATAACACCTTCAGTCATAAATGATACCTGTCAGCTGATGTTGATATCAGCTGTATACCACAGTTGTGCTCCTCAGTTGCCGCATACCATCAGCTGACTTGAGTTCGTCTGTTCAGCTGACGTCTGTTCCATTGTTGCAGCATACCATCAGCTGACTCAAGTTTATCTATTCAGCTGACGTTTGATGTCTTCAGTTGGCAATTCGTATCTGAGATTCCCCCTTCATCTGAGCTTCCCCCTTAATTCGATATCCGATTCGTCAGCTCGGATGAATCCTTATCAGCTCGGATGACTCTTCTGCTCGGATGACTCTTTAGCTCGGATGAGTTTTTAGCTCGGATCCAAAAGTCCTAGAAGATCACACAGCATCTTGAACCGGGCTTCAGGAAGAGGTTTGGTGAGGATGTCAGCTCTCTGAATCTCAGTTGGGATCTTCTCCATGGACACATCCTTCTTCTCAATATGGTCTCGGATGAAGTGATGACGAATGTCGATATGCTTAGTCCGAGAGTGATGAACAGGGTTTAGAGAGATAGCTATAGCACTCGAGCTATCACAATGAATGGGAACCTGTCCAGTTGAGACTTCATAATCTCTCAGCTGCTGCTTCAGCCACAATACTTGCATGCAATAGCTTCCGGCAGCCATGTACTCTGACTCGGTTGTCGAAGTAGCAACACACGCTTGTTTCTTGGAGAACCATGAAACCAGCTTGCTTCCCATGAATTGACAGTGTCCAGAAGTAGACTTCCTATCCAACCGATCTCCCGCTAGGTCGGCATCTGAGTATCTAGTCAGCTGGATATTGTCATCAGTTGGGTACCACAACCCAACATTGACAGTTCCTTTCAGATACTTAATGATGTTCTTTGCTGCCAACATGCGTGCTTCTCTTGGTTGGACTTGAAAACGTGCACACACTCCAACTGCGTATGAAATGTCTGGTCGGCTGGCAGTTAGGTATAGCAGCGAACCGATGATCCCTCTATACTGGCTGGCATCAATGAGCTTTCCCTCAGCTCCTGGTTCGATCTTCCAGTTCGTGTTCATAGGGATCTTCGTTGTCTTACTTGTCTGCAATCCGAACTTGGTGATGAGCTCCTTTGTATATTTGGACTGGTTGATGAAAATCCCTTCAGGTGACTGCTTCACTTGTAATCTAAGGAAATAATTCATCTCGCCCATCATTGACATCTCAAAATTTTCCTTCATAAGATCGGAGAATTTCTTGCACAGTTCCTCCGACTTGGACCCGAAAATGATGTCATCGACATAAATTTGCACGACAAGTATATCTTCTCCAACTTTGATAGTGAACAGAGTTTTATCAACTGAACCTCGTTTGAACCCTGAGTCCAGAAGAAATCCACAAAGAGTGTCATACCATGCCCTTGGTGCTTGCCTTAGACCATAGATGGCTTTCTTCAGCTTGTACACTCTTCCATCTCCAGTCTCAAAACCAGGAGGCTGTTCAACATATACATCTTCTTTTATATCTCCATTGAGGAATGCACACTTCACATCCATCTGATATACTTTAAACTTGTGATGTGCGGCATAAGCTAGAAAGATCCGGATGGCTTCCAGCCTTGCAACTGGTGCAAAGGAATCTTCAAAGTCAATTCCTTCTTGTTGGCAGTATCCTTGAGCTACCAACCTTGCTTTATTTCTCACAATGAATCCAATGGTGTCTCTCTTGTTTTTGAAAATCCATTTCAATCCAATCACCTTGACACCATTTGGTCTTTCTATCAACTCCCATACACAGTTGCGTAGAAACTCATTCAATTCTTCTTGCATAGCTGTTGTCCAGTGGACACAGTTGAGAGCTTCCCCAACATTCTTCGGTTCTGGAACATCAGCTACAAAGCAAGAGATCATGGCAACATCTCCAGCTTGCTCGAACTCTTCTAGAACTGCCAATTCCTCAGCATATTGGGCATAAGTGTTGGATTCTTCCTCGGTTGATTCTGGATTTGCAACTCTGCTCCGTGTGCGCACACCCTCGGTTGGATCTCCGATGATGTCGTAGGTGGAATGAACTTCATACCATCTTCAGTTGCGTCTTCCTTCTTCTTCCAATTGTGGCTGTTCAGAAATTTGAGTTGGAGTCTTCAGAGCTGGTGATTGATCAGTTGTTGAGTCTGGATCCTCCACATTTACAATAGTTTGAACTGAGCTCGGTTGGGCATCGGATGCTGATGCAATTGGAGGGGTATCAGCTGAAGTTCCCCCTTGGAACGTGCTGAGGTCTTCGCATTCATCTTCAGAGGAATATGGATCCTCATCCTCAATTGCCCATATTAGAGGTTCAGCTCTGTTCTTTTCCCGAAGTGCTTGCGATCTGGTGAGAACTGGTAGAACAGCTGGATCCGCGTGTTGTTCCTTTACCTGTTCCCTGCACTCAAAGGTAGATTCATCAAAACTAACATGAGGTGTTATTTCCACAACACGAGAGCTGTTGTTGAAAACTCTATATGCCTTGATCCGAGCTGCATATCCAAGAAATATGCCCTTCGAAGCTTTGGCATCAAAAGTTTTCAACTGAGTCTTCCCATTGTTGTGAATATAACACTTAGATCCAAAAACACGAAAATAAGAAATATCTGGCTTTCTGCGTCTCCACAGCTCGTAGGGTGTCTTTCCCAACCGCTTGGTGAGAAGAGATCGATTCTGAGTGTAGCATGCTGTGTTGATCGCTTCAGCCCAAAATCTCTTAGGCAGTGCTGAGCTCGCTAACATGGATGTGGCTGCATCCTTCAGAGTTCTATTTCTTCGCTCAGCTACGCCATTCTGTTGTGGAGTACGCGCGGCTGATGTCTGATGGGTTATGCCATTCTTTTCGCAATACTCAATGATGGTTTCATTTAGAAACTCCGTTCCACGATCTGATCGGATAGATATGATCTTCATCTCTTGTTGGTTTAATATCCGATCCATCAGCTTGGGCAGCTCATCTCGGGTCTCACTTTTGTGGCGCATGAAGATGGTCCACGTATATCTCGAGTAGTCATCAGTTACAACCAATGTATATTCGTTTCCATTAACGCTTTTTGGTGTAACTGGCCCGAAGAGATCCATGTGGATCAGCTGTAACACTCGGTCAGTTGAAGGAGTTGTCTTCAACCGGAAGGAGGACCTAGCGAGCTTTCCCAGCTGGCATGCACTGCAGATGTGTGTTGTTGAAAACACCCGGTTAGGTATGCCTCTTGCATGTTCTTGTCTGGCGAGTCGGTTCATCGTCTTGAAGTTCAGATGGTTGAGCCTTTTGTGCCACAGCCAGCTCACATCCGAACTGCTCTTTGATAACAGGCAAGTGTCGGGGAGGCTGCTGTTCCAGTCAGCATAGTACACATTCCCGGTTGGGGATCGATTTCCCAACAATATCACCTGCTTTGATCCGACATCTTTCACCCTGCAACCCTGTGCATTAAACTTGACAGAGAAACCATTATAACAGAATTGGTTGATGGAGAGCAAGTTATGCTTCAATCCATCAACATAAGAGACATTAGAAATTGAAACATGATTGGTTTCAAGGGTACCGTAACCTCTGGTATAACCTTTTGAGTTATCACCAAAAGTAACTGATGGACCTTCTTTCTCCACGAAACTTCTAAGCAAATCCTTCAGATTTGTCATGTGTTTCGAGCATCCACTATCCATCACCCACATTGTTGTAGACGCCTTCTTCTTCCTCAGCTGTTTCTCCTGTACCTGCAAGGAGAAACTCGCTTAGGTCCCCAATTTCAGTTGGGTCCTGGAGGGTTAGAACCAGTTCCCGCTGGAACCGTGCGTCGCTTTTCCCTGTAAACTCGGATGGATTTATCATTCCAAATTATTTTTCCTTCATCATCAACTATAACAACACCTCGGTTATCCTTAGGCTTGTTGTTAGTAGTGATGTTCTGTTTCTTGGGAGGAGTTGGATTTCTCCCATGTTGGGCTTTAGGAGGTGAGGCTTTCCCCCTATTTTGATGGCGATTCTTATCCTGTTGAGTTTGTTTGTGAGGTCGGACGCCATTGTGGAATCTTCTTGGATGATTCTGATTCTATTGCCTTGGCTGTTGACGATAGCTGTTCATGCCCGGATGTTGATTCATGTTGTGGCATGAGTAATCATAGCTGTCGTAACTGTTCCACATAGGTTGACTCTGTTGGAACCTCTGGCTGTTGTGGTGATGGAACCGTTGTTGATTCTGTCGGTTGAAGCTTGGTCGGTTCTGTTGGTTCTATCTCTGCTGTGGTTGGTTTGTTGGTCTATTATCACGTCGGTTCTGAGCTTGGGTATGTTGTCGATTTTGAACTCGGTTCTGATTGCGACTCCGACGTCTCCAGTTCCTCCGTTGAGTCTTGGAACATTCCCCCTCGGTTGTAGACTCCATCGACTGTTTCATTGGTGCTCCATCTGCAGCTCCTTTGCCTTTCTCAGCCACATTTGCCTTTGTCGGTTTGGCAACCATGACTTCCTCAACTGTGTTAGGTTTGGCAACCATGACTTCCTCAACCTTGGTGAAGGTAGCTGGTGGAATTCCAGTGTCCTTTGCCACGTCGTATCCGAGTCCAGACACATCATCCGTTTGCCGTCTGTATCTGATGAGATTCTCGATGATCTCGGATGACTGATATAGCTTTGTCAGGTTGTCCTTCTCAGTTTGAAGATCCTTGAGAAGAACGGCTATATGCTCGGTCTGGGCATCTGATGTCTTCATCAGCTGGTCAATCTGAGCCTCTTGCTTGTTCAACTGTTCGTTCTGTGCCTTGATCTGTTCCTTCAACTGTTCATCGGTTGAAGCCTCAGTTTGATTGGCTGTACTCAGTTAACTTTTTAGCTTGTTAATTTCTTCAGCTTGTCTCTTGATCAGATCGTCCTTTTCAGTTAAGGAATCTTCAAGCTTGGCGAACTAAGCTTGAAGACTCTTAAACTCAACCGACTGCTGATGCAGTTCCTCACTGAGTTCTTGAAAATCATTCCAGGAGGGTTCCAACTCATCGTTCAGAGATTCCTGCAGGTTAGAAGTATTGGAGGAATTTAAGCGAGCAGGATTAGATTGTACCTCAATATCATCTTGGTCGGTTCCAAGTGCCATGAGGCATTGATCCGGACTGATGACTTTGTTGGTAGAGGTCAGTTCATCCTCATCTTCAGTGTCTGTGAAGATGTCCATATCGTCAGCTGCCTCTTCTGCTACCATGACCTTGTTCTTTGCAGTTTTCTTGACCCTCAGTGCTTCTCTTTCCTTCTTTGAGAGGTCTGGGCAGTCAGCTTTGAAGTGTCCTTCCTTTCCGCATTCGAAGCAACCATTGGGGACTGGCTTCGAACTGTCTCGAGTTCGGTTTGATTTATAGAAACGTTTATATTTGCCGAACCGAGTATCCATATCGGCTAACTTCTTTGACAACGCTGCAATGTTCTGTTGCAATTCCTCTCTGCTCAGCTCCTTTGCAGTCGTGTCAGCCGATCTGGTTGGCCTTGACGATCTCGACTTTGAGTAGTCAGCTCGGAGGGCTACTGACTTTGATGCTGAGCCGACATCCTCAATTCTATTTGTCTGACTTGAGGGCTGCGACCTCCTTCTGTTGACCTTATACTCATTTCCTTTCAAGATTGAGAACAATCTTTTAGTTCCCATTTCACCAAGGTCAGCTCGGCTCTCGTGGATATTTGTGAATGTATCCCACTCAGCCGGTAGAGCTTGCAACACTTTGAGGTTAATTTCTCTTAGTGTGTATTTTCCTTTCCGGATGGACTGGATTCTTCTGATGATGTCCATAAACCGGAGCTCTAGCTGATCGATGGTCTCATCAGGTCGCAAACTGAAGTTGTCAAAATCTTGACATGCATGCGAGAACTTATTTTCCTTCATCTCGTCGCTTCCTTCACTTAGCGAAGCCAGGATGTCCCACATCTCTTTTGCAGTCTCACACTCCTCTATCCAGAGCAGATAATCTTGTCCAACCGTGGACATTATTGTGCTCTGAGCCCAGATATCCAGCTGGCTCACCTTGGCCTCTTCCGGAGTGTAGTCTTCTGGCTGTTTCTCCACATACTCCACCACTGCATCTCCATCGTTGGGATTTGTGGGAGTGCGAAGTATTTTGTCTCGTATGACGATTGGTCCAGATGTGAGAATTTGTTGCATCCTATGATGCTTTGACAGAAGTATCTTCTTCATTCGAGTTCTCCATGATGTATAGTTGACAACAGAGAACATGACTACGATCTTGTCCTTGACGTCCATCTGCACAAACAAAAACAGGACAAAAAAAAAACGAGCAAGTATGTACTAGCGTGAAAAGATCTGTTCAGTTGACCACTGAAATAAAATTCTCGAATTCACACCTCGTGAAACAGAGTCAGCAGTCTTTTGAACCACTGCTCTGATACCACTTGATGGTCCCGATACGAGTTACTGGTGTATGGGAGGGGGGGGGGGGGAATACACCAGTTAGGATTTTTCAACTTTTGAAAAACTTAACACTTGAAATCAACTTCAACTGAGTAAAAGGACTCAGTTGGGATCTCACAGCTGAGTAAGCAACCTCAGCTGGAAGAGTGGAGCTGTGCGGAATGTGGTGGAAAATGTACTCGTAAAATCAAACTCACGCTTTTATGCACGGTTGGTCAAAACCAAAACTGTTGATGTGAAAGAATGCAGTTTGTATGCGGTTAGTTGGTCAGTTGAGATATGCAAATAAAGACTGAACACAAATAAACACGACACACAAGATTTATGTGGTTCAGAGAGAACTCCTACGTCCACGGGGAGATGTGAGTCCACACACCTCAGTCCAAGTTCTTCTGGACAGTTCCACTTAGCTTACGCGGGTTGAGCAACCGTTACAGTTTTAGTTTCCGGGCACTAAACAACCTAAGTCAAGTTTGCGGGTACTTGACGACCTGACTACTCAATTACAGGAAGAGTAAGGTCCTAGCACACTTTTTAGGGTGTGAGAATGGGTAGGATTTCCAACTACAGCTCGATCACGAATGAGAGCTGGATCTAAGGCTTGAACGAATAAACACTCAACCTAAGATCAAAAATAGTTTCGATCTCTAGGAACCCTCAGCTACTAATGTTCTCTCAAATTGGAACTCTCAGCTGCTGATGCTCTTAGATGATGATTTTGCAGGTTTGCTTTTTGCTTTGATTTCTCTCGTGAAAGCTCTTGAATTTTCGTCGTCTATCTCTTCTGTATCTCTCGAATGAGAGAATGTCTCTATTTATAGGCGGAGAGAATCAACTAGCCGTTGGAGGAGCAGTTGATCTCTGATCGGTTGAAAGCGATGGCTTGTCTCTCATCTCTGCAGACTTTCCCGATATGGCATCTGTGCTCTTCTGCTTTCCATCTGAGACAGCCTTGTGTTGGGCCAGATGGGGTAATGACTGAACGGTCAAACCCTCATGTGACTTCCTTTTGAAATTCAAATCTTTGACAGTCAACTTCGGTTTGTCGGTTGAAAGTCTTGACCTTCATCTGAGTGATCTTCAGCTGATGTTCCGATCTGTCGAGCTCTCAGCTGACTTTGAACTTCAAACAGTTGAACTCCTTGTTCGGATTCTATAACTGAGGTTCTGAAACTGAACACTCAGTTGTCTTCCTTGTATTTACTCAGTTTGTTTGAACCCTCAGATGATTTCCTTTTCATCTGATGTTCTCTTCCTTCAACTGTTTCTCATCTGATGAACGCTCAGTTGGTTTCCTTCTCAACTGATGTTCTGAAGACTTCCCCTTGTTTGCATCTGAACAAATGAACTCTCAGTTGTCTTTCTTCACAACTGATGTTCTGTCTGAGTGACGCCTTGTTGCCATCTTCAGCTGGAGACCTGTAAAGATAAAATCTTAACTTTGCTCAAACAGCGAGCCTAAATTCTAACATTAGGTTCTGGCAACATCTACTCGGTTGGGGTCAGCCGGTTTTGGAATTCATCAAAACTTATACTAATAAATTTCCCAACATACTTTCAGTCAACCGAGTAATTATTGTCGTTGAAAAAAATAAACTTTTTCACTAAGAAACGTAGTGTTTCACAATCATTACATTTCGTCACGACAATGTCTACTTTTGAACTTGACAAGTTCTACTTTTAGTCGAACGTTAAAAGTAATTATTGTCGTTGAAAAAGTAACATTGTCATTAAATGTAAAGTTTCACAATCATTGCATTTCGTCACGACAATGTCTACTTTTGAACATGACAAGTCATACTGCTCCGATTTTACGGCTCCGCCTTCAGCTTCAATTTTACAACTCTGACTTCGCTCCTATTATTAATATAAGGATAATCGTCGGACAACAATTTAGATTTCTTCGGCTCGCTCCATGGCCTTCGGCTCCCCTCGCTCGAATCTTGACCAAGAAGAATCGGCAAACAAAAAAACGAAGAGGTAAATAAAAAACGAAGAGGCAAACAAAAAAAAAAAGAGGCGAAAAAAATTGGAAATTTAAAAAGCAATATGGAAAATGAAAAAAAAAAGAAAAAAAATATGGAAAACAAAAAATAACAGAAAAAAAAATGGAATAAAAAAAGAAAAAATAATAGAAAACAGAGAAAAAAAGAAAAAGAAATATTAAAAAAATAAAAAAGAATGAAAAATAAAAAAAAAGAATGAAAAAAACCTAGAAATTAAAAAAAAAAAACTGAAAAAAAGAGCAAAAAAGTTGGAAATAAAAAAAAGGAATAAAAAACACCAAAGATAAAACACTAAAAGACAAAATATACTAAAGACAAAAAAGTGAATATATAATATACAACTGTTGTATAGAAACAAATGTCTTTAAAAGAAAAAATGAATCATTTTATATGTTGTATGTAGTGTACTCGACCAAATCATTTTACATAATTTAGATTAACTTGTTTATTATTAAGATCGAAGTTTTAGAGTAGTACTTTATCAAACATTTTGTTTGCTATTTTTTTAAGGCGAATTCTCATATAAGACCGGTCTCTAGTAAGAGACCATTAGGCGCGTGGGGTACACATGCGGCTCATGCACCCCACCCGCTACTTTTTTTTTTTTTAGAATTTTTTTAAATTCCTGATTTTTTCCCTCTTTTTTTTTGTTTGTCTCTTAGTTTTTTTGTTTGCCGCTTCTTCTTTGGTCAAGATTCAAGCGAGGGAAGCGAAGGCCTCGGAGCGAGCCGAATAATCCAAATTTTTGCCGCTAAAATTATTTTTATATGAGTAATCGGAGCGAAAGTAGAGCCGTAAAATCGGAGCTGAAGACGAAAAAAAATATGAAAAAAAAAAAAATTGAAATTAAAAAAAAAAACTGGTCAAAAGGTTTGACCTGGTTTAACCGGGTCAACCCGATCTCTAGTAAGAGATCGGTCTCACAGAATTTACAATTGAACATGACAAAGTTCAAGCTTCACCACATCTTGACATGAAAGATGAAAATTTTGAATTGCTTTCTCAAAGTCAACTGCAACAAAGAAGTGAAGTTAATGCAAGAAGAGCGAGTATTGCTAATGCTATGTGGGAAATGAGACCAAGGTATAACGGTGATGATAATAGAGAGGGTGGCAATGAGGATCACAGTAATGATGATGAAACTAATGAGGAACACATGGATGATGAGAATCAATGACTATGCAGCACTTTAATATATTTTCTTTAATTACATTCATATTTTCGGTATACATCGTGTTTTGCATTTTCTGTTGTTGTTTTAGAAAATGTAAAATTGTAATATGTTGTTGGATAACTCTTTTTATATACAAGTAGACTATTTTTTGGTAAGACATTTTTTAATATAACAATATATAGACTTTGTAAGAGCACTTACAGCGGAGTGCTAAAGGGGGGTGTCGATCTTGTGTCGATGCCGCTCGACACACCCCCACATCGACACACCCTGTGTCGATCACCATTGTGGGGGGATCGACACCCCCTGTGTCGATGGTGGTGTCGAGCGCGAGGTCGATCCTTTGATCCCTCCCTCGACTCCGCCACGTCAAAAAATGGGGACACGTGGCGTGTCCCCATTGGTCCGTTTTTTTTTTATCTTTCTGAAAAGAAAAAATAATATTAACAAAATTAAATACACCCCAACGGCTACATCCCATTTTTTCACTATATATATCCCTTCATCTCATTCATTCTACACACCAAAAAATTTCTTTCTTCATCCAATCTTCCCTACAAACAAAATTACTCTTTCACATCATACAATTCACTTGTTGGTTCAAAAAAAAAAGATATGAGTTGGCCGGGTGCGAGCTACAATCCTGAAGAGGCGGAGGCGCGACGCCGCCAACGTTTGCAGCGAGCCAGGGAGCTTTACCAAATAGTGGCCGAGTCTGATTCGTCAGACGACGACGACGACCAGGATACGAGGACGTACCTCCACCGGAATCGTGAGGAGGCCGAACAACGCCTCCGACGGGATTATTTTGTCGACCACCCTATATGCGGTGATGTTGTCTTCCGCCGGCGGTTTCGAATGAGCAAGCGCCTATTCTTGAGAATTGCTCAAACTCTTGGGTCAAGTGCACCGTTGCTCTGAGGCAACTAGCCAATGGTGGAGCAGCCGATCAGTACGACGAATATCTGCACTGTGGCAATTCCACGGGCAATGTCATCCTCAAGAATTTCTGTCGGGCCATCAGATCTGCTTTCGGCGACGTATATTTGAGGCGGCCAAATGAGGCTGACATCGCCCGGATCACTGCATTGCACGAGAGGACGCACGGCTTTCCCGGAATGCTTGGAAGCATCGACTGTATGCACTGGCAATGGAAGAATTGTCCAACTGCTTGGAGAGGAATGTACACTGGACGAAATAAATCTCCAACCCTCGTCCTTGAAGCTGTCGCCTCCCAAGATTTGTGGATTTGGCATGCTTTTTTTGGTGTCGCCGGTTCTCTGAACGACATCAACGTGCTCAATCAGTCCTCTGTCTTCGCCGACGTCATCAATGGTAGAGCGCCGTCAACCGCTTTCACTGCAAACGGCCGCCCGCACCGTATGGGATATTATCTCGCCGACGGCATCTATCCGAAGTGGGCCTCTTTCGTGAAGACGCTCAATGCGCCAACAGATCCGAAGAGACAGCGATTCGCTCGGATGCAAGAAGTTGCGCATAAAGACGTTGAAAGGGCTTTCGGTGTCCTGCAAGCTCGTTGGGCAATCATAAAGGGCCCTGCTCGCATGTTCTTTCGGGAGCATTTATGTGATGTCATGTATGCCTGCATCATTCTGCATAACATGATAATTGAAGATGAAGGACCGAGGGCAACTGAATTCCATGCTGAATCGAGCGCAAGGGGCGATGCAAACGTGAACAGGGCACCAGTCCATCAAGGGGCGCCAGTGCCACTCCGCCAAGTTATTGAGAGACAAGCTCAAATTCAGGATGCACGTGCCCACGACCGCCTTATGGAGGATATGATTGAAGAGATTTGGGCACGTTTTGGTCCACTCCGCGAATAGTTATTGTGTTTTTTTTATTTCCTAATTATTGTATTTTTTTTAGTTATTGTCTTTTTTTTTAATTCAATAAAATTGTCAGTTATTAATTTCTGAATTTAATTAAGTTAGTTTTTATAATATTTATTACAAATAAAAAAAACAACAAAATAAAATTTATTCAATCATTAAAATCACGTTTCCCAGTGCTTAGACCTAGGTCTTACTCAACCCCATTGATGTGGAGAAATCAACCTATGTCTAACTCAACACCACCAATCATTAAAATCACGCTTCCCAGTGCTTAGACCTAGGTCTTACTAGACCCTTGCTGTAAATGCTCTAAAATCTATGAAACAGAATTTTATCAATCCAACAGAATCTCCTAAACTCTGCATAGATTTAAAACAATCTATCTAATTAGTAAAATCCATGAATCATAAAAAGTCTTTCAAAATCCTATAGATTCTTAATCCAATACACCCCCTTAGTTTGGATGTATTCAAGTAGACTTCGACAAGTGAAAAACATTTTCCATTGCAAAAACGGAGGAACCTCCTTCAGCCATTGCAGCCTACGCTTCAGCACTCTTCTCTTCCACCATCATCCTTATCACTTTCCCCCTCTCTGACTCCCCGTCAATCAACTCTCTCCTCCACCTCCTCCGGCGCCACGAACCCATCCTTCGCCCAATATTTTTAAAACCGGACCGGAAAGTGAACCAGTCACTTAATTAGGTCACTGTATCATCGGTTCGAGTGGTTGAACCGTTTTGAAAGAGCCGGATAATCCAATATTTAGTTATTATTTTATATATTTCACATAGTTATGATATATATATATATATATATATATAATTAGATTTTAAAACTTTATAAGCATATTCCAAATTTTCAACATTATGCATAATAATAGGAGAAAATTGCAAATTAAAGATAAGTTTCGAAAAAGGCATGTGTAATTATCAATTTATTCTACTAGCAATTAAGTAAGAACATAAATATAATACTTAATGTTTCTTGTAAGACTTGTATATGTATTTTTGCGAAGTCAAACCATAGTAAAGATAGATGAAATTTGGTTGTTAATGTTTCTTTTGTTCATAAATCCAAAATCAAAACTCTAGTTGATGAGCGCTAATTGTATCGAATAAAAAATTTGGAAAGATGTAATGCCAAATTTATTTATTTTTAGTTGGTCGGGTCATAGGGTCATTGGGTCAACGATTTTTAGCAGTTTTTACCATTTCGCTTCGGGTTGGTTCAATTTTAGATTTACAGTAGAACCGGACCGGCCACATGACCGGGTCACCGGTTTTCCAGTCCGATCGGCCGGATCTGTCCGGTTTTAAAAACACTGCCTTCACCACCTCCACCCTCAGCGCCACCTTCATTTCCTCCACCAGCACCACCCTATTAAAATGATGCTGCGCGTATAGCAGCCACGCCGCCATCGACACAGCGGTGCACACCACCTCCAGAACCGAGTTCCACCAGCAGTGAGTCACGAACCCGCCCATCGCCGCGTGCTTCAGCACCACCATCTGCGGCGCCCACGACTTTACCACCAGCCCCCGCTCCTTGTTCCGCTCCACAAACCCCGCCGGCAGAAGAACATCCAAGTCTGGCTCCGGCGGTACAAACCACTTGCTTTCATCGTCCGCCGGAGGCGGCAACCGGACTACCCACAAAAATCTACACCCACTTCTTTCTAACCCTCACCTATCACTCTCAAATGCGTCGCCGACAACAATCCTTAACTGCCGAAGCATATGTAAACAACACTTTTACTAGGCTGTTTGTCCAGCCATTTCAGACAGTCATGCTCGCCGCCGCCGGTGGCTCCAAAGAGTGGGCCGACGGCAAAAACCAGTGGCATCCGGCCACGGGGTTGCACTTGCCTTGACGGATTGCTCCTAAGAGTTGTAGATTGTAAAGTTGATCACTATTTTTACTAGCAATAAAACCACAACTATTGGGTGATATTGTAGCAAATAGCAAATCGAGTATCGTATCCTCAAGTACTATTATTTGAAAATAAAGTGTAAACAAAATTTAGATATTATCCAAGCTCTAAAGAGGTCATGATTTTTTATTTTCAATACTTGGAATGAGAAATAAACAATAAAAGAACAAACAATTAAAATAGAAACACAATTGATCAAATAGAACGATAATAAACAAGGGTTGATTCTTAGAAAATGTTTCGACTCGAGATAATGATAAAATTAATCTCCTAATTTACTTAATCACATTTAATCTCAATCTTAAGGAGCAATCACACAATATTTACTAAACTTCTCTCAATAGCTAGCAAAAGCAGATCAATCTCTCGACTATCTCGGCTAAGACTCAAGACGATAGATTAACACCCCAAAGCACATGAAGATTAAGGCTTCCACATATGAATTTATCACTTACTAAGTCTCAAAATCATGCATGTTGTGTAATTTTAATCTCAATGCTCATAAAAACATATTAAGAATTTTCACAAACACTTGGCATTGAAAAAAATGATCAATAATTCTCACACAAAAGTTTAATCAGGAACCGATTATCGAAAACCGATTCGATATGTCCAAGGATCTTATTATGGAATATCTAACGAACACATACAAAATTCATAGCCTAGCATGCTCCTATAAATTTAAATACAGTTGTAGGAAATTTGCTCAATATACCTGCAAACTTAATGCATAGAGACTCCAGAGTGATCTTCTGAACTGTTCCTGGCTAGAGCTCGTCAATGGATGGGATCGAACCACGAACTCTTTTTCTCTCTAGAAACCGTCCACTCTCACTCTCTCTCTCTCTCTCTCTCTCTCTCTCTCTCTCTCAGAGGTTTGTGTTGCTTAGATTGCAAGTGAATAATGAGTCTAATGAGCCCTGCATTTATGGATAAATAACTGCTTATATTCATCGAACCTAAACAACCCATTAGGGTTTAGGAGAGTAGGCGCCTTGGCCCATAAGAAACGCAGGCCGTTGGGCCAGTTCAGGGATCTACTAGCTTAAATAAGATTGACTCGATAATATCTGATTTAATTAATTCAGCTCAGAATATGAATTAGACATAAATATTAATTCATTCCACTAAATAATTAATATTAACTTACCATCTTATTTATTAGTTGAGTCGGGGCTAGTATTAGACTTAATTAATCTTCGTGTTTTGAGATTATCGAATATCCATTAATAAATTAAAATACTTATGATTTAATTAATCAATTAATTATTTACTAATAAATAATTATCTCGTGTGCTATACCACTTAAACTTATTATTATACCGGAATTAATTCCACTTGCAGGATTTAGCTAATAAACTTATTAAGTTCTTCGAGAGGATATTTTTCATCTCATTATTAATAGGACACATATCCTTATTGCAGTTTCATTAAATATCAAATAAGAATGACATTGCCCAAATACAATATATTCGAACAACTATTAAGTTCTCATTTATGATTGATAAAAGCAATAGTCACACACTTATTCATACTGATAAGCCCAATTAAGGTTAAGACTATTTAAGTCACCGAGATTTTTAATTCTTAATAAGTCAGGACAAAGAATTAATTTCACTGTGATTCTTTCAATACGATTAACTTACTAGCATAAATAAAAAGTCAAGATAAACTATTTAATACTATTATGCTACAATCTAAACCAACAACTCGTCCAAGTTGCCTCGATTGTGAGTATTAGTTTATATCTCATAAGATATCGATTATATAATCTTCTGTGATCTACAACACACTATATAATCTTTAATATCGAGATAAATGGACAAATAATTAATATGCAATAACAAATAATATTCAGATAGAAGAATTATAAATAAATAACAATTGTATATAAGCAAAAGTCTTGCCTTTGTATACAACCCTTCAAGAAGTAAGAGCCAAAATCACAATCAAGAAGAAGAAGGTAAATAGAATTATGGAATTAAAGCCATCACCATCAATGAGTCTCCACAAATCCCCAAAATCAACTAGAGAATTTAACTAGACATAGAAGAAGAGATAATAAAGTAAAAAAGAAATGAAGCCATAAAAGTTGATACTACTATTAACCCAAATGAAAATCTTCAATTAATTCTTGAAAAGCCTCCAATACATGTCTTGAAATTAATTTCTCTATTGCATTTTGGTATTTTATCTCATATTGTATTACAAAGGACGACATGTGGTATAATTAAGAGTTCAAGATTTGGGTGGACTTAGGAATAAACAAATATTGGCCTGTACTAATTGATTCAAGACAAATTTTGTCATCGAGAAAAGTCAAGATTAAAAGAAAAACAAGATTGATCAAGACTAATCCTAGGTGACTTGGAGTGAGTGACACAGGTTCTAAGAAATAAAGGAGAGTAGGTGAGAGTGGGGAAGAATAAAAGAGATGGGTGAGAGAGGGGAAGATAGCCATGTTAATTTTAGTAAAATGAAATAGAGTGGTGAGAGTGGGGAAGGTAAAACGATAGTTTATTAAGTGGAGCTATATATTTTCATTTATAAAATGTCACAATTATTGTAGACGGCCGAAAAAGGAGGATACAATTATTGTGGATGGAGGAAGTAGCAGTAATCTATCCAACCAAACACCACGGGCGGAACCAGAATTGTTTTTCCGTGGGAGCCTAACTCTTGTGAGATTACGAAACGTTTTGCTTTTTTTATGGTGTTACAATTTTATGTTTCATTCAAACTTTTTATGTTTTTCTTAAAAAAATAAGGTCATTCTTATTTAAATTCACCTTTCCATACTCGAATTATGACGATTGATGTTGTACTAAGTTTCCAAGACATTGCGATTTCTTTCATGTGTAAAAAAAATTAAAAAGTTCGGGTGCCAAGGCTCCCCAAAGGATGGTTATGGTTCTGCCCTGCTAAACACCCCATTAGACTTGGTCTAGTTGTGGCAACCAATTTCGAGATCTTATATGTTCAATGGTTCTAAAACTTAAGCGATCTTTGAAAATACTATGAGATTTTGAACTTGCGCCGACCATTTACAGCAAGCTAGAGGCTTTTTCATAGCAGTAAATTAGAGCTCAGTTTGATTGCAGGACATTTAAGTTGCGGGCTGAGATTTGATGAATTATTATTTGGGTCGAAAACACCCATAAATCATTTTTCCCAAATTGAAGAACACTAGATTTGAAATTGTCTTTTAGAATGCAAGATCAAGGAAATGTAAATGTCGTTTGCTTTTGTCAACAGCCGCAAAGAGCCTTGCTTTGCACATCATGGAAGGAATCAAATCCGGGGAGGAGGTTTATGTGCTGCCCAAGATCAACGAGAACGAATTATTGTAGGCCAAGTTTTTTTTTTTGTTTAATTAGTGCTATTAGAAGCCATTAATTTGGCTAAAAGATTATTTCTTGCTTACTCTTTCACAAATAGTTTGTTGTTTAACTTAAATATATATATATATATATATATATATATATATATTTTTTTTTTTAAATTTTCAGACTTCTAAATGCTCGTTTTTTTATTGGGTCGGTCCTCCAATGTGTCGCTGTTCAATGGAAATTATCACTGTTTTTTTTTTTTTTTTTTCATTTCTAATATTAATTTAGGCACTTCATAAAAAACATTAGTCTAGATACTTCATAACAAAACATTAATCTTTTCAATAAAAAAGTAATTTAGAGAATGCTATTTGACCATTTTCCTCTATCTGATAAAACAAATAAAAATTGAACAAAACATGATATGAATGTGTTGACAACTTTGGTGACGCAGAGGCATTAATTGTGGTGGAGAATCACATTGAGGAGAGACCATGGTGAGCTTGAGAGTGATTTAAGAGATCAAAGAACTAATACAAAAGTTCTTGATGATAGAGAAGATCTCACAAATTACACAATGGCAAGGGATAGGCAAAGAGATCAATCAGACCACCATCAAGATATGGTGATGCAGATATGGTCTTCTATGCTTTGTGTGTTGCTGAGGAAATAGAGTATTCAGAACTTAGTAGTTTCAAAGAAGCTATGAACAACAGAGAAAAGGAGAAGTGGTGGAAAGCTATGCAAGAAGAGATAAGCTCACTACTTAAAAATGGAACATGGATACTTTTGATTAAACCTAAGACACAAAAAGATGTTGGATGCAAGTGGATGTTTAAGAAGAAGATTGAGGCTTCAAAAATTAACAGGATCAGATTCAAAGCTCGGTTAGTGGCAAAGGGTTTTACACAGACAAAAGGAATTGATTTCAATGAAGTGTTTTCACAAGTGGTAAAACATAGTTCTATAAGAATTTTGTTATATGTAGTTACTAATTTGATTGGGAGTTACAACAATTGGATGTGAAGACTGTCTTCTTACATGGTGATCTAGAAGAGACTATCTATATGAATCAACCAAAGGGTTTCATAGAGAAAGGAAATGGGGATAAAGTTTGTCTCTTGAAGAAAAGTCTATATGGATTGAAACAAAGTAGTAGGCAATAGTATAAGAAATTTGATGATCACATAAAGAAGATTGGATTCAACAGATCAAGTTTTGATAGCTGTGTGTATATTAGAACTAGGGATGATGCTGATGTGGTCTACTTGTTGTTGTATGTTGATGATATGCTCATTGCGGGGCCAAGCAAATCTGAGATTGAACTAGTGAAGCAGGAACTTCAATCTATCTTTGATATGAAGGACTTGGGGAATGCAAAACGAATTTTGGGGATGGATATAGTTAGAGACAAGACCAAGAAGGAGCTGTGGCTAGTTTAAAATGATTACTTGGAGAAGGTGATTAAGAAATTTAGACTTCTCAATGCTCTCCCAAGATCGTATGAGCATCTAAAGGATGCTATGTTGTATGGGAGGGAGAAAACAATCACACCTGATGAAGTTCAATCAGCTATCAAAGCTAAGGAGTTGCAGAAATCAACCATAGGGAGAAATGACAACATGGCGGGTTGAATGTTCAAATTTTAACCAGAAGACTATGTTACAAGAGATGAAATGCATGAGTCTAGCAAGAGTTTTGCTTGTATACAAGAGAAGCTCGAGCTAGTGCATTTGATGCCTCACTAGAAAGGCGTTGAAGCCCTGTGATGGGGCAAGTTTGGAGAGGAAGGTTTATGCTAGTTAATCTGTTTTTACTCTGCAGCAGCCAAGGTGGAGATTGTTGAAGAATTGTGGTGTGGCTGCATGCATGTGGGCTCAAACTTATGGAAGGAAGGACTTGTTTGTTAATACTAATACTTGAAGGTTTTATCTGCAAAAATGGCAGCTAAAGTCGGTTAAAAGTATGCAACACAACAAGCTGATTTTGATATGAGACGTTGAAGCTCTCAACGGTGGTGATTAAATCTTTAAGTCGGTTCCTTGTGGTATATAAGTTTCGATTCTTGTGTTTTGCAATTGATTATCTTGTCATCTGCAGAAGTTTGAGAGAAATAGTGAACGGGAAACACGAGTGCACGGAGTGAGAATTGGGTAGAAAACCTAGGGTTCTTATTTCTAGGAATTGTACGAGTGATTTCTGTATTCTCTTGTCTCTTGATCAATAAGAAAGCGTGCTCTCTCCCGTAGATGTAGGGGTTTTCCCGAACCACGTAGATCGTTGTCTTGTTTACAGTTTTGTGAATTTATTTGTTATCACCATTGTTGAAGCTCTTACGAGCTTAGTCGTTTTACTTCTTCGCAACAATTGAATTATAGAATGACTCTACATCTCGAACTAAAGACTTGTATATCTCTATTCCAATATGTAAATACACATGTAAATGCACCAAAATGCAATAATATCTTCTCACATTAAAATGGAATCAATGAAACAGTAGAGCACATTAAATGTTTCCAATTTGTGTTCATTTTTTGGTGCTGCATGTGTATTAAAATTTAAACTCTCTGTTTAATAAGCTTGCTCCAAATCAACATTTCGATCATAACTAATTTTGATGTTGCTTCTTAGTTAAGGTGTGTATGTATGTGTCTTTTTAGAAATGATATTCTTTTTAATTGTTGTAATGTCCCCAATCGATTCGTATGCTTTTCCTATTTTCCTGGTTTAATGAGAGTTACATGAATTTCTGCTTTTGGACAAATTTCTGCAACTGCAACTGAGTGAAAAACTTAACTTTGAATATGAATTTTCTTCATCGGTCCAGAAGAAGAATTGTCAGCACATATGTTTCTACTTTGTTCAGTTTAAGTATCAATTTGTAGGAGAACATCACATCTTTTAATGATTTAATCACTTATATCTCCCCCTTAGTGTTCTAAATATAAATAGTATTTGCTTTAGTATTATAGTATGAGGCAAATGGTGATATGTCATTACCCTATATGATAATAACAAATTTTGTCAAAAGTACACTTTTGACAAAATTTGGGTAAAATTGTACCCAATTTGATAGAAATATCCTTATAGGGTAGTGGGTGTGTGTATGGTTAAAATTCAAAATACATTTACTGAACTTCTCTCTCTCTTCCCTATCATTCTCTCTCCCCGTTTTCTCTCTCTCTACGATGATACATCTCCCCCTCCAACCCTACCGCCGCCGTCAACCACACTGCCACACTCCGCCATCACACCGCCACACTCCACCGTCAACCTCCTAGATACAGATCTATCTAAATGGCGCCGCAAACAAAAAAACCAAAAACTGCCGCCGCGGGGAAGGATAAAGAAGCCGAAGTAGCAAAAGCAACGACGGCGAAGGTCACCACCGCGGCGACGACTAGCAAAGCAGCGGCAACGCCGCCCAAAGGCGCGAAGAAACAAAGAAAAGCCGCGGCGACGTCGAGCAAAGCCCCGACGAAAACAAGGTATCAAAGGACCGAAGTTCCGTTGGCGCTTGAACAGGCGTCGCCGGGCGAAGAGGCGCTGCCGCGCGAAGAAGAAGCAGAGCAGACGCCTTTTGAGCCGTGCGAAGAAGAAGGAGAAGATAAAGAAGACCAGCCTACGCAGCCGGACGAGGAGGAGGAAGCCGATGAAGAAGATGTTTTCGAGCATTTGCCGGTAAGTTTTCCAGATCTGAAAGTTACGGTGGTTGCATGTTTGATTATCGCTTGATTTCTCCGATTTCGCGGGTTTATTATGTTTTGAATGTCAATTGCGTACCTAGTTTGTTGAGTAGATTGAAAATTAGGGTACGATTTGCAGATCTGTAATTTTGGGGGAAAACTCTACAGGTACACCGGGTACGTCAGTAATTCCAGATATGTAATTATTGGAATTGAGGATAACTTCTTGTTGAATAGCTGAGATTGTTTATGCATGATGTATTTTGCATTCTGATCATTTGAATATGGCCTTGTTTGGTTAAAATTGGTACGATTTTCCCAAATACGTACCAAGAAAACTAGTATGTTTCTAGTACACTCGGTACGTATTTTGAAAAACGTACCGAGTGTACCAGTTTTATGTTGTAACATAGGTAAGTATTTACAAAAGCGTACCTACTCTACAGGTACACTTGGTACGAAATATGAAAAACATACCAAGTGTACCAGTATTTCATTATTTTCAAGTACGTATTTGCAAAATGTTTACCTACATGACAAGTACATTAGGTACGCATTAGCAAAAACGTACCAAGTGTGTCATTCTGCAATTGGTAAACTGAGTAAAATTTTGTAAAAGCGTACTAGGTGTACCAGCGTAGAATTGGTTTACTCGGTACGATTTTATCAATTCGTACCAGATGTACCATGTTGTGTGTGTACACTAGGTACGATTTTGTAAAAACGTACCGGATTTTACCAAGCAAATTATGACTAAACAGTGAATATGTATTGGTTATTGAATTTTTTTTTCTTATTGCAGAACCGATGGAAATACAAGAGGCTGAAGCAATAAAACAAATTAAGGTACGCGGTACGTTTTTATCAATACGTACTGTGTACTAGGTAAAGTTGGTACGCACCAGTACGCAATTAAGAAAACGTACCATCCCTGAACCAGAAAATACAGTCGCCAGAATTTACCTCCATAGCTTTGACGTCACAACCAAAAATCGACAGAAAATTACAATTGAACCACCGTAACACTTTCTAAACAAAAATTAAAGTAAAAAACACAGCAAAATCGCAAACAATTTTGCAGAATAAAAAAAAACAAATACAAAAAATTCTCCACAAATCTTAATGAAATTGCAGTAAAAATCACAGCCAAAGCATGTAGACGACGGTGACGACGAAGCTAAACACGACCACAAAAGCAGAAGCCACGACGACGACGAACAAGACACGGCGACGATGATGGAGGAAAAAGTTCCAAACTATGGCGACGATGATGTCGACGATGATGGCGATGATGATGTTGACGGCGATGGCGACGACGACGACGGAAAGAGATCAACAATGGCGACGGCGTCAGACGGAGAGAAATCGGCAAAGAGAAAAACTTGAGGAAGAAGAAAATCGAAAAAAAAACGAGAGAGGGAGAGAAAGACGTGAGCTAAGGGAAGAAGAGAGAGAAAAAAGAGAAAGAAAAATAAAGTGAAAAAGTAGGAGAGAGAATGTACTATGATGGAACAAGGTATAAATTATAAGGGTATAAATGTAAAAAAAGTAAACATATGACAAAAATTGATAAAATTTGAACTAGTGATCTTTTTTTATATTATATTTCAGCTAATGACATATGAGTGCATTTCTCTCTCATAGTATTATATATATTAAGCTGCATATTTGGACGTGAGATTTATAATATAATTAGAGATTCCATGTCAGTACATGTTCGGTTTTACATTATATATGTTATGTATTAAAATTATTTCTTGGTGAATTATTATTATTATTATTATTATTATTATTATTATTATTATTATTATTATTATTATTATTATTATTATTTACTTTTTCTATCTATGATCATTCATTTGTTACTCTTGATAGTTCGTATAACATTATAGATTCAAGAATATTATCAGGTTGAGTATATTATCATGTTATGTCACCATACTATAATGCATATATTATATTTTTTGAACAATAAAGCCCTTTTTAAAATAGCTCATTAATTATCTTCCCTCGAAAAAAAGTTTATAATATATATACTCCCTTTCTCCTCAAAAGTTTGCATCAATATTTGTCGCATGAGTTAAAAAAAAAAAAAAAAAGTCTGAGAGGAAAAAGTGTCCCACGTTAAAGGGTTAAAATTATACGTTTGATGGTGGAAGATCACACACGAAATTAGATTGTGCAAACTTCTCAGGGACGTCTGAATAGCATTTTTTGGGGAACAAAGGAAGTATTATCTTACTATTATCAACAATAAATTATTTCATCTTTATAATTATCATACAACGTTAATTATATGGTTTTTGAAATATGAACCACGTGCATCTTACGGGACCGTATACTAATTGTAACGACCCGCCACCCGGCCTATACCGATCGACCGGATCGCCACAGGGATAGAATGAAACATTATAACTTGGCAGCGAAAAATAGAAACATGTTTAATAAGTAAACATGTTCATAGAATCAAATGAGTTTTGTTCAACGATAAACATACCCAAATTAACTAGGATTCGAAGTATGAGGACTTCGGACCCTGCACAACGGAATCAATCTTAGTTTGAGTTTCATCAATTACCCGTGATCGGATAATTGACACAAAAGAAACAGAAATGAGCTTGGGGTTCAAGTATGATTAAATTTTACATATAAGATGGCAAATCTCCATGCTGGGGTAGGAAAATTACGATGATGATTTAAATGATCGCCACCCAAATAACTTCGGAAGTCGCCACATCACTTTCCATCCCGTCGCTCATCCTGCATTTAAAACAAAAGATTTTGGGCCGAGTACTAGCGTACTCAGTGAGTTCTTGCCCTCTTTGGCAAACATTTTATCTCAAAATATTTTCATAAAGATATTGCATGCTACTTCACATATATGGGACGATACTTTGAAAAGAAAACATTTGAATCCCATATAAGTGTAAAACATTTTATCCTAGAGCAAAGCTCGTCTAGTGCGCATAATTACTTACTCCATTGTGTTACCAGCCGGGACAATCAAGGGGGTAGCTAGCCCCGTCAATTAGACCGAGTTGCTGCCATGGGAAATCCATTTTGATTTCACCCATGACAAGACTTCTGTGTACACACCCCTGCTCGATCAAAGTCGGGGACCGATCGTTTAATAGTGGTCGGCACCCTGTGATGCGAACCGATAACAGAAGGAATACCCGTTCTTTGGTAAACACAACAATGAGTAATAAAGCATGCATATCATTTTCTTGAAAAAGAGCTTAGGGATCATTAACCCGAAATTTACCTCCGTAGGGTTCTAACCCAAGGTTTGAAAATAGGAACTCGCCTTGCTTCCTCCAAAGCAAAATATCTCAAGCTCGATCTAAAACTCGACATCTCCTACAAGACCGTCTCAACACTTAGTCTTTTATCATAAGGAAACTCAAAAGCACAAACAACTAAGTCCTAGGTCAACCTATTCCCGGTTTATCCTTTATGACTTGAGAAAACCAATGAGGATCTACTCGTGTTTTTATAAACACTCTTAATTACGGACTAAGAGTCCAAAACTTAATTAGTAATTGGATTCAAAAATCCATGTCATGTCAGGTAATACAAATAATATGCTCACATAACTTACATATGCATTTCAATCCAACACTAATACTCAAACAATTATTTTTGGAACATAATCTTTAATATAAATCAACAAAAATACTCAGTAAATTTTACGGTTCATGTACATACAAATAATCAGCACATATATCAATTAATAAAGTCAATATACTTAATCAAATTAATAATATCATGCAAAGCTGATATTTAAAATTAAGAACTTCACTGAGGCAATACAGACAAATGGCGTGCAATAAAGTACTTTCAAGTAGCCATGTTTAACGTGTCATAAAAACCTGATCAAGAATCACAACAACATCCAGATTATCATTCTGGAAAGGTTCCACTGCATACTTTACCATGAAACTGACCTCATGTAAAAATAAGCTACGGTTTAAGAGCTATGATAAAATAAATATGGGTCGTTACACAATAATTTCTCATCTTAATAAAGCCAACTCATAGACCAAAATTAGTAACACATGCTCAAAGATTATGCAACTCAATACCTACTTCACCTTCATTATTCTGGAAACAAGTTTTAAGATCAAGCATTTACCAATCGTTCATGCATTCATGTTCAAGTTGAATATTCTCTCAGCCAATTTATCAAACGATTGGTGTTCTGAACACTGTGGTTTTTTTTATCCAAATTCATGAGGTTATCATTCTCTTTATACTCGACATAGACATGCATAATGTATCATTACATAGACCTTGTAAACTATATCTTAACATAAAACTGGACTCACACAAAAATATTTAGCGGTTCAAAAGTTATGCTTGATGGAAAATGGGTCAAAACATTTTACTTAGACATTTTCTAAAATGAATTTCTGCACATAGGTCATGCTTAGACACGAAAATGACTTCGCTCGGGAAGATTCAAGTCTTATTTTTCCAAAACTTTAGGATGTTTACGTCATTTTAAAACAAACGGTTCTTGAAATAGATATACGATAAGAGAGATATGCTCATCGGAATGCAACTACGCAGATTTGGACGAAAAACTGACTGCGCAACATTTTCGTATAGACCACAACACTCATTTCATTCTTTAGAAAAATCTATAATTTTTCAGATACATAGAATACTTGTCAAGGTACAACATATTTAGAGCAAACCGAGCATTCTAACTTATAAAAACAGAGGCCGATCAGCAGCGAAAATCATGGCAAAATCAAGGAATTATCGTAGAGTGTAGATCTTATTTCCTAGCTCATGCATGCTATAGTTCTATTTCTAGGTTCATCGAATTAACATCTATGGCAGTATATACGAAAAAGAAATCAGAGGAGTCGATCCCTCACACAATCGACATCAAACAACGCACACATTTCATCGAAACTCAAGAAAGCAACCCATAAACCTCTACTTGAAATGCTCTACTCAAATCATCTCGTTTTGTGTCATGCTCAACTAGTCCTCCTAAACATGCTTCTAACATTCTAAAATACATTAACACGGAATTAAATGAAAGTTAGCAAGGTACCTAGCCTCCAAAACTATCAACTTTCGTAGCTATTATTTGTCTTTCTCCTTTTGTCTTACTATTTGACCAAACCAATTTGCAAGTGACTTCCACCATTTTCTGATATTGTATATGTAAACACAAAATATAGTATTTATTCAAATAAACATAAATTTGAGTACAATTATAAGAATTTCTAATATAGGCGGGTTCAATCTCTATTTGATCCTCCGATTCTTCTCTTCACTTTGACACTCGAACAGTCTTCAAGCCGCCCTTGAGATTTGTTGTAGAAGTATGCCTCCTAGATCTCCTTAGACTTGATCTTCAAGCTTTGTAATGTTGATACGAATGACTTTCGCCTTGCTTCCGAAGTAAATGTTGAGTTTTGATCGTTGTGCTTGATGACGTTGACTTGAGCTTTGAGGTTAATGGCGTTAACTTGAGCTTTAGGGTTGATGGTATTGATGCGGAGGATGTTCGTCTTATTTCCGAAGTAACGTTGAGCGTAGAGCTTTATAACGTTGACGTAGAGGACTTGCGCCTTGTTTCCGGATCAAACGCCACTTGAGATATTTCCGCCGAAGAGCGCGTTGCTTCCCACAAAGAACGCCTTGAATCTCGCCGGGACACTTGAATATTGAGGGAAATTCTTTGAGAAATTCTCTCTTCAATTCTTAAGCTCTTGAAGATGATTTTTAGGTGTGATTTGAAGTTGTGTAGGGAGCCCTATTTATAGTTGTAGGATGAGAGAAGTTGAGTCGGCTTTGGACTCCATCATGGGTTCTAAGGGCTTAGGTGGCGCAATTTGATTGGCTCTTTGAATATTTGTGCATATCTTTTACTTGTTTCCAAAGTAATAGATATTTATCACCATATAAAGATATATTTATCAATTAAATAACTTATTTAACATGGATATCATAAGATTTCATAATAAAATAAGATATTAAAATCAATAAAATATTACATAAAATTTCGATCTCTACAAATGCCCCCTCAAGACTTGTTCATGATAACTTATCGTGAAAATGAACGAGTCTCGATAAATTTGAATTTGCTAGAAAGTTTATACTCGTTTCAAGGAGTTCTTGGATTTGATAGAAAGTTTAAACTCGTTTCAAGGAGTTTTGAATATGTTAGTGATGATCCCGATACGAGTTCTGGTGTATGGGGGGGGGGGGGAATACACAAGATAGGAATTTTAAAACAATTCTTTGAAAATTATCACAACTGAGTAAAAGGACTTGGTTGGATTCACAACTGAGTAAGAATACTCAGCTGGAAGAGTGGTGCTGTGCGGAATGTGGTGGAAATAATAACTCGTATAAAATAACTCATGCTCAGATGCAAGGTCGGTCAATAACCAAAACAGTTGAAGTGTAAATATGCAGTTTTGAGTGCTGGTTAGTTGGTCAGTTGGAAATGCAAAATATAACCGAATTGAAAATACAACACACAAAGGATTTACGTGGTTCGGAGAGAACTCCTACGTCCACGGGGAGTTGTGAGTCCTCACAACTCAATCCAAATTCTTTAGGACTGTAACCACAAAGCTTACGCGGGCTTTGCAACCGTTCAGATAAGTTTACGGGTACTTATCAACCTTACAGATAAGTTTACGGGTACTTATCAACGTATCTACTCAATTCTGGGAAGAGCAGGGTCCTAACAATCCTTTTTAGTGGATATGTATAAGGGTGGGTTTTTCCAACTACTAGCTCGAACAATGAAGTGAGCTAGGATCTAAGCTTGAACAAATGAAGACTCAAACTAAGATCAAAAACACCAAGACAGAGTCTAACACTCTAGGAACTCTCAACTAGTGATGTTCTTAGAGATTAATTGCAGTTTTGCTCGTTTGCGATATGAACTCTCAACTGGTGATGTTCGCTCGTCTATCTGCTCTCGCACTTGTCTGTCTTCTCGTAGTCTTGGTGAATGAATGAAGGCCTCTATTTATAGGCGGAGAGAAATCAACTAGCCGTTGGATGAGCCGTTGATCTCTGTTCTATGAAAGCGATGGCTTATCTCTCATCTCTGCAGATTTTCCCGATTTGGCAACTGTGAACTTCTGCTTTCCATCTGAGACAACCTTGTGTTGGGCCAAATGAGGTAATGACAGAACGTCAAACCTTCACGTGACTTCCTTATTTAAATTTCAAATTTCAACATTAGTCCTTCAACCTTGTTTAGTCGGTTGAGAAGTTTTGGTCTTTATCCGAGTGGTCTTCAGGTGATGTTCCATCTGATCGATATCTTCATCTGACCTTCTGTCTGAATAGGAACAGTTGAACTCTCAGCTGTCTTGAACTTCATGTTGTTGATCTAACAGATTGAGTCTTGTAACTGATGTTCCATCTGTACAGTTGACTTGAAGGCTCAGTTGTCTTTCACATTTGATGTTCTGTCTCTTGAATGCTCAGTTGTCTTTCTTACATCTTCCCCCTTGAACGCTCAGTTGTCTTTCTTACAACTGATGTTCTATCCGAGTAACGCCATGTTGCCGTCTTCAGCTGGAGACCTGTAAAGATAAAATCTCAACATTGCTCAAACAGCGAGCCTAAATACTAACATTAGGATCTGGCAACATCTACTCGGTTGGGGTCAGTTGGTTTTGGAATCAATCAAAACTTTAATAAATTTCCCAACAATTTCCCCCTTTTTGATGATGCCTAAACCCTACTGACCTATCTAAAATCTCAGGTGAAATTCTAGACAGTTTATAAGATTAAAACATCAAAGGGTTAGCACAGTTATAACATGGTATTGAAATAACTTTGCGATTCAGAGCTTGGACAACTAGAGATTGTACGTCAAGGTGAATCGGATAACTGATGAAAAGTTTTTATTACAACTGATGGTTACAAAATCATGCACAAAAACAAAATACATCAGTTGCTCAAAAACTTTAATTGGGCTAATACTTCAGCCCATACTTGCCAAAAATTCTAACAAAAATTTCTCTTTTTGCATCCGATTCCTTTGAGATGTCAACTCCATGTTCTTGGCAAACTCGCCTTGCTTCAGCTGCAATCCTCTGCCGGTTGGGATTTCTTGAGTCTGGAAGGAATAGAGGAAGGTATGTGACTTTCTGAGGGACGGGGACAGTGTTCATATCCAGTTTCGCATCAATCATTGCTCGCCTGAACTGGCTGAACATGCCCGGATCCCCAAAGTGTAGCTCGGTTAGGGCTTCCTTGAAGGCTCTCCTCGAATCCTCAGTTGAGTACACCTTCCTATAATAAAAATCATTCACAAACTCCTGCTTGAATGATTCCCAATCCTCATTCCATTCAGCAGGCATCCACTTATCAACATGTTTGAAGCGACTTTGGAGCTTTATCTTCCCAGTCAATCTCTGTTGCTTCAACCTTGCTTCAGCCTTTACTTGATGTTTTTCTATGCGGCGTCGGCTGGGAGAGGCTATATTCCTGTCCAAGTTGTTGGTAACCTTGGTAAGTTCCTCCTCGAATTGGTTGACTCTGGTTGCTTGGCTGGCTGCAAACTTCTTAATCCAGTCAAGATTCATGTAGTCCTTCTCTGCAACATCCATAGCCTTAGCAGCAACAATACACTCTTCAGTTGTAATACCGTCGAGTTCCGCATCGAGCTCAGCTGCTATCTCAGCTATGGAGTTGTAGGAAACTCCATACTCTTCCGCCTGCTCCATATCCTTCGCCATTTCATCTCCACCGACAACAATGGATTTCAACTGTTGTTGTTTCTTGTCGGTTGGCTTTGGAGTGGACTTCTTTTTCTGAGCTTTCTTCTTCGGCTGAGATTTTTCGGCTGGAATCTCTTCTTCCCCAATCTCATCTTGCTGCATCACATCTTCCCCCTTTTTGGCATCAGCAACAAGGCTTGCAACTAAGCCATCCAGAGAGGTGAGTTGCTGTTCAGCTTGTTGGATTCGGTTGAAGAGCTCATCTACTGCACACTCCACTTCAACCTTCTTCGCTATTTCAGTGTCATGGCGCTCTTGTTCGGCTTTCCTTAGTCCAGCGAAGGTTTCATTGACTTCGGTCTGGAAGGCGACAAACTCAGCCCATCTTGATTCAAACCGAGAGTCCCATTCTTCATCTTGTGTTTGTTGAGATTTGGCCAGGTTGGAGTCTGAGATGGACTTGAAGACGTTCAGATCTGATTTGAGTCCATGAACGGTTGTCTTCAGTGCATTGAGGTCTTGGCTGGTGGATGTTGAGAATTCATCCAGCTTCATCTTTAGCTCCTCATTCTCTTCCTGCAGCTTCCTGTGCTTTTCCTCCTGAGCTTCCATCATCATCCTCAGCTGATCTTCTTTGTTGAGCTGGATGTTGGCAAGCATCTCCTTTCGCAGCTGATTGACCCTCTCAGCGATCAGCTCACAAATTTCATCTGTGGAGGGAGCTGGCTGATCAGCTGGAGCTCGTTGTTCAGAAGTTGCTGGCTGTTCAACAGTGACCATGGCTTGGCGATTGGCCAGGTACTGTTGAAACTCTTCTTCTTCTTGCTTGGTTGCTGCTGCGGCTGTGTCAAGGTCATCAATGAACTCAGCCGACTTGATTAGCATGTTATCAAGGAAGGCGACACAGTCTTGTTCAGCTGTCTCCCTGGTGTCACTTCCTTCCGCCTTGCTGATGTCCAGTCGGCGAGTCAGCAGCGCAATTTTATTGTTGTATGCAACCTCAAGGTTGGTGTAGTTGAAGTAATCCCTTATGCGCGACTTATCTGCCTTCAGCTGGTTCCAGCTGTGTATCCTGATGGTATCTTCCTTCATATACCAGTGACTGAAGATGATGTTGAACTGATACAGCAGCTCGGTTCCAAGCGTGGCAAAAGTGGGCATGTCATTGTCGCGTGCTTCAGGGAACACCCGGATTAGCTTCTGGAAGCAGTAGGCCAACTTGCCTTCATGCTCCAGTGCGACTGCTTGACGATCAGCTTCTTCGTCGATGGGGGAGGGAGATAGATTTTTGTATGGAATCGGTTCAAGGGTTTCTTCAATGTTGGCCAAAGAAGTGGTCTCAACGTTGGCATCGAGCTAGGAGCTCGGAATTTCGGACTGTGTAGGGATGTTGGTATCAAGAGGTTCCTCAACATTGGCCAAAAGAGTGGTCTCAATGTTGGCATCGAGCGGAGAGCTCAGAATTTCTGGCTGTGTGTCGGTTGGGATAACCTGTTCGGGCTGTACGGCATCAGCTCCTGCCGTGGGGAAGGTTGAAATATCTTCAGTTTCCTCAGATGAAGAAGATGCATCCGAGGAGATAGTCTGCTCAACTTCCGGGTCGGTTTCCACCCCTTCCATCTCATCTGTTCCACCTGCGCGAGGAACAATCTCGAAGGCAGCTGTTTCAACTGAATGACTCGACTCAGATGGCTCCTCAGCTGGTGCCTCATCAGTTGGTGCCTCCTTAGCTGGAGTCTCCTCGGCTGGTATCTCTTCAGCTGGTACCTCCTCAGCTGGTTGGGCAACTGACTTCTTGAGGCGAAGCCTCAACTTCTTCTTAGCTAGTTCTTCCTCTTTCTCCTTCTCCGACTCAGCTCTGTGTCGACATGCAGTTGTAGATTTGGAAGTGCGGCCAACAGCTGGAGGCAGCTCCTC
Organism: Schizonepeta tenuifolia; assembly: GCA_029490685.1. Classification (NCBI taxonomy): domain Eukaryota; kingdom Viridiplantae; phylum Streptophyta; class Magnoliopsida; order Lamiales; family Lamiaceae; genus Schizonepeta; species Schizonepeta tenuifolia. The sequence continues at coordinate 96,837,199 of CM055959.1, forward strand.
AGCTGTATTTTTTTCTTCAGTTGTTTTCACAGCTTCCCTCTTGTCTTTAGGAGTATAAACACTCCTAATCACATCCTGAGCCTTCTTAGCGGTTGGGAAGAGCATCTGTCTCTTGACTAGGGTCTCTTCACAGTCTTCCCAGACCATGTTCTGATCCTTCGTGGCGAGAAGGATCAGGGCAGAGATTTTGGCTCCGAAGTTGAGAGTCCCCTTGACACTCAACAACTTCTCTCCAGATTCGGTTGTGGTTTCTGTAATTTTTTGCCTCTCCAGTGTCAACTAGTGTTCGAAATAACTAAACCAGTTGATGTCATGCTTGTGTTTGTGCTCCAAAGCAATTAGTTGCTTGAGCTTTGGTCGGCTGATGTCTCCAAAGGCCCCGCTGTATCCGAAGATGACCTTGGATACAACATCGAACAGAAGTCGATGCTCTGGCTTCAACTTCGTTCGCTGCATATTGCTCCTCAATTTTTCTGGGGTGATGAGAGCACTCTCCAGAAAGTGATCGGCTTCCGCATCGGTGATGTTCTCAACTGTGTCTGTGGTGGTCAGGTTCAATGGGATGATGGAGCGTAGCAAATCAGAAACTGGAATGGGGACGGTGACACGCCGAATCATTCTGGCAGGAACGTCGCGTTGATGACAAGAGATCTCTGTGACAAGGCCGTCTCGGCTGTCGATTGGAGATTGCAAGTTTAGGTAGAATTCCCCGACCTGTCGCCTGAGAAGGTGGGTGGGGAAGAGTGTCGCCCAATCCAGAAGGCCGTTCTCCCTGAGAAGGTCGGCGAGGGGAGACAACACCGGTGATTCCAGATCATCCTCTAACAAAATTTGCTCGAAGTGAATCTTGGAGAGCAGCATATCAAAAGACTCCTCGTACGATGACGGAACAAGAGAAGGTCCTGAAGAAGCCACCTTCCTTCCTTGTGAAGCTTTAGGTGCCATTTAGTAATGCAGTGAGGATTATATATAGAGAGAAAAACTTGCAGAAAATGGTGAGACAAAATCGGAGACGAAGATGAACAGTTACTGCAGATAATCACAAATGTAGAAGGTAAGAAATCACTTCCTGATTTACCGCCTTTTATAGGTTAGTGGGTCGTTTGAAATCGACGACCAGGGTTGAATGGCGCAAATCCATCAACGGCTGAGATCTCGTGACTGTTGACTAGCTTTGACTGTCGTCACATTCCGAGTTCCAATACCCGCGCGTGAGAAGGCGAACTGTTTTTCATGTCAGCCCAGTCGCACTATAAAGTAGGGCTATAGATGTTCAGCCGTACTTTACATTGAATGCGCTATGATGGTTATTTTAATCTAACTGACATGCTCAGGAATGTTTGAATTTATTTCAACATTCTCATTTAAGACACAAACACCTTCAGCCAAAAATGATACCTGCCAGCTGATGTCGGAATCAGCTGTGTAATACCTGCCAGCTGATGTCAGATTCAACTGTGTTCCAATGTTGCGGCATACCATCAGCTAACTCGAGTTCGTCTGTTCAGCTGACGTCTGATGTCTTCGGTTGGCGATCCGCATCTGAGATTCCCCCTTCATCTGAGCTTCCCCCTCAGATGGATATCTATCTCTTCACCTCGGCTGATTCCTCATCTGATGGATCCAACAATCTAAGGAGATTGCATAACATCTTGAACCGTGCTTCGGCTAGAGGTTTGGTGAATATATCAGCTCTCTGAATCTCAGTTGGAATCTTCTCCACAGATACGTCCTTCTTCTCAATATGATCTCGGATAAAATGATGTCGGATGTCGATGTGCTTCGTCCGAGAATGGTGAACAGAATTCAAAAAGATAGCAATGGCACTTGAGCTATCACAATGGATGAGAACCTGTCCAGTTGCAACTTCATAAACTCTCAACTGTTGCTTGAGCCACAACACTTGCATGCAACAACTGCCTGCAGCCATATACTCTGACTCGGTTGTAGAAGTGGCAACATATGCTTGTTTCTTGGAAAACCATGAGACTAACTTGCTTCCCATGAACTGACAGTGTCCAGATGTGGACTTCCTGTCCAACCGATCTCCGACTAGATCTGCATCTGAGGATCCGGTCAGTTGGATATTGTCGTCGGTTGGATACCACAACCCAACATTAACAGTTCCCTTCAGATACTTAATGATGTTCTTTGCTGCCAACATATGTGCTTCCTTCGGTTGAACTTGGAACCGAGCACACACTCCAACCGCGTAAGAGATATCTGGCCGACTGGTAGTTAGATATAGCAATGAACCAATAATCCCTCTATACTTACTGGCATCCACGAGCTTTCCCTCAGATCCGGGTTCAATCTTCCAGTTAGTATTCATCGGGATCCTTGTGATTTTACTTGACTGTAAACCGAACTTTGTGATGAGCTCCTTTGTATATTTGGACTGATTGATAAAAATCCCTTTTGATGACTGCTTCACCCGTAGCCCAAGAAAATAATTTATCTTGCCCATCATTGACATCTCGAATTTCTCCTTCATGAGAGTTGAGAATTTCTCGCACAGCTCCTCCGACTTGGAACCGAATATGATGTCGTCAACATAGATTTGCACAACAAGTATATCTTCTCCAACTTTTATGGTGAACAGTGTTTTGTCAACTGACCCTTGTTTGAACCCCGAGTTCAGAAGAAAACCATAGAGAGTGTCATACCATGCCCTAGGTACTTGCTTCAAGCCATAGATAGCTTTCTTCAACTTATACACTCTTCCATCTCCAGTCTCAAAACCGGGAGGCTGTTCAACATAAACATCTTCCTTAATATCACCGTTGAGGAAGGCACACTTCACATCCATCTGATAGACCTTGAACTTGTGAAATGCGGCATAGGCTAGAAATATTCGGATGGCTTCCAACCTTGCAACTGGCGCGAAGGAATCCTCGAAATCAATTCCTTCTTGTTGGCAATATCCCTGAGCTACCAACCTTGCCTTATTCCTCACGATGAATCCAATGGCGTCTCTCTTGTTCTTGAAAATCCATTTTAATCCAATGACTTTGACACCATTTGGTCTTTCTACCAACTCCCATACACAGTTGCGTAGAAATTCATTCAGCTCTTCTTGCATAGTTGTTGTCCAGTGAACACAGTTGAGAGCTTCCATAACATTTTTCGGTTCTGGCACATCAGCTACGAAACATGAAATCATAGCAACATCTCCTGCTTGTTCGAACTCTTCCAGAACTGCCAACTCCTCAGCATATTGAGCGTAAGTGTTGGAATCTTTCTCAGCTGAGTCGGATTTGAAACTCTGCTCCTAGTACTCACACCTTTGGCTGAATCTCCAATGATGTTGTCCTTGGAATGATCTTCATACCATCTCTTGTTGCGTCTTCCTTCTTCTTCCAACAATGGTTGTTCCGTGATTTCAACTGATGGGATAACTTGAGCTGTGGGAGATGCTGGGATCTTCAGAACTGGTGATTTATCAGCTGTTGATTCTGGATCCTCAACATGGACAATATTTTGAACCGGGCTCGGCTGGGCTTCGGATGCTGATGCAGTTGAAGTGACATCAGCTGAAGTTCCCCCTTGCGATGAGCTGGGGTCCTCACATTCATCTTCAGAGGAACAAGGATCATCATCCTCGGTTGCCCATACCAATGGTTCAGCTAGATTCTTCTGCCTTAGAACCTGCGATCTGGTGAGAACTGGTGGAATATATGGACCTGCTTGTTGTCCTTTAGCCTGTTCCCTACACTCAAAAGTAGATTCATCAAAACTAACATGAGGTATCTCCACAACACGAGAACTGTTGTTAAAAACTCTATAAGCCTTGATCCGAGTGGCATATCTGAGAAATATGCCCTTCGAAGCCTTGGCGTCAAAAGTTTTCAACTGAGTCTTCCCATTATTGTGAATATAACACTTAGAACCGAAAAGGCGAAAATATGAAATATCAGGCTTCCTGCGTCTCCATAGCTCATATGGAGTCTTTCCCAACTGCTTGGTTAGAAGAGACCGGTTTTGAGTGTAGCAAGCTGTGTTGATCGCCTCAGCCCAAAATCTCTTTGGCAGAGTTGAGCTTGTCAACATGGATGTAGCAGCATCTTTCAGCGTTCGGTTCCTTTGCTCAGCTACTCCATTCTGTTGTGGAGTACGCGCAGCTGATGTTTGATGAGTGATTCCGTGCTTCTCACAGTATTTGATGATAGTTTCATTTAGAAACTCGGTTCCATGGTCTGATCGGATGGAAATAATTTTCATCTCTTGTTGGTTCGATATCCGATTCATCAGCTTGGGTAGCTCATCTCGGGTTTCACTCTTGTGTCGCATGAAAATGGTCCACATGTACTTAGAAAAATCATCAGTAACAACAAGTGTATACTCGTTACCATTCATGCTCTTGGGTGTAACTGGACCGAAGAGATCCATATGGATCAGCTACAATACTCGGTCGGTTGAGGGAATCGTTTTCAACCGAAAGGAAGATCTAGCGAGGTTTCCCAACTGACATGCACTGCAGATATATGTTGTTGAAAACACTCGGTTAGGAATACCCTTTGCATGTTCCTGTCTCGCAAGTCGGTTCATTGTCTTGAAATTCAGATGGTTGAGCCTTTTTGTGCCACAGCCATCTCACATCTAAACTGCTCTTCGATAACAGACAGGTTTCAGGAGGACTACTGTTCCAATCTGCATAGTAGACATTCCCGGTTGGGGATCGATTTCCCAACAATATGACTTGCTTTGTTTCAACATTTTTAACCCTGCATCCCTGCGCATCAAACTTGACAGAGAAACCATTATCACAGAATTGGCTGATGGAGAGCAAGTTATGCTTCAATCCATCAACATATGAAATATTGGAAATAGACACGTGATTGGTTTCAAGGGTACCGTAGCCTTTGGTGTGACCTTTTGAGTTGTCACCAAAGGTAACTGATGGTCCTTCCTTCTCCACGAAACTTCCAAGCAAATCCCTCAGATTTGTCATGTGTTTCGAGCATCCACTATCCATCACCCACATGGTATGTGATGCTTTAGTCTTCCTCAGCTGTTCCTCCTACTCATGCATAGAGAAACACGCTTAGGTCCCCAATTTTAGTTGGGTCCTGGAGGGTTAGAACCAGTTCCCCCTTGAACTATGAGTCGCTTTTCCCTGTAGATTCGGATAGATTTATCATTCCAAAGTATCTTTCCTTCTCCATCAACTATAACAACACCTCGGTCATTCTTAGGCTTGTTGTTATTGTTGATATTCTGTTTCTTGGGAGGAGATTGATTTCTCCCACTGTGGGCTTTAGGAGGAGAGGCGTTCCCCCTATTTTGTTGACGAGGTCGGAAGCTAGTTTGGAATCTGTGTGGCTGAGTTTGATTCCATCTTCCTGACTGTTGACGACAGGTGTTCATGCCCTGTTGTTGATTCATGTTCTGGCATGAATTTCTCCAGATGTTGGAACTATTCCACATCGGTTGACTCTGATGGAACCTCTGGTTGTTCTGATGATGGAACTGATGTTGATTCTGTTGGTTGAATCCCTGTCGGTTCTGTTGATTCCATCCCTTCTGAGGTCAGTTCTGAGGTCGGTTCAGAGGTCGGTTCAGAGGTTGGTTCGGAGGTCGGTTCTGATTGTATCTCCGACGTCTCTGGTTCCTCTTCTGAGTCCTTGAACATTCCCCCTCAGTTGTTGTCCCAACTGATGGATTTTTCAGTTCTCCAACCACAGCCCTTTTTCCTTTCTCAGCTGCAGTTTCCTTAGCTGGTTGTGCTTGCTGTGATGTGGAGGTCGGATTAATTTGGGGAGTTGCAGACTCAACCAGATTTGAATTGGCAACCGATTCATCCACATCTTTGATAAAGGTTGCGGGTGGAATTCCAGTGTCCTTGACCATGTCGTAACCGAGTCCAGACACGTCATCCATCTGTCGTTGGTAACTGATAAGATTCTCGATGATTTTGGATGATTGATATAGCTTTATCAGGTTGTCCCTCTCAGTTTGTAGATCCTTGAGAAGAACAGCTATATGCTCGGTCTGTGCGTCTGACTTCTTCATCAGTTGATCGATCTGTGCCTCTTGCTTGTTCAACTGATCATGCTGCTCCTTGATCTGCTTCTTCAACTCCTCATCGGTTGGAGTATTAGTTCGGTTGGCCACATTCAGTTGACTTTTGAGATCATCAATCTCTTTGGTTTGACTTTGTATCAGATCGTCCTCTTCGGTTAAGGATTCTTCAAGTCTGGCAAACTGTTCTTGAAGACTCTTAAACTCAACCGATTGCTGATGCAATTCCTCACTGAGTTCTAGTAAATCACCCCAAGAGGGTTCCAACTCTTCTTCTACTGTTTCCTGCATGTTAGTAGCAATAGAAGAATTTAAATTAACTGAACTAGAATGTACCTCAGCATCATCCTAGTCAGTTCCAAATGCCATGAGACATTGATCCTGTCTGATAGCGTTGTTGGTGGAAGTCAGCTTGTCCTCATCTTCAGTGTCAGTGAAGATGTCCATGTCATCAACTGCTTCTTCTGCAACCATGGCCTTGTTCTTTGCATTTTGCTTGGCCCTCAACGATTCTCTATCTTTCCTCGAAAGATCTGGGCAATCAGCTTTAAAGTGTCCCTCTTTGCCGCATTCAAAGCAACTGTTGGTTACCGGCTTTGAGTTTTCTCGAGTTCGGTTGGATTTGTAGAACCGCTTATATTTTCCGAACCGCGTATCCATGTCAGCTAGCTTCTTTGACAAGGCGGCTATACTTTGTTGCAGCTCTTCTCTGCTCGGCTCCTTCGAAGTTGTGTCCGCAGATCTTGTTGCCCTTGATGTTCGCGGCTTGGAATAGTCAGCTCGAAGCGCTACTGTCTTTGTTCCTGAACCAACATCTTCAAGTCGACTCGTCTGCACCGAGGACTGAGTTGATCTTCGTCGGTTCACCTTGTACTCATTTACTTTCAGGATCTTCGTCGGCTATACTTTGAGGTTGATTTCTCTCAAAGTATATTTCCCTCGTCGGATAGACTGAATCCTTCGGATGATATCCATGAACCGAAGCTCCAACTGATCAATGGTTTCATCAACTCTTAGATAGAAGTTGTCAAAATCTTGACAAGCATGGGAGAATTTGTTCTCCTTGGTTTCATCACTCCCTTCACTAAGAGATGCCAAAATATCCCACATCTCCTTAACTGTGTTGCACTCTTCTATCCATGAAAGATAGTCTTGTCCAACTGTGGACATGATAGTGCTCTGAGCCTAGATATCCAGCTGGCTCACTTTTGCTTCTTCAGGAGTGAAGTCTTCTGGCTTTTTCTCAACCATCACCTCAGTTGCATCCCCATCATTGGGATTTGTAGGAGTGCGAACAACTTTCTCCATGATGGTGATCGGTCCGGATGTAATCACTTGTTGCATTCGATGATGCTTGGACAGTAGAATCTTCTTCATCCGAGTTCTCCAGGATGTATAGTTCATAACCGAGAACATGACAACAATCTTGTCTATAACATCCATCTGCACACAACAAACAGACAACAAATGCAAGCAGATATGCACTAGCATGAAAAAGATCTATTCAGTTGACCACTGAAGAAAAACACCTCGATTCACACCTCGTGAAACAGAGTCAGCAGTCTTTTGAACCACTTCTCTGATACCACTTGATGGTCCCGATACGAGTTCTGGTGTATGGGAAGGGGGGGGGGAATACACCAGATAGGAATTTTAAAATAATTCTCTGAAAATTATCACAACTGAGTAAAAGGACTCGGTTGGATTCACAACTAAGTAAGAATACTTAGCTAGAAGAGTGGTGCTGTGCGGAATGTGGTGGAAATAATAACTCGTATAAAATAACTCACTCTCAGATGCAAGGTCGGTCAATAACCAATACAGTTGAAGTGTAAATATGCAGTTTTGAGTGTTGGTTAGTTGGTCAGTTGGAAATGCAAAATATAACCGAATTGAAAACACAACAAACAAAGGATTTACGTGGTTAGGAGAGAACTCCTACGTCCACGGGGAGTTGTGAGTCCACACAACTCAGTCCAAATTCTTTAGGACTATAACCACAAAGCTTACGCGGGCTTTGCAACCGTTCAGATAAGTTTACGGGTACTTATCAACCTTACAGATAAGTTTACGGGTACTTATCAACCTATCTACTCAATTCCGGGAAGAGCAGGGTCCTAACAATCCTTTTTAGGGGATATGTATAAGGGTGGGTTTTTCCAACTACTAGCTCGAACAATGAAGTGAGCTAGGATCTAAGCTTGAACAAATGAAGACTCAAACTAAGATCAAAAACACCAAGACAGAATCTAACACTCTAGGAACTCTCAATTAGTGATGTTCTTAGAGATTAATTGCAGTTTTGCTCGTTTGCAATATGAACTCTCAACTGGTGATGTTCGCTCGTCTATCTGCTCTTGCACTTGTCTGTCTTCTCGTAGTCTTGGTGAATGAATGAAGGCCTCTATTTATAGGCGGAGAGAATCAACTAGCCGTTGGATGAGCCGTTGATCTCTGTTCTATGAAAGTGATGGCTTGTCTCTCATCTCTGCAGATTTTCCCGATTTGGCCACTGTGAACTTCTGCTTTCCATCTGAGACAACCTTGTGTTGGGCCAAATGAGGTAATGACAGAACGTCAAACCTTCACGTAACTTCCTTATTTGAATTTCAAATTTCAACCTTAGTCCTTCAACTTTGTTTAGTCGGTTGAGAAGTTTTGGTCTTTATCCGAGTGGTCTTCAGCTGATGTTCCATCTGATCGATATCTTCATCTGACCTTCTGTCTGAATAGGAACAGTTGAACTCTCAGTTGTCTTGAACTTCATGTTGTTGATCTAACAGATTGAGTCTTGTAACTGATGTTCCATCTGTACAGTTGACTTGAACGCTCAGTTGTCTTTCACATCTGATGTTCTGTCTCTTGAACGCTCAGTTGTCTTTCTTACATCTTCCCCCTTGAACGCTCAGTTGTCTTTCTTACAATTGATGTTCTATCTGAGTAACGCCATGTTGCCGTCTTCAGCTGGAGACCTGTAAAGATAAAATCTCAACATTGCTCAAAAAGCGAGCCTAAATACTAACATTAGGATCTGACAACATCTACTCGGTTGGGGTCAGTTGGTTTTGGAATCAATCAAAACTTTAATAAATTTCCCAACAGTTAGAAAGTTTATACTCCTTTCAAGGAGTCTTGAATTTGATAGAAAGTTTAAACTCGTTTCTAGGAGTTTTAAATTTGATAGAAAGTTTAAACTCGTTTGAAGGAGTCTTGAATTTGGACTTGATTTTAGATAGTTTATGCTCGTATCAAAGAGCTTGATGGACTTGTAAACTTTTTATACTCGTGCTTAGATGTTTATAGACCTTTTATACTTGTGTCAATGAGTCTTCACTTATTTTGGATTTGTAGACATTTTATACTCGTGTCAATGAGTCTTAATTTGATTTGGATTTATAGACCTTTTATACTGGTGTGAATGAGTTTCCGTTTGATTTGGATTGTAGACCTTTTATACTCTTGTCAATGAGTCTCCATTTGATTTGAATTGTAGACCTTTTATACTCGTGTCAACGAGTCTTCACTTAGGCAATTCTCCAAAGAATTTGATTATAGTTTTAAGGAGGGGCGCCGTACACAGTTTATACTCATGCGGGTCAGGAGTGACTATTTATTTAACCACTATATAGACAAAGTGGAGTATATGATAGTTTAACCACATAGATTTATCTTTTTGGTGGAAAAGTTAGTAGTTTAACCACGTGCACTTTTGTTGGTGGGTGTCTTTCACAGTTTATACTCATGCGAGCCAGGAGTAACATGCAGTTTAAGCTCGTGCGTCATGGAGCGTTGTAGACAGTTTAAGCTCTTATCAAGGACCGTTTGAAGTTATTTGATTGAAAAGTTTAGACGGTTTTTGCTCGCATCTAGGAGCATTTTAGACAGTTTAAACTCTTATCAAGGAGCACTTGAATTTATTTGATTGAAAAGTTTAGATGGTTTTTGCTCGCATCTAGGAGCTATGTAGATAGGTTAGACTGTAATCAAGGAGTGCTTGAAATTATTTGATTGAAAAGTTTAGATGGTTTTTGCTCGCATCTAGGAGCTATGTACATAGTTTAAGATCTTATCAAGGAGCGACTTGTCTTCATGGACTTCAACATACATGGGAAGTACTTGTGACTAAATTTGCAGTCTCTTCTTCATTTTTACTTGGAGCTTCTTCATCACTTGGAGTTTCTTCAACAGATTTTCCCTCGTGAATTGTTTCTTGGTTTTCTTCAAAGTTGTAAGCCTCTTGAATCAAAAAATCTTCAACTCCATTTGCGATTAAACTTAACTCCATGTCGTGAGCTCTTGTAGCCAGTTCTTCGAAGGTCTTTGGCTGAATTCTTTTAAGGATGTATGGCAGATTCCAATGCATGCCTTGGATGCACATCTCAATTGCTATAGTTTCCGACAATTTATCTTTACAATTTAAGCTTAAGTCCCTCCAACGATTGATGTAGTCGATGAAAAGCTCTTCTTTCCATTGGTTTGACTTTGTAAGCTCGACCATGCTCACCGTCCTTCGAGTGCTGTAGAAGCGGTTGAGGAATTCTTGCTCCAATTGCTCCCAACTATCAATTGAATTTGGCTACAAGTCAACATACCAATCAAAAGCATTGTCATTCAAAGAACGTACGAACTGCTTGACCATGTGATCTCTATAAGTACCAGCATCTTACAAGTCTCCACGAAGTGAGCCATATGTTGCTTTGGATTTCTTTTGCCATCAAATTGTTGAAACTTTGGAGGCTGATAGCCAACCGGCATCTTCAAGCTTTCAATCTTTGAAGTATATGGCTTGCAATAAGTCCATGAGGATTTGGAGGTTCTTTCGAACTTGTCCATGATTGTGTTCCTGATGAATACTTTGAGTTGAATGGCATGCATCAATCCATCGACTTCAAGCTCCTTAGTCGGAAATTTTTGACTCCATGAAAAGCTCGGCTTCTTGATTGTCCTTTGCTTGTTGGCTTCTCGTATCCAAAGTATTTGCATTTTTCAGCTTTGCGAGTTGAACATCTCGTTCTTCTAAGCGTTTGGCAAGTCCTTCAGCAAGCTTTGTCAACTTTGCGATTTGCTCCTCAAGAGTTATAGACATCTTTGTTGAAGTTGGCGATGAGAAGAGATGAGAGGTAGAGATTGTCCCCACCGGGCGTGCCAAAATCTGTAAACACAAAATATGTATTTATTCAAATAAACATAAATTTGAGTACAATTATAAGAATTTCTAATATAGGTGGGTTCAATCTCTATTTGATTCTCTGATTCTTCTCTTCACTTTAACCCTCGAACAATCTTCAAGCAGTCCTTGAGATTTATTGTAGAAGTATGCCTCCTAGATCTCCTTGGACTTGATCTTCAAACTTTGTAACGTTGATACGGATGACTTTCGCCTTGCTTCCGTAGTAAATGTTGAGCTTTGATTTTTGTGCTTGATGACGTTGACTTGCGCTTTGAGGTTAATGGCGTTACCTTGAGCTTTGGGGTTGATGGTATTGATGCGGAGGACGTTCGCCTTATTTCCAAAGTAAGGTTGAGCATCGAGCTTTATAACGTTGATGTGGAGGACTTGCGTCTTGTTTCCGGATCAAACGCCACTTGAGATATTTCCGCCAAAGAACGCGTTGCTTCCCACGAAGAACGCCTTGAATCTCGCCGGGACACCTTAAATATTGAAGAAAATTCTTTGAGAAATTCTCTTTTCAATTCTTAAGCTCTTGAAGATGATTTTTAGGTGTGATTTAAAGTTGTATAGAGACCCTTATTTATAGTTGTAGGATGAGAGAAGTTGAGTGAGCTTTGGACTCTATCATGGGCTCTAAGGGCTTAGGTGGCGCAATTTGATTGGCTCTTTGAATATTTATGCATATCTTTTACTTGTTTCCAAAGTAATAGATATTTATCACCATATAAAAATATATTTATCAATTAAATAACTTATTTAACATGAATATCATAAGATTTCATAATAAAATAAGATATTAAAATCAATAAAATATTTCCTTAAAATTTCGATCTTTACCATAAACACACGCACACATATACATTCACACACATTATACCCATATATTAACCTGCACACACACACGTATTATATACATATATATAAAATATATAATATACTTTATCTCTTAGTTTACTTCTTAGATCATGGCTCGTCATTTCTTGGCCGAATCATATTTTCGATCTAATACCTTAATAGAATTTAATATTACGGTTTCATCGATCTCAATATCGAATATTAAATCCTAGACGGATTTTCTTAAAAAAATTGACAAGAAAATATACGAAATAATTTCACATTGTCAAAGTTATATAATTTTATCCCATTATATTAATTATTTCTAATTAATCAAATAACATATTCACATAATGACACAATCGCATACTCACGTATTCATATAATCACATTTTCATATTTTGAAGTAAATAGAACAACATGAATAATTGAAATATATAGATGAGTGATGCATAATGAAATTGGAATTTAAAATTCCATCGACTTTATTATCTAAAATAAAATCTCATTTGAACTTATAAATAGAACTTTCATTAACTTATCTATTTTTCAAAATATTCGGGAAATATGGACCTTCTAATGGTTATCTTACTCTTAAAAAAATTCTAGGGACGAAAATTCGGGCTTTTACACTAATAGTATTTAATTATTTGTTAATTTGAATTACATCCTGGATATTGCGGACCAAAACTAATACTAGTATTTGTTTACACACTAATATATATTATATAAAGTTTTAAAAAAATGATTTATAGGGATAACTAGTCAGATAATTAGAGCTCATCAACGCAAACTTGCAGAATTAAATAAATAAATATGTTGAAAATCATCTGGTCTAGGAGATGGACTTTGGTGCAACTGGTTGTATACAATGAAATCCAACCCGCCCGAAAACTCGACCTGACGCTGTCTTCATTTAAAAAAAAAAAAAAACTTTGGCAAATCTGCTCCCAAAGAGAATGGAACTTGCGCTAAAGTGGCTAAAGCTCTAAATGTAAACTTGTTAACGTTAGGCTAGCCGCCGCTTTTGTTTAAATTTAGGTAGGGACATTTACTTCTTTACATGTTGTTTTATAAGTTTTAAAGCATTATTTATATTTATTTTATTTATTTTGTTTTTTAATTTCTTTTTTAATTTTTCGTTTCATTATATTATGTGTCTTACTTATTATTCAGTTTTTTTTTAATTATTTATTCTTCATGTCTTCTGTTTTCTTGAAGGATTTTTTATTAAAAAAATTAATTAAAAAAAATTATTTTGTTTAATGACAATATTTACTTTTATTAACAATAACGTGTACTTTTAGTTATTTGATTAAGTAATTATTGTCGTGACTAAAAATATTTATTGATATGAAGAAAAGTAATGTTTCATATTATTTTTTTCACAACGATTGTTAATTTTATTCACGACAACTTGTACTTTAAGTTATTCTGTTAAATAATTGTTGTCGTTATGAAAAAGTAATCATTGATATGAAGAGAGGAAATATTTCACAAATATTACTTTTCTTCACGATAATATTTACTATTGTTCACAATAACATATACTTTTAGTGATTTGGTCAAGTAATTATTATCGTGATGAAATGTAATTATTGATATTAAGAAAGGTTATGTTTCACAAATATTACTTTTTTCCACAACGATTGTTACTTTTATTCACGACAACATGTACTTTAGTCACCACAACTCTTATTTTTAGTTAAATTTACTAAAAAATATATTTAAAAATAAAATAAATATTATTATAAAATTTAAAAACAAAAACAAATGAAAAATTAAAAATTAAAATAATATATTAAAAAAAGTATCCCAATAAATTATATATTTAGAAATATGTAATTGGGACACTTCAAAGTGTCCTAATAGATCAAATATTAAAAAAAATCAAGAATTTGTGCCTGCAAAGGTTCGTACATTGGCCTCAGGGAGCTAAGCTCTAAATGCCCACCCCCAATCACTAGGCCAAGATCATCACATAATGCTTACAGATAATAATATATAATATATGTGGCGGCAATTTTTTTTTTCAAACGCGGGTTTAGGTCCGGGTCGGGTTAGTAAACGGGTGAAAACCGATTGCATACAATACAACCGGTAGTAGGGAAGTTTTTCCCCTGGTCTAGTAGTATTATATACTCCCTCCGTCCCACATTACTTGTCTCATTTGCTCCCGGCACGGAGATTAAGAAAAAAGAGATTAGATATAAAGGGTGTGGCTAGTGTAGTTAATAAAGTGATATAAAATATTTTTTAATTGATAAAGTGATATAAAATATTTTTGATGTGACATAAAGTGATATAAAGTGGTTTTGAAGTGATATAAAGTGAATAAAGTGATTTGTTAATTATTTAATTAAATGGAAAGTGAGATAAGTAGAGTGAGACGTCCAAAATAGAAAGTAAGACAAGTAATGTGGGATCAAGGGAGTAAGTTTTATTATGATTAGTAAAATAATTAAAGCTTACTAACAAAAACTTGCAAAAACCATAGACATGATGAAAATTATCTAGTCTAATATTAAATGCAAATATTCATGTTTCTTTTACACTTTTCACCAATATGTCTTCACGCCACATGATATAGTATACCATCCCAATTCGCATAACATTATCAAAGGTGCTGCTAAAAGATGGACCATATCATTACTTATGTTGCAGCTAATTGAAAATTGTATATGCATTTGACCAAAATTCGTTTCAGATAAGCACATTAATATAAATTCACTCGATAAATGGGTATTATTAGTCGTAGAGATTTATAATTAATTAAGAAAAAGTAGAGAAATTTACTGGTACGTTGACTCGAGGGAAAAAATTTATTATACCCATATTGAGATGCGCAAAATTAAAAATAATCACCTCTCTTAAAATCAATGTTTTTTACTCGGACCCACCAAATGTCAAACATCACTATTTTTTTTGTCAAATTTTCCTAACTTCTGTACGTAGAAACCGAAAAAAAAAAAAACATTGACAGTCGACTCATAAACCCGCTCGATTAATTTATACATGTTAATTATATTAAATCCCGCTCGAGATAGTGTAGTGTACTCTAAATCCCGCTCGAGCGGGAAATTGTTGTTTGAGCGTGTGAATAAGTTATACTACATGTTAAGTATATGAAATTAATCCCGCTCGGTAAACTCATTATAAAGTAAATCCCGCTCGAGCGGGATATGTCTAATTCGAGCGGGATTTCATTATAACCGAGCAGGATCATCATTTAGGTTACTTTAATGACGATTCATTATTTTTCAAGTAAATACTGTACGCTACTTAATCCCTATATGATTTATAAAAAATAATTAAAAAGATTATTATTGCATAATGATTCTCAAACAATCACAAAATTATCACACAATCATAGTTGAGTACACACAATATCATAGTTGTCATCCACTTTATATCACATCTCTTACAGTGTGTAAGAGATGTGATATAAAGTGGACGACAGGACCTCATAAAATAATCGAAAAAGTCAAATGTAGGTAAAATTTATTTTTACATGTTGATGTGGGCATTTTAAATTTTGCCAAAATAACTATGCATTACACTTGATTAAAATATGTAAGGTATACATAAATCATTTTCCCTATAGATTCCTTCTTTTTTTTAAGAATCTATTGGAAGAGATGTGATATAAAGTGGATGACAAGACCTCATAAATAATCGAAAAAGTCAAATGTAGGTAAAATTTATTTTTACATGTCGATATGGGCATTTTAAATTTTGCCAAAATAACTATGCATTACACTTAATTAAAATATGTAAGGTATACATAAATCATTTTCCCTATAGATTCCTTCTTTTTTTTAGAATCTTTCCCAATAGATTCTTAAGAGCAAAGTGAATCTGGGTATATTTAATACAAATCGCTAGCTATTCCAAACAAAATTGAAAAAAAATAAAATAATAAAACTCAATCTATGCCGTACAAAATTTTAGCACATATGATCAACATTCCACGTTCCAACTAAAGGAAAAGGCGTAAATCTTGAGCAAAATTAATTCGGCCTAATTTATTCAAAAGATGGTATACAAATTTATGACTTGATCAGTCAAAAACTAAGAAAAAATGGCGAGGGAAAAGTAACGTTAGTTATCCAAGTCTAAATACAAGATGAGGGAAAGATCACTTGCAATCCTCAAAAGTGCTTGTGAGGTTGAAACCTTGCAATAAGAGTTAAGGACTACTAAGGGGTAGTTGGGATCCACGACTCATTTTTTGTGGACTTTAATTTGAGGACAATAATTAATTAGTAAGACCTCCGTAGGATTATTTTCGGCGCGAATGGGTTAAATCGCACGTGCCTCTCACGTGATTGAAAGGATGAGCCCGAATGCTTACGTGTCGCCATATCACCCGCCACTCCCACTCTGAGTCTCTGACTTAGAAAAGAAAAACGTTCTCTTCTCATTTCTCATACCCGCTTCTCCCACTTAGAAAAAGAAAAAAAAATCGGTCTTCTCATTTCTCATACCTGCTTCTCCCACTCCCCTCATTTCTCACGCCCAAACCCTTAACTTCTGGAAAAATCCCAAATTGTTCATCCCAAATCCAATGAAGCGCGACAGCGACGTTGCTCAGAGGTGAAAGTGAAGCGAAACGATGGTGACGTTGAGAGAGAAACAAAATCTTAATCGACCTCCTCCAGTTTACAGTAAGTCAACATCTCTCTCTTTTATTTTGTGTGTTTTGTGTGTCCCGCCCAATAGCTATGCTTAAAGAAATGAAATGGTTGTAATTAAATGTGTTTGGTGGGTGTGGATATTGGGTCTGTTGCAGCATTCAATATTATAATGAATGTGGGTGGTCCTATGTATATATCTTAATGAATTTTCTGTCCTTTGGTGGTTGTGGTGTGGTTTAATCCTAATCCTTATTTTTGATTGTTGTGTTGCTGTGGGGTCGTTTATGATTTGTTTAATATGAATATGCAGTTCTATATATGTGCTTTAGTTGTATAGAAAACTTCAAAGAAACATCGTACTAATTAACTGTTGGTATAATGGAAAATATCATTCGATCAGCCAGAGAATCATCAATGCACTAATCTACAACAGAAGAACTTAATAGTCATGCACAGATGCACTCACGTGAGTAGTTCTCCCTAACAACTCATATAAAACAAGTTGATATCTCCTTTAATATAACATTGTAACAATTTTTATATCAGCTACTATCGCGGCCAATCAACGATCGCCACATAGCGATTTGGAGCAGCGATCGCCACTCCCTCTGCACCCATGCGCGACTCCAAACTCGGGATTGCGATGTCCGCGCTCGCCAATGGTACGCGATCGCCGTAATCATATATATATTAATCACTAACATGACGATGTATTACTATATATATATATATATATATCGTAAATCATACTAACAAAATGTTAAAAGATAATACATCGACAAAATGTTATATTTGATGGTTCTTTTGTCCCGAGCTTTTGTCTCACTCTCTTTAATACTAAATTACTAATCATGTCTCACGATTAACTTTATTATTTTAAAAAATAAATCAAAGTTAGTAAAATATAATAAATCTTAAATAACAAAAGTTTTTTAGAATTTTTTTTTTAAAAATTATATACCCTAATTTTTGAAAAATGAAAAAAAAATGAATTAACAATTAATAATGCAAATTAAATATAAAAATTATACTATGATCCTAATCGGATGAATCGATCCTAGTTAATAATTGTAAAACTATACTAAAAGACATTGCAATTGAAGAAAAAAAAAATACCAAAACCTAATTAAACATGGATTATGAGACAAAGTTGGACAACAAAACTACGGATCAGAAATTCTTAAATGAGTGTACATGTACTTCACCCCACCTCTCATATGATAATATTTTAATAATATATTATTATTAAAATATTTAAATTTGAGGTAGCATATGTACACCCTTATAAGAATTTTCCAGTACTAGGGACAAAGTATCCCAAGTACAATTATCAGATAAACATTTGACCAAACTTATAATCTCTTTTGCAAAGTATTTCTTGAACTTATAAAGCATTTGGCCGACTTATTAGACTATTGGCATGCAATGGCGATCGCCAAAATCATGATCGCTCACCTTGTTTTTTATGACCCTGCGATCGCGAGAAAATTAGGTGCATCGACATTCGCTATTTATTATTTTTATTATCATTTTCATTTAATTTTAATATAAATTTTAATAAATAGTTAATTAAATATTAATTTTATTGATTAATTCTGGAGAATTAAGAGAATTACAACGAAACACCCAAAAAAAAAAAGAACCTAAAGCCTAGGAGAAAATGTTTCGCTCTCGTCCTTGATGATCCTCCATGTGTCCAAGTGTTTAAACGGAAGACCATAAGTGGAGGCATAAAGGTTGTTTGTCGATGAGATTATCAACTTGGGGGTAGCGTCGGCTGGAGTTCGTTCAGCTGTTTCCTTCCACATCGAGTAAAAAAGGCTGCATGCATTCTTCACTCAGGCCCACTCGTTACGCAACTGGGTGTCGTTTCTCACCACAGTTACATCGGGCCGAGTCTTGTTGTAGCGATCCTTCCTCGGGTCTAGAATGCGCCGGTCGCATTTCCGCAGCTAACATGGACCAAAGCTCAGGCCAAGGTTCCGTCTCAGCGGTCAGAGTATCCGTGTGGGGCCATTTTCTTGCGAACGTCGGAAAAATTGAGAGAGTTGAGAGAGAATTTCAGAGTGGTGTGACAAATTTGAAAGAAAATTGAAATATTTATTGGTAAAAAATAGGTAAAAATTAAATTTAAAAAAATTGATATGTTGCGATCGCCAATAGGTGACTGCCATGTATCTAAATAATTTATGTGGTATGCGAGTGATCACGACATTCAAACAATCGCATATGCAATCTCCACGCAGTGATCGCCACGTGGAGATCTCAGGAGTGGAGATCAGGGCCAAAAGGTCGATGCTACGGGCAATCCTATGCTACGGCCAAAAGGTCGATGCTACAGTTTTGAACACATTCAACTTTAAATCTTAGTACTTTACCAACCTAGCTACCCGGAGCTTACTTGATCATCATATATGTGATATTTTTTGTACTTTTTAAAAAGATGCTTCACTAGTTAATAAATACTAAACTAGTTCAATTCCCTTCATCATTTAATAATAGGTCAAATGGCCTGTAAATTCCTGAACTTATTCGAAATTCAGGTTTAGCAACCGTCAGATCAATTTTAGCCAATTTATTAATAAACTTTAACATTTGACTCAATGTGCAAATCCAATTTAGCCTCCGGCGAAACAAATTTGGGGATTTTGCTTATGTGGCATAAATATGTCCAAGTAGCACCACCATGAAAAATAAAGTACGAGTTCCCGACTAAAACGACGTCGTTTTACTCATTATTGAATTCTAAAAAAAACGTCGTTCCACAAGTTCAAACCCATCTCTTTCTTCTCTCTCTTCTCCCTTTTTTCCATCTACAAACTAGAAAATTCCAACCTCTCCCACCTCCACCTTTTCATCTTCTCCGATCACCACCATCAACGACGAACTGTCACACCCCCACTCTCAACTTCCGGCTTTCCCGTCTCTCTCTCCTCCCTTCTCCAAACCCAAAAAGTTCAACCGCTACTAGCCCCCAATCCCCTCTCCTTTAGTCGCCACCATCAACAACGAGGTGGGGCCCAGCCTTCCCACCGCAGAGAGAGAACACATGAGCATAACTATAAAATTTACACACCCCAACTCACCCCACCCCACCCCACCCCTACCCACGGTTCTTCTCTTCCCACAAACCACTGAGCAGCCGCCCCTTCTCTCCTCCCTTTGATTTGCAGATCTGCAAAACCCAAAACTCAACCACTAACCCTTCTTCATCTTCATCACTTCTGCAAAAACAAACCTAGAAAACTCAACCGCCACTGCCAATTCCCTCTCCTTCAATCACCACCATCAACGATGAAACCTATGAAGAAGCAATAGTACTAGCAGATCTCCTCCACCCTTCTCACGGTATCAACACCAAGCCCATATCTCCTTCGTTTTTCCTCCTATGAATATCTCCACCACCACAAATCAAATTCCGGACACTAATATCCAATCTCACCCAACAAGCAATCAATCCTTGAAGACAAAGGAGTCGCACTCGATGGCTTTAATGAACAGTCCAGGCGAGAAACTGGATGCCAATAGTGGTACTGGTGATGAGCGGTGGGCAGTGGTAAAATAAGAGTAATGGCGGTGATGGCATTGGAGAGATGAATTGTTAATTAATTTAATATTTTATTTATTTTTATTATATTATTATCATGAAATGAAGTCGTTTCATATAGTGCGAAACGATATCGTTTGAGAAATGCTCTGATTTATCCACCCTGGATTTTCAGTCGTCCATGTCAGCACCCTCTTCACCGGAAACCTAATGAAGTTGCACACTGAGTCAAATTTGAAAGTTTATTAATAAATTGGCTAAAATCGATTTGATGGGAATTTCGAATAAGTTCAAGAATTTATAGGTCATTTGGCCTTAATAATAATAGTTAAAAATTCTACAAAATCAGTAATTGCTGCAGCAACGAAACCGTTCGTTTTTATTTATTAATCATAGAATCATTAATAGGTACCACAAACAACTGAAAAACACACACATGCACACACATTAAACATATAAAATGCATGAAATTATTATCGTGAATCAATCAATAACTAATGATGGAATCAATAAACTTCTGCAAATCAACCACCGACGATCCATCCTCCCGCACTGCCGCCGCCGCGGAGACTTTCATTTCAGCGACCCGGTGCCGGATGTTTCTCCCCGTGTTCGACTCCATCAACTCCCTAACTCGCTTCTCCACCTCCGCCGCCGTCACAAACCCGCCCTCCGCCTCCTCCAGTGGCAGCGCCGCCTTCATTTCCTCCACCATGAAAACTCTATTCATCCTCTGCTCCGCGTACATCGGCCAACCGATCATCGGAACCCCATTCACCACCGCCTCCAAAACCGAGCTCCGCCCACAGTGAGTCACGAATCCGGCGACGGCGTCGTGACTCAGCACCTCCTTCTGCGGCGCCCACATCTTCATCACAAATCCCCTCTCCGCAGTCCTCTCCAGAAACCCCTCTGGCAGAAGCTCGTCCAGATCCGGATCCGTCGTCGGAGAATTACTCTCCGGCGGATTCCGCACCGACCACAGAAATCTGCAGCCGCTTCTCTCCAAACCATCCGCAATTTCTCTCAATTGCTCGCCGGAATGCAATCCCCTTCTCCCGAAGCAAAGGAAAATCACGCTTTTACTCGGCTGCCGGTCAAGCCACCGCAGGCACTCATGCTCTCCGCTGCCATTTTTGGCTTCAGCAACCAGCGGTCCGACCAAGTAAACCGGCGGAGTTGGGCCGTCGGGAACGCAGAGGCCGTTGATTATCGCTTCCTTAGTTCTGAACTCGATCGCATCGAATCCATTTGCGAGGATTCCGGCTGATTTCCTCATGTTTTTCGTAGTGCACAAAACATGTTTAAAAATATTACTCCGCCGGATAAACATTGTTTGGGGCAAATCCGACGAGTAAATTCTAGGGCAACCTGGTATTTCAATATAATCATGCAAATCTCCGATGTCTGAATCAACGGTGTCGACGACGGTGGGGAAATAGAGGAGGACGGCGACGCCGAGGGCGCCGGTGCTGATGTAATAGTACGTCGGAATGTTGAGGCTGGTGGAGACTTCAAACGCGGAATTGCAGAAGAAATCGATGACGAGAGCTCTGATTCTCGATTCTTGCATGATTTCTTCGAGGGCGGCACGGAGGTTGGGGTTGCTGAGACGAGGGATTTCGAAGAAGGGTTCGACGGGGTTTCGTATTGAGTTTGGGGGTGGCGTGACGGCGGGGAGGCGGCGGTAGGTGATGGAAGGCACCCCGGAGACGGAGGCGGCGGCCGTGTCGGCGGCGAAGCTAAGGATTGTGATGTGGAGGGAGGGGTGGTGTTTGGCGATGAAAGTGGCCAACACCAACATGGAGTTCAAATGCTCCTCCGACGAGTAGAGGACGATGGTGTCCGCCATTGATGGCTTAGCTTGTATGAAGTGAAATTGTTTAATTGCTGCGATTTTAACCACCGCCATGCTCTAGTCGACAAGTGGGTATTTATGAGAGTGAATTTCATTATTTGCATGCAAAAAAAAAAAAGAAAATATATATATATAAATTTGGGTTCACCTTCCTTATAAATATAAATTATGGCTATTTTTTTGAACTAGCAGAATCCGCTGATACCAGTTATTTTTTTCATTTTCTTCAATACAAGGGAAATAGATTATCATTTTAAAATATCGTCAAAGTAGAGTTTAATTATTGCTAATACAATAAATTTATGAAGAAGTAAATAGTGTTACATATAAATAAATAAAAAGTTAAAACCTACTTGTTCAACAAAGAAACATGAGTCAAAAACTAAGGCCAGTATCGAATTTTTGTTCATTTTATATGTGTTCTTGATCTTGATGCTTGGAGTATGTGTTTTCTTCCTTTGTTTTTTTTAGATAACTTTGTCCAAGTGCAGTTAGTTGATCATCAGTTGGAATTTCAATACAATCTTCAATCTTCTTCCTTATAATTCTTTGAATTTTATGGAATGAAATAGTATTATATGTAAAATGAAAAGAAAATGAATACCTATTGTTCTTACAAAGAAAAACGAATAACAAACTAAGGTATCGAATCTCTATTCATTTTATATTTTTTCTTATTCGATCTTGATGATTGTTGTAGGTGTTTTCTTCATTTGCTTTTTTGAGATAACTTTGGCCAACGACAGTTGACCATCATCTCTTGGAATTTCAATGTAGTCTTCAATCTTCTTCCTCGTAATTTTTTTTTTCTGATCTTGTCCTTCGATAGGCTGCAACTCCGTAGCTGATTTCTTTTCTTATCCTACTCTAGGCTTCTTAGGATTTTTCACTTATTCTCGTGTCTTCGCTTTAAGTTGGATTTGTCTCTTCAATCCATGGAACTTCAATCTTATCCACAGATTGTGTCCTCTTTATTCCATTCACTATAATGTCCAAAGCTCCCCTACATTAAGGTTGACAGACTTGAGAGTTGTCATAAATAGCATTTCAATTGGTGTTTGGATGCTCAGAGCTCGAAAGTATGTAGATTCATTTTCACTGTACGAAAATTAATTTTGTTAAAACTACATAATAGTATTAACTATTTTAAATAATCTTATAATTATTACTTTATAATTTACCCCACTGATTGACGAAATATACTCATCTATAGTGCACCGTACATACAGTCAAAACTACGTGATGTGTGCATTATAGTCGCTTGTGTACTATAGTCGCTATGTTTAACACTTAGGGTGAGTCCGTATATGAAATTGCATAAAATAATGAATATTTTTCTCGTTAGGTAAATAAATTATTTATTTTAATTGTAATAAGTACTTACCTAGGAATCGTCTCAATAACTTCCACATTATTCTTTCCGCATACCATAACTCCAGCACTCTTTAGGCAAGATTTGTTGCACTTTTTGCAGGAATCATAACATCCTATCATAGACGAAAAAAAAGGTGGAGTGTGTAAATATAAAATAAGAGCTCACTGGATATATATAATGCAAAATACAAGTAGTAAGATCTTACTCTCTCCGCCAACGAAGATTGTAGTTAGTTTTATTTTTCGTCCATCCACAAAGATTGTAGCTAGTTTTTTTTTTTTCTTTTTTTCCATTTTAGGACATAACCCTATCTACTATCTTACTTTTTATCTTTTTCTCTACTCACAATGGTGAGTCTTTTTCTCCACTCACTTAAAATCTACGACATATTTATCAAAACTCCTGCCAAAAAAACTCTTTACATACAACTGATTATCAAATTACAAAAAAATTAAAGGGCAAGGTGGGAAAATGTCATAATATTATCCACAATTATGAGATAAGAAAAGAAAAATCAAAATATACACAAAATAAAAAAATTGGATGGAGTAAATTCACTAATTCATAATTAAGCTTATTGGCACTAAATGCCCTTATACTTCATTGTGTTTATTTTCCTTCTAGAAAATCGTATTTTTTAACTTTTTAACTCTTTAAATATTTTAATCATACAATTAAGAGGTAGTGAAAAAATATACTACTAAATATAAATTCGTCAATTAGGAATAAAGAGATTATGTTAGTTGTTTTTCAATAAAATCTTTAAAAGTTACTTCCTTTGCACGAGTCATTCTTTGTGTCATTGCTTAGTTAGCAATTTTCAATTGGTCATAAATATCAGAAGAACTGTACAAAACATAACATATAATTAATAATTTAGCTTGTGTTACTATTTAAAAGAATATTAAAACTAAGTTGCAATGCTTACGATTTGATCATCGGCTGAATCTCGTCATATGCTGGTATGATTTGTAATATGGATCTCGTTTTTCTCATAGTTATAGTTTTTTATTATGAATTTTGCTTTATTATCTTTATAAGATTTGATTTGAATTGGGATAGAACAATCCACAATTTTTTATTACTCCCTCCGTTCTTTTCTACTTGTCTCATTTGAGACGGACACGAAGATTAAGAAAAAAGAGAATAGATATAAAGGGTGTGTTTAGTGTAGTGAATCAAGTGATATAAAGTATTTTTTTAATTGATAAAGTGATATAAAGTGTTTTTAAAGTGACATAAAGTGATATAAAATAGTTTTGAAGTGATATAAAGTGAATAAATGAATAAAGTGATTTCTTAATTATTTTCTTAAATTAAAAGTGAGACAAGTAGAATGGGACACCCAAAATAAAAAGTGAAAAAAAAAAAGCTTTCCAACTAAATCACATATATTTATATAACTTCCACTGAGGTGTTCTCAACTACGAAATTCATTTTTTTAAAGTAATGTTAAGGCAACCTGGTCGAAGCTTCATACTTTCCAGCAAGGTAGGAGGAGCTAAGCCTGGTCCCGTGATACATATGCCTAGATTACCACCAATATCAGTATGTTGCATGATCACCAAATATGAAACAATGGGAATCCCTTTGTGAAGACTCTATTGGCTTTCATCATTATCCTGTATGAATACAAAGAACTAAGCTAAGAGATTTGTAAAAGAACAGACACTATACATGTGATAAAAATATAATAATGTAAGCAAACAACAAAAACTTAACTCGAATCTACTTGCGTGTAATCTATAATAAAAAAAAACTAATTAAGCAGAATAATGATAACCTGAAACATTAGCCCCGTTGACAATGTTAGGCTTATCATAGGATTTTACTCGTGGTTTCTTCTTTGATTGCCACTTTCGCTTGAAAGCAAGACCATCAAACATTATAGCTTCTGATCCATGTCAACATATATAATTCTTGTTAAGGGAGGTCATGATGAATTGATCGCACTCCGACTCCATCCATGTCGTCAGGAACGAAGCCAAGTTTGGTCGAGGATTGGCCGTCCAACATTAACTCATCCTTCATGTCTGATACGTCACCTCCTTCGCCATCAATCCAACTGGAATCTTGAATCCTCAACTCATCTAAATAAAAATATGTTAAAAAGTTCGATCAAGTAGCAACTGAACTAAAACTAATATAAAAAATACATTATATTATATATTATCACTCACACAAAGAGTCACATTAACAAACATAAATCACGGCATAGAGTAGGGACACAATTTTTTTTTTCTGGATGGCACACTGCATGGGTTCTGAACGATCAAGAGAGGTTGTTTGGGAGGTGAAATATACGATTCAAATTATATATTTGCATGTTGGTCCTCTTTTGACCTTCCATGGGTGCAAGGCCCGTGCAAGGATGGGACATACATGAGTTTGGAGCATAGAGAACATATTACTTGCTATCTTGAGTTTCAGAATTTATTTAAGTGGATTCAGATCAAAATTTTTTAACCTCCAATACTTGCTAACTTCCAATTAAAAAAAAAAAGAATCCAATATGTTTTCAACAATCAAATGTACGTATTAGGTAATTAAGAAAAACCTGCTCAGAAGTAAAATGCTGAGCACTACTAGAAATTTGTGCATACATAACACACTATACATAACGGTTCTTAAGAAAACCGTTATATATGTGCGTCTTCTTATCAGAGATCACGGTTCCTACGACAACCGTTATGTATGAGCATGTCCTTATCCACAATAATAACGGTTATTAATTTAGTGTTACGTAACCGTTATGTATGAGTGTGCCCCTATCAACAATAATAACGGTTATTAATTTAGTGTTACGTAACCGTTATGTAAGTGTGTTACATTTCTTTTTAGTTTCTTTTCTTTTTCGTTTTTTTTATTGCTTCCTTTATTTTTTTCATTTATTTATAAATTAATAACAACTATTAGTTACTTTTTATCATTTTTTTAAATAAAGATACAAAAAAGAAAAAAAAGAAGAGAAGAAAGAGGTAAAAAAGTAACAAAGGAAAGAAATGAAAAGAAAAAAGGAAAAAAAAAACAAATTAAAATAAATAAAAAATAGAGGAAAAAATAAACAAAAAATAATTCAAGAAAAGAATTTTTTTTAAGTTTCTTTTCTTTTTCTTTTTTTTATTGCTTCATTTATTTTTTGTTTCTTTTCTTTTTTTTCTTTATTCTTTTCATTTATTTATAAATTAATAACAACTATTAGTTACTTTTTATAATATTTTTTAATAAAGATACAAAAAAGAAAAAAGAAGAGAAGAAAGAGGTGAAAAAGTAACAAAGGAAAGAAATGAAAAGAAAAAAAGAAAAAAAAAATTAAAATAAAAAAAGTATAGATAAAAATAAACAAAAAATAATTCAAGAAAAGAAATGAAAAAGAAGAAAGAAAGAAAAAAGTAAACAAAGAAAAGAAAAAAAATAATTAAAATAAAAAAGGAAAAGAAAGGAAAAGAAGAGAAAAAGAAGTTAGAAGAAACAAATAAAAAAACTCATCCAAGAAGAATCGAACCCTCTCCCTTCTAGAATCGAACTCATCTCAGAATCGCTGGTTCGATCTTCCTGCTCCGTAAATCTCACCCGGCCTCCTTCTCGCTGGTTCGAAAATCGGCGCTGCTCCGCCACTCCGGCGAAGACTCGGCACTGCTCCGCCACTCCGGTGAAACTCGGCGCTGCTCCACCACTCCGGCGGAGACTCGTCGCTGCTCCGCCCCTCCGGCGAAGACTCGGCACTGCTCCGCCACTCCGGCACTCCGTCTCACCGCCGTTAACCGCTCCAGGTATTTATTCTTTCATTGATTTTTGAAATTGCTTAGTTGAATGTTCTTTTAATTGTTTTAGTTTTGATGAAATTAAGATTGTGATGTGAGGGTACTTTAGAATGCGCAATGACAAAGATATGGAAATGAAGAATGAAGAAATCCATCGCCAGTCATCTCTGCCGCCCCCTCCCACTCTCTTCTCTCCTCTGCTCTCTTCTAACCCTCTCATCTCAAACATCAAAAACTCCAAACCCTCAAACTTTCAGAAATCAGTGCACCCAAATCCAGCAACTTCGCCGCCGTCTGACTTGGGTGAATTGAAATCTGATTACGCATACATCAAAAATCGTGGCTTCAGCGTGAATTGAAAAATGAATGTAAAAAATTAGTGTAAAAAAAATTTAGATTTATTAAATATATCTCTTTGGTAATTTAGGCGGCGTTTCAGAAAATTGGATTCGTTGCTAACGTGACTTGCAAGGGGAAACAATTAAAAAACCTAAACTTGAAATTTATATATAGTATGTATATATGTATATAATATAGTATTAAAATATCATAGATATTGATTTTGAAGATTTTGATATTGTTGGGATTTTGTTTCCATGTCATATATATTATAGAATATAAATATGATAAACTTGATTTTAAATTCAAAAAATTTGAGAATTTAGATAAATAGGAACGGAGGAATATGAGGAGTACCACATAAGATTTTTTTAAGTAGAGTCATTTTCGTTTATATAATAAAATAATAATAATAGAGAGATAGATACTAAATTACTAATAGCATAGTTCACACTTTCAGGTAGCGAAAGTACGAATACAGCATCGTGAATTCGTGATTAATAATTTCACACATTTTTTCCAGTGTGAAATAAAAGATTAATTTTAATTAAAATTAAAATTACTTAATATATACTTTTATTTCATGAAGGCATGCACACTTAATGAAGCATGCCTCCTTATATAGGCAGCTCTCGTACATGAAAAGGCTCGTCGCTATCAAGTCTGCCATGATGGCCGGCGGTGAAGGGTTGCCGGAAGTGACGAGTCCCCAGCGGTTATAGCAACCAAGAGTTTTTGGGCCGATGGGCTTCACACGCTGGGCTTCCGGATTGAGCTCAACAATTAAACGAATTGGGCTTGTGGAGTTGGTCCAAAAAGATAAGGCTCAAACACCAGCCCAAAGCACCAAGATCCAAGATCCAGACCCGAGCCCGCCCGTCCGGACGGACGGCGGTGACGGCGTGCGGGTGTGTGCGCGCGCGCGTGAGCACCCATACACATTCATACACACCAACCCAACAAGTTATTAAGCCCATATAGACATAGCCTTAAATGCTAGTCAAAT
Source organism: Schizonepeta tenuifolia (assembly GCA_029490685.1). Lineage (NCBI taxonomy): Eukaryota > Viridiplantae > Streptophyta > Magnoliopsida > Lamiales > Lamiaceae > Schizonepeta > Schizonepeta tenuifolia. The sequence continues at coordinate 96,865,753 of CM055959.1, forward strand.
CATCCACATATAACCGATGTGGGACAACTAACATTTATTATAATTAATATGTTATTTACTACTTCAACATCCAACCTTTAGCATACAATATCTCACTCACCAGATATCGGTTTAAAGATATTAAATATACCACGTTGATCTACTCACAGCGTAGATTAACATTCAATAAATATTTTAATCAAATAATAAATATTTAATTAATAATATTTATCCACAATTAATGGTTAAATATAAACCATTTCCAACAAAACCTTCTACAAAATTTAAAAAACCATCGTGGTAGATATTAGTAGGTAAAACGTGGAAAGGAAATGAAAATGAAGAAAAAGGTTAACTGTTTGAATTATAGATTTATTGTTTTGTTATTTGTAGTACGTGTTGCCTGTCTGTCCATCCGATATTACCTACCTAATCCGGGTGCCTATATTGTGCATATGGCACAATACATGAGCCGTTAAGATTTCGACACATCATCACTCTTTGAAAAGTGGTTATAATAAAATTAAAGTTTTATTCATACTTTAAATTAATATTATATTATAACTATGGGTGTAGTGGGTAACTTTAGTTTAGTTTGAGTCAAAATTAGGTGGTTGTTAACAATATAGTGGACCCCACTTCTGACACTATGGCCGGATTTCGAACTCTATGGCCATCGACGTGAATTTGGTCGGAATGTGTTCCGACGACGAAAATTTTGAATGGCCTAGAGTGGATCGGTAATAACTCGTGATTCTATCTGTAAAAATGTTGATGGTTAAAAGTTTAGTTTCCCATTTACGTAAGGATGGAAGCAAGATGAGATAGATAATTGTTATAACTTATAAACTCTAATTCTGCAAACCATTTTCTCTCCTTCCTTCTTTTGTAAAATTCTCTCACCCTTCGATTTTGTGCGACGGCGATGTGGATTGATCGCCGGAATTTGTACGGCACACTCTCACCCTAAACTATTCTTCATTAATGAAAATCTTGTTGTGCTCATATTTCGTTCCTCATTTTCGATAGGCCTCATTTTTTCGATAGGCCTCATTTGTAGTTCCTCATTCTTTACCCGTCTAGACTGTTGGGTTCGATTGAGCTTCGATTTCTATCCGTCATTCTTCAAATTTGAGCTTGAATTATTGGGTTGGATTGGTTCTTTCTTCCTACATTTCCATCGATGTCTCAGTAGCTGAAAATGATGTCCAAGTAGCTGAAAATGATGTCGAAGAAGTCGAAGTAAGTTTACCTGGTGTATTTTATACTACTTGATTGAACATATTTTCGTCCTTTTTTGGCAGCAATGGGTGGATAAAGGATAGAATTTATTCCTTTGCCTAGTATGTGTTTGATGAAATGATTGTGATGTGAAGAGAAGGTTTACTGCTTGATGTTTTATATGTTGCCTTATTTTCAATTTTTGGCACTTGTTAGTTTGTTGTGATCATCGTCGTGACTAGTTATATTATCATACAGTTCTATGATTGGTTAATTGCGAAGATTAATTTTGTTAATTTTTTTTGGATTGAATTTATTCGAATAAATTAGACTTTATGCGTTAAATGTATCTGTCCCTTTAGGTGTGTAACATTGTGTTAATAATCTTTCATTTTCTGGCCTACATTTACAGGTGGTTCGAAGAAGATAGGTAATTGGATTTGTTGGAATTGGTTTTGTTGATTGAATGTGGAATTGTGGATGTTTGGAATTTTTGTGTTAATATGGGAGTTGGGATGAAAATTCGGGAGTTGGGGATGTTGATTTGAAGGTGGCTTTGGGTTTAATACCGCCTCCACCCGGTTTTGACTTTAGCAAGTTTAAGTCGAAATTTGATGATGATGATGAGGGATCTGCTAGAGTCGTTAGGCCTAAGTTTGTTGGTAATTGGCCTAAGTCTGTTTTTAATCCTCCATCAAATGGTGAAGAGGACAGAGATTGTCATATTGTGGGTGCCACACCTAGTAAGCTTTTTAATGTGGAGATTAATGGGCCATTGAAGAATGTTGTAAACGAAGCACGTGTCGTTGATTTAAGTGAGAATCCGGTGGTTGAGGAGTCAAAAGCAGAAGAAGGAGGTGTTGGGAGGAGTGAGATGCCATTGAAGGAGATCAAAAGAGAAGAAGAAGGACTTTTTGAGAATGATAAGAAGGGCAATCAAATGAGGGAGATAAAAATGGAAGAACATGCTGTTGAGAATGATGAGAAGCACTGTGAATTCCCAGTGAATGAGGCTAAAAAGGAGGAACCCGTGGTTGACGAAAAAGATGAAGAAACAGAGCGTGATCTTGGAATTAATGGTAGATTGGCTGCGGCACGAAATTGTTTTGATCTTAAGGAGAAATTAAAATTGGCACTGAGTTTCCAGATTTGGAGCAAGTTTATCTCTTGTACTGTCAGTATGGTCGTTGGAAAGGTTTTAGTGTTAGCAAAGGAGAACAACGCTATTTCGAGAAGACCCTCAATGTTAGATATAAGGAGTTTAACTGTTCAAGTACCGGGTTTCCTAATTATCAAAGCTATAAGCACAAGCTAGGCATGTACAAGAAGCTTGTGGTCCGCACCAACTGTAAAGCGAGAATCACTGTGTCAAGGGATGATTTGGGTTCATTTTTTGTTCTCATGTTTGAGAAGGAGCACAATCACGAGCTCATAGACTGTGATAAGACATTTATTTTGCGATCCAGTCGTCAAATGAGCTATGCCAAGAAATCCGTAATAGAAGCTCTCCATTCGGCTGGTATCGGTGTTAGCGCTGTGTTCAATTTCATGGGGAAAGAATGTGGCGGCGTGCAAAATGTTGGATTCACGAAGAGAGATGCATATAATCACATGGACAAGGTCAGGAGGGAGACGAAGGTGGAGGATGGAGATGCAAGGCTGTTATGATTATTTCAGTGAGAAATTCAGTTCGGATCCTTTCTTTTTCTGCAAGTATCAACTTGACGACAGTGGGCGGTTCAGGGATAATCGATGTGCTTTGGACTTTGATGTCTTTGGCGATGTCCTGTCCGTCGACACCACGTACCGGACCAATAAATACAACATGATATGCATGCCTTTTGTAGGCATTAACCATCACACGCGCAATGTCATGTTCGGCATGGCTATGCTTTCGGACGAGACTACCGCAACATTCAAGTGGCTGTTCGAAACATTCTTATAGGCCATGCATGGGAAACAGCCTAAGGTAATCTTCTCTAATCAGTATAGGGCAATGATGAATGCTATTGATGTTGTGTTCCCCAAGTCCAAACACCATCTCTGTCAGTGGCATATAATGAAGAATTGTGCATCCAATTTTGGTAAGTTGCATGGGGATTCATCCTTCAAGTCATTATGGTACAAATGCATGGACCATGTGGAGAGGGTGGAGGAGTTTAACAGTACGTGGACGGAGATGATGGAGAATTACCAAATTCTCAACCGTGGGTGGTTTGATGGAATGCATAATATGCGAGAACGGTGGGCGTCGTGTTTTTCACGTGGCATTTTTACCGCTGGTCTCCTTGCCACTTCGCGGAGCGAGTCAACGAACAAGGTGTTGAAAGATGTTGTGTGTCACACTGTTGCCTTGATTGATTTTGTTAAACAGTATGAAGAAATTTTAAACAAGTGGCGAAGCACTGAGCGTACTGATGATGCATTTGGGATTTGGCAACCTGGGCAGGCCATCACTCATTGTGGCCTTCTTAAAAAAGCTGCAGCCGTATTCACCCGTACAATTTATAAGCAGTTTGAGCATAACCTAGCCAACTGCATCACCGTGGTTGTTGATGTGAAGGTTGTTGTTTCGTTACCCAACAATAATAGCAAGTACACGGCTAGATGCTGAGAGATAGCTGATTATGATCGCACTGGTGTTTAATTCAGTCACCCACGTAGCCACGTGTGATTGTAGAAAGTGGAAAACGGAAGGATTGATTTGTCGGCACATTTTGAGGATATACATCATTGAAAATGTGAACGACATATCCGATGCTATGATTTACCACAGGTGGACAAAAAGAGACAAAGATCTCAACATCTCCTTGCCACATAATACTGTCGAGGAGAGTGCAATGATGAGGCAAATGACCATTGGTAATGAGTTTTATGAGATATATGTCTGACCTCGTTTCTACCGGCTTGAAGGTCGACCCTGAAGCTTGTGAGCTATTCTTTGAACGAATGAAGGAAGTGAGTGAAGAATTTAAAAAAGTGTTGTGGACTAATGCTCACAATGGTTTGGCGGCTCAGGTGAAGCAAGTCCCTGTTACAGTTCCCCTGTTTCGCGATCCGAGAAGGATTTTGCCCCGTGGTTTTACCAATGTTAGAAAGCCAAATCCTTTCCTGTCAAAGGGCGTAAAGAGGCGTCGAAAATCCACTCCAAAAGGCAGACCGGGTACCCCCTTATTCACATTACCTTGTGTTGTGTTCTGTGTTGCTATTTTTTTAAGTCTTTTTATGGTGTTTTTATTTTCTATTGCAGCAAAGAAAGCAAAGGTGGATGAGACGTCGCCATTGAAAACCAAAGACTTCATGCCCCGAAGCAACGCGGACAAAACTGAAGGGGAGAAGGAGAAGGCCGGTGATTCCAACATTGATGACTATGATAATTATTTCATTCCATTATCGCTTTGACGTCTTATTTCAATGCTCAGAAATGTTGTAGCCATAATCTATTTTTAGAGAACTTGTTTGATTTTCATTCTTGTAATTAGGTGACGGAGCGCTGTCGTCACACACTTCGTACAAATAATATTTATAAAATACCTCTTGCCCAACAGGGTAGTAGTCAGTGGCAAGCGGGATCGTACCCAAGGGACCTGGCATAATGTGTTCTTCAGATGTTGCTCAACAAAAGGGTTTTGGTCACGAAGTATCTAAATAACCTGTACTCAACAAGTAACAATATCAAATAACAAAAGAGTTTGGATTGGGTTTCGAATCCATGATCCTAATTACTCTTTACTCGTTCATTGGTGCAAAGATATTCAATTAACTAATTTTATCACTTGGTTTAAGGCAAAGATTAGTTAACACCCTAAGGTCACGAAGTCACGATGTAAACACACTTAACCTATGTCTAATCAATTTTACAGATCTTGACCAGAAGGCAAGATCTCTTCTCTTGATCAGCAAAGTCACGAAGACACTTCAGTAATGATGCTGTCCAACAGGCATTAAGAATAAATAGACCCAAGACAGCCAAGAGGTAGGTCAATACCGACTGCTCTCCAACACCCCTTACCTTCTTGGGCACGAAAGACACTCTCGTTTTAATCCCAATTTCTGTTAATGATCTCAATATCTAGATGGTGATCAATCAACTTCAATATCAATTAAGTCTAGAATTAATCCTAAGTGTTTCGGGATCAAAATTAATTAACGAACTAACACAATTAGACCTCACAAGTTTGAACGAGTAATTTAGAATCACTTCATCTACATCCAACCCAAACAATAAACTTAGCTAGACATAATAGTAAATAAGAACACAAAGCAAATAAAGAAAAATAGACTTAGCATAAATCTGGAAAAGGGTTGCTGCCCAAAAGCGTAGTCAGCAACCAAGGTCTTGGCTTCACGCCAACAACTAAACTTAAAGCAGTAAAATACGAAATAAAAGTAAATTGCCCTTAGGACTTGTTTCTTCCTCACTTTCTCTCAACCTAGAATGCAGAACTAATGATAAAACCAGCATTGTAAACACAATGGAGCTAGCCATATATATAGGCGATGGAAAATTAAGGTGTAGGGAAGTTTCCTTGTTGATAAAGGTCTCTTCCATATATATCTCATCTGCCTTCTCTCTTCATGCATGCACGATACTTCTTTCCTTGCGTGGTGGATATATCCCTTGATTAGGCTCAGCTAGGATAAGGAAAGAAAGATCCAATCCTTATCCTCTTCCTTGAAGGAAAAGAATTCTGCTGCTACTGCTGGTCCGACTCGCATCCTGCCCTTCATCGTCTGCATCCTGAATTACCGCCGGTCTTGACCAAGATCCTGGCTCCTCCGAGTACTCTATCTGTTGGCTTAAGGATATGGGTAGGTGCTTCCTGACTTGTAGATTGGATATTCTGATGTTGCCCAGCTACAAGCTTCCAGCCCTATGCCCATTCGCATTGTATCACCATCTCAACAACAGATTTTCCATTGGATTTGCCCAACATCCACCTGTTCTTCTCTTCACAATATCTCTCGACTTGTGTGTCCTCCCAAACATATATTGACTCGATAAAGACTAAAAACACAAGAAAAATGCAAGAAAAGATGGACACAAATATGGGTTCATCATTAGGTGTAAGATCGAATTCCTGGGAACAACCTACCTCCAGTTTTCCTTTGTATTTTTAATTATTTCTGCATGCATGGTGTTTGACAAAATGCCACAACCACTTGTGTTTTTCGTTCTTTATTTCTTTATGCACGTATCGTGCTCGATGAAATGCCTGATTTTTTTTTCTTCTTTGCAATTGCAGCAAACTTTATTTGCTATTGCACTTATTTGCACCTCAAATGCTCGATAAAATGCCTGAACCATTTTCAAAGTTCACTACTTAATAGTAGGTAAGAAATACATAATATTTAGGCGTAGAAGCCATGCCATGGCACAATATGAGTGCGGAGATGCTTACGAGGATATCATAACATCTGTTAAAGATCGCTCTCATTAATCAATCCAAGTAATTCATGCCCTCATCGTCGGTGCTTGGGCACCCTAAAGCAAATACTTGTGCTTCAATATCTGAATCTGGCGAAGGTGTCGGGCTTGGCGGTTTCAACTCGATGAAGATGCGGCCCAAGTAGATCCAATTCGCCTCGCCTTCATGTCGGTAACACATTAATTGTGGATTTTCCTACACCAAATATTAAACAAGTAATTAATAGTAGAAAAAATATGTTCATCCTTTAATAACAAAGGTTAGCATTGTACCCTTGCGATGTTCTTCCATATAGCTTTTGATGCTTCCACTCTCCAGACCAATCTTATTGAACTTGGACGACATCCCCCATGTTCCAAAGAGCGTTGAAATTATTGTAACGTTGTTCCCACTCTCCAAGCTTACGACGCCACCCTCCTATGGAGATCACTGGCCCCCCGTTCATTTTCATTGATCTTTTTGCTCCAGGAAGCATCTCGTCTCTGGTTAAACCTTGAATTCATTCCAAATGTAGAGCACCTAGAGCCCTCTCATCCACGCTTCTCGACCACAGACCCGTGTAAAAGACTTCGTCTTGTGAGATTGCTGTTACGGGTGCCATTTTTTGTGCCCAAATGCTAAGTGCATATTGTTGGCATACATTCATCCTTTCTTATAGATGAACATGGTAGTAGACAATGATGTGACTACTCCCCATTAATAGACATATGACTTATCATTATTTAGGTGTTGAAAATGCATGTGACTGTCTTCTTTTACCATTATTTAGGTTGCCACTATGCATTTGGTGTCATGTGAAGTCATTTTACAATTTAGTTTTGACGTAGGTGAAACCATTATTTTTACTATGGCTAAAGTAATAATGACACGAATTAGAAACAATAAAGTCGAAATTCATCCATGGCCAAATACAAGATCATATCACGTTGCAAACAATGCAATAAATTCTTTCATGGCCAAAGAAAAAGTTTTATTTTACACGTACATAGAAAAAGCACAACTATCCGCCATAGCAAAAGCATAACTATCCGCCATATGGTCGAAACAGCAACCTCAAATCATCGTAAAATGACTCCTTCCGATTTTTGTACACAGCGGCTAACGGGCACGCCTAAAATAAAATAAAAAAATAATGTTAGTATGTGAGATTATTTTCCATTGCCATAGAACATGATGATGATGGAACTTACACTCAATATTCGCTGCCACCCCAGTTTAATTTTCGGTGATACCTTCCCAGTGTTGTCGTCGTTGTTGATGTCCTCATGAGCCATCAAATAATTAATTGTACGCCACCTTGCTGTGAACTCCTCAACTTTCCGCCACAATGAAGGAATGGGGAACTCTTGGCTAGTTTCTCGCAGCATAATTTGTTGCACCCTTTGAATTGCGGAGCGCTTATTGTTGCCGCCTTGGATCCAAAATCCTGGAAGCCACTGCTCCTTCAACAACGCAAGGAAATATGCCTCAACTTGCTTAGTCCATAGGCCATTTTCATCACCAAAATACTCCGGTCATTGCTTACAGTAACTCATTATTTTTTTGGACTCTCTTACATCTACGGAGATGACTCTTTAGAACATGAATTTATAACGTAAGTAGTAGTTGGAATTGGAATCATTCTACTGTAAAAGCAATTTTATTGTGTAGCTTTATTTCATGCATGTGAGTATTGGGCCCCAAAGATGCAGATTTCATATGATGTTAGATTCTTTACATTTCCAAGAAGGAAATCCTTTTTTTCTTAGTACGTTTAATATAGTTGAGCCAGATTCTTACTCCATTTTCTCCATTTCCACAATATAATAACATAAAACCAATAATTTCAGAAACTACATTAACCATACATAATCAAACAACAAATACACTACGGTAGACCGTACACACCGGCTGCATTAATTACAAAATATAACGAAAGACTTGGAAGATGTGGTGCAAATACAACTTGGATGCGACGAGACATCTTTTTTTCTACAACTTTTCCATTGCGATCTGCCATTTTTTGTTCGACAAAGCTCATGAACAACCTCGTGTTGACACAGTTTGCCCAAGAAATGCCCAATGCAGCTTGTACATGTCTTCCCGATGTCATTAACCATTCACCAACACAAAATACATCTGAATTTGGAATTACGTCTGTCACGTGATTTGTAACAACTACGGCCACTTGAAACTTGTATGCCATTTCCCTGAGTTTTCCAGATATTTTAAAGAATAAATGCATTCTTTCCCTCAACATCTTTGAGTTGTTATCGAACACTCCTCTAAAGAACGAAGCAACTGAGTCAATAATATGAGCCTTATATTTGAATTGGGAATGTTACCTTCTAGGCGTGGCAGTATGTCTTCCAGGGTTTCGATACTTGCGACACATTCAATAAAAATATTGTCGAACACTTTATCACTGTTATGCCCTCGTTGGAATGCTAATTGGTGCAGACGCCTCATTGGAAATGGCATCTCAGTGTGCAAGTATAGACCCGAACCTTGGAGGCCACCTTTGTTCACCGGAAGTTGCACATTCAGTAACAATTGTAGGGCCAATTGAGTCTTCCCGACTCCGCTTTCTCTAACTATTTCTGTTATCATACCGCACAGAATGCCGTCATCAAAGCTCGCATCCAGCCTAGGGCAGCCCATGCTAAGTTTCGGTGCAGGCGTATGGCTAACGGGGATTAAATGATGAAGATTTTCAACCGAATCGTGTTCCATATTTTGTTTACCCTTTTTTTACGTGATTTCCATACGAGTAGCTTGAAAATCTGCGGCATGCATTAAATAATACTTTTTTGCTTCTCACAACTTAGTAGTCCAATAATTTTCCATCACTAGGCTCTAAATAGGCTTTGTCTTGTTAGGTATCACATGCACGCCTATTTTCCATCCCCACTAAACGCCAAGGGCCCCGCCTTTTGCTCAGGAATCCGCACTGTTGACTTGACCTATTTTGTTTTGGTGTGAATGTTGATTGCAGTAGGTAAGGAATCTCCACTATTTGAAGTGGTATCATTTCAATCAGGTGCAATGTACTGAGAAATGGCGTGAAGATGGAAACTACTTTCAATGCAAAATGAGTGAGTTCACGTACGACAGTGAAAATAAGATGTCGACAGGAAATAGGCTTCATTAACTTGTTCACAGAAAGTAGGATACATCACGTCTAAAAGAAATGAAACATCGAAGAAGATACATGGAGGCGGAAAGTGCCAACATTTAGTGCAAATACTGATATAACATAACCAAGTGCGACAGGATGGAAAAAACTTCATCTCAGATTTTCATCCTTCATTGGCCTCGTGGACCACTCGGATGATGAAGACCCCTTCCTCTCCATCTGGATTGAAAGGGTGTTCCCCATCCATTCCAACCTCCCACGGCCTCTTCTCCCCGTCCAACCTCTTGCCGTCATAAATAAATGTGTAGTGAAAAAAGGGGCTTCTTCTTCAACTTATGATATTCGGTGAAGAGCTTCTTGAATAGTGTCGTCAATTTCGGTGCAAAATACCATGTGTTTGAATCCTCACCCTACGCCGAAACGAATGACCAATTAAACACACAATTCAAATTACATTGTTGTGCTAAAACTCAATATTGAGAAGGAACGATTCACATACTTCTCGGTGAACAAGATAGCAAGCTTGTCGACGAAAAGAGAAGCTTTATAAACTGAAAAAAAAAATTGATTCTCACCACAGCAACAACTTTGATTTTGATTCTCGCATTTAATTCGATCGGGTAGGGCCTTTCCTTCGATGCCATATTCTCCTCTTTTGCCTAAGTTGCCGTCGATCCTAATATGAAAGTCGGCGATTTTGGTTTGTGGTTAGGGGAATGGTTATGCCGATTTTTATACCCAATAAAGTATAATTTTATATTAGATAAAATAATTAATTATTTAGTCCCTCAAATGCTACACACCAAACGGTCAAAGGTGAAGTTCCCAATGACCGAGTTACCCTACAAAAAAAAACCCCAAAAAAAAGGTTTAATTAATTAGAAAATTCTAGAGAGTCATCACATATGGCCTTTGACATTCCAATTTGGCCATGCCAAAATTAATTGTAATACATGGCCAACTTAAATACACAAAATTTGGCAATGGCTATATGTAATAATTGTAAATTCATGTAAATGAATGTAAGGATTACACTAATTCAGAAGAACCAATTTTCCAGAGTTATGCTTTGGTACTATCATAGTGGAAGGTAGGCCTCGTGTTGTGAATAACTTACAATTTCGAATGAGCTCTCGAAATATATTACCACAATTGAATTACCATGCTAGTAAAAATATCTTCAATTTAGTAGCCATTGTGATTTACAACGTACTTGGGTATGACCATTGGTTGATAAATTTCACTGGCAAATATCTCGAATGGCTTACTTTAATTTTTGTAAGGTTATCATGGCATTAAGCACAACCTAAAGGTAGAGCTCCAAATAAGTGTTTCAATAGTGACTATTCACAATTTGCCTTCAACCAATCCTTAATTGCGAAAACCCTCGTCTACCGATTATATAGAGGGTTATTTGTCAATCACTTTATATCTCAAACTTATTATACTGTGACATGATCAAACTTATTATAATAAAGGTGACAACGAAGTAGAGGCCAATTTACGTTAAACTACAAATATTGATGGCCATCGACATGTTTTCATTTCAACGTATGTGAGCATGGCCATGTTTATTTCCATCGTATTTGACATTGGCCGCTCGAACTTACCTCATTCAATCAACATTTCTACTTAATATAAGGTTTCCATCTCCACTGTTTGAAAATGGTCATACAACTTGCACACTTTGAAGTGAAGCAAGAGTAATCAGTTTGACAATTGTACTCTAACATTGGAAGAAACTAATATGATCATGACACATGTGTTCAACTATTTCAATAATTACAAACTAATATTCAATATTCATTTACATCGCTTGTTTGACTACTTTCTTCAAGTAGCCATCATAAATAAATGTTTACGTACATATTGCCATGACCAAACAAGTTTAGGCGATAATAATTAACATGACTAGTACCAATTCGAACTCAAATGAACATGGCATACTGAATTAGGGATTCAAAAAACTCTAAATGTGTGTGATGTAAGATGGTCATGTTCATTATTGCTACATCAACGCACCCCGTGCACACTGTCAAGCAAAAATTTACTTCCCAAGTTCCTATATTATTGCAACGTGTATGTGATTCAATGTACTATGGCTGGGAGGTTCCCAATTTCCTGTAGAAAATCCAATTTCTGGTTGGCCATTGCGATCTTCAAAAAAAGTAATAACCGCCACTATTGAATAATGTGGATATGCTTCAATGTACTATGGCTGAGGGATTCTACACACATGATAACATTGGCCACAACATTTTAATGTGTATAGTTTGATAGTAATGCATGATTCTACATTAGTTTGGAATATCGTAACAGACACACAACTCTTCCCGTAACTATCGAAGTTTCTCCAAATGTTGAAGTTCAATACTCTACTCCATAAGTCATAGTTGTCTTCGAATGGTGAAGTTTCCTTTGATTGTTTGCTTTAATTGGGGTGTTTGGCGTTGAAAGAGAATCTAATCACCTTAAATTTCTTATAAGGGTTTAACAAAACTCATTGCCAATGACGACAAGATATGAAGTCATTATGGCCAAATCGACTATTCAGATTATAATGATATGTCGTTGGCTAGTGAGAAATTATGGCTAGATTTTCATGGCTAGTCAAAATTGGATAATATATCATTAAAATAACAAGGGATCTTACAGGAAATTGTAAGTCCACAACTATCTGATGAACTAATTGAGCTCATTTAAAATTTGGGACACATTAACGACAACTAGCCTTCTATTGATACAAGCCTTTTTTAAAAAGGTTTAAAAAGTAAGCATTAATTGTTAAATTTAGTAAGTCAACATCTTCCAAATTTGGTGCCAATATGAAATAAATATGAAATCATAGTGGCCAAAGTATCGTATTCCATCTTTTCCACAACATCACTTTGGCTTTGCCAGTTAAGAGATGCATTCTCGTTGGCCAAAATTCTACAAAAATGTAGGCAATTGTAATTGACTTTAAATGCTAAAAAATCTAATAAAAATATTACAAGACGTACGAAATTGGGAGTAACTACTACACAAACACAATAAAATAAAGTTTAAAAAGAAGTGAAAAAAAGGCGGCAATGTCTAGCGCCAAAATTGAAAAGATTGACTTTGCTATTTATATTCCAGCATCACGTTTCTTGTTATCTTCCAGCAAATTAACTTCAACTTTGAATTATTTTTCTACTCAAGTATGTCGTCCTCTTCCAGTGCGAGTAGCTATCGAACCACGGGTTCCCCTTCAACGGAACCACAGAGGTGGTGCTTCACCCACGACATCGACCTCAAGGTCGTACCTTCAAAGACGCCGAAAAATCCATTCCGTCGGTATTTGGCGTGTCCGATTTGTGGATTTAAAACATTTATCGACCCGGAAATACTTCCGTACCAAAGAAAATGCGTTGCGAATCTCATGGTGGAGCGGAACTACTACGCCAAAATGACGAAGCGCTTGAAGGTCTGTGTGTATGTGCTTTTGCTGATTCTTCTTTTGTTAACTGCCATTTTTGTCATATGGAGAAGTTCCCAGCGTTGTGGGTATAGGGGAAGGGGAATGGGTAGATTGATGTAGGGTTCAGTGTATGTATGGTGTTTGCGAAAAGGCCTCAATCAGATTTTCTTAGGGTCGAGTTTAATGTGTTTGGAAAATGCCGTCTTTCACCATCCCAAGCCGTTGCGTGGCTTGTTGTTGTCTTCTTCAAAGGTGTTTCTTCAATGCCGTTAATGAAATTTTAAATTTTCTTTGTACTAATATTACAGTGTATGTATGTTGCTTGTGAAAATGCCTCAATGAGCTTACGAAACTCATGTCAATATTTTCTAAGCACATTAAATTGTATGTTTGGCATGTGAAAAAGCCTAAATAACATTTCAGAACTCATATTTATAGTCTGGTTTTTTTTAGTCGTAAGGATTTACATTCATTGAATAATTGTCCGGAAACAATAGTAGAGTTCATAATTTAGTTAAAAAAACAGTAAATACATAGTATAGTTCATCCATTTCTTTCCAAACAATTGAGGCAAACCCTGAGTTTTAATATTTCCAAATCATTTGTTTCCTAACAAACACAAAAAATTTACCCTGCCTAAATATATCACTTCTTGCCTACTAGTATAAAATCCAGGTGCAAGTATACGTGCAAGTTTTACATTGTTGACAGCAAAAATTACATAGTTAGTGATTCCCACAAAAGCCTAGTACAACTCTAGGCACATCGACTTCGTAAAAGCCAAAAAGGTTTATCAAAAAATGAAGCCACGGATAAATCATGCTACCTTCAATTCCGCAGCCTCGAGTTAAAGAACTCGGCACAGTAGTAATTCCTGCTACTTGCACTAAAACCACCACATGACAAATAAGTGACTGGACGACCCGCAGCTAGACAATCGATGAATTTCATTGATAAATTCCACAATCTATGCTGTTTGGCTGCTGCGGCGTGTCTGGATTTTCAATGATATCCCATACATTCTTGGCCGGGCCATTGAAGTGGGTCGCACCGGCTGACCGACACATCCAATCGAGCCTGAACGACATACGGACAAACTGCTCCTTCACTGCCTGCCATCTCCTTCGAGACTGGCACATCGAATAATAAATAACAATCTCCTGCTCAGAGATCCGTATGACGTACGCAACGAAGTGATTTACAAAGACCCGTGCAATCCCAAACACCTGATCTACATCTCTCCACAGTTTCCCAAGCAGAGAAGGCCTCCTTCCCTCGATATATGTCATCAAAAAAGAGCAATATGGTGTTACATCGACTTCAAACATATAGAACTGCAAGATAAATACAAGTTACAACATGGCCGCTGCATTTTCAACGAAAAATTCAACCAATTAAAGTAAGGTTGGAAGGGGAAAACTATACCCAAAACCAACTCTCAACCATGGCCCACCGTTTAGTGAATATGTGCGGTTGGATATTTGCTGTGTAAAGCAATAGATTCAACAAGGCAGCGCAATTCTGCAATAATTCATGAGAATGAGATTGTTAAAAAAGCAACACATGAGGCCATGTTGTGGTTCAAGTCAAGCATAGCACTGAAATCATGGGTGAAAAATACATAATCTATCCATTTTAAAGGTAGTCACATACAGATAACCTATAACTGGTTTGTAACACGCTTTTACGAAACTTCATTCATGTAAAAGGAGATATGACAACTAATGTCTAATCCTCTAGCTATTATAATGTAAAAAATTAAAGTAGACGAGGTAAGAAAATAATGCAGGTCGACTAGGTCATGAAAACCTAACAATCCTGCTACTCAATATTAGAATATATGAAAAAAAAAATCATTAAAATTGAAGTTCAAAAGGTGCCACAGATATCCAATACCCATCATAAAAGTCCTCAATTCAGAAATTATAATGCAATAATGGAGAACTTACATTCGTCATCAACCAGGCAAATTTTTGGCTTGTCAAAGTGTTAAAAAACTATTGTCAAAGTGTCAAAAAACGGGCAAAAACTACGTAGTTTGAATACACTGCAACAATTAATAAAATCTTTGTAGTACTAAAATAGGCCATGCATAAAATGAATGCGGGTGAAAGTGAGAATAAAAAATACGAAATACCAGATTTTAAAAAGAAATATACCTCTCCTGCGGTGGTGGGTTCGCATACCAAGTAAGAAAGGGCTGGACATATGTCTGGTGGTATGTCTGTAGTGGATCAAACATGTCAAAAACCGAGGCAAATCGGGTACCAATCACAAGGGTCTTCCTACACTGCGGGCCACGCCTCTTATCATTCACCGACGTCGAGCCTTCGCTGCTAGAGGATACCACGAGTGGGTTTGACCTAGTGCTGTATCTTCTTTTGATTTCATAACAGGTCTCACCGAGCCTCACCCCATCACCCACATTCTCCACCCCCTTACCCACTAACTGCTCATCCGCCACATGCATATCAACCCCGACTACATTGTCAACACTTTTGGCATGATCAACGGCCTCCACTAGTTTTGTCGTGCCTAAGATATCATCGGATAGGATCTCCACTAACTTACCCAACTCCTCCATATCAACTTCCACATCTTCTGTACGATCTGCTTCCTTTTGGAATTCAGCATGCAAGTCATCACCAACTGCACCATTGCCATCTAAAGCATCTACCTCTTTTGCTGCAGATTCACCGGCTACTCCATCATCTTCATCAGCATCCGCCGCATTTGAATCATCACCAACTGTCGCATCATCAGCATCGGCAACTGCATCAATATCATCAGCATGGTTGGACGATAACTCAACAATCGGAACGTTCATAAGCTTATCATCTTCAACAAAGATCTCTTCAACACTATCATCCAAATCTATCGGTGCATGGTCACCTTCTGCACCGTTCTGCCCTTCTTCGCAAGCTGCATCTAAACCACCCTTCAAACTAACTTCCATACTTCTACTCATGTTTGAATGCCCACTCAAATTCCTGACAAGATCCAATATAGCCACAATATTTTTATTCATCACACCCATCTGATCATTCATGTCACACCATTTCTGATTCATATCCCTACAGGATGCTTTCAATTTATCCATCCTAAGAGTCATTGCATGCATGAACCTTTCCTGAGCGTTGAAACCCCAAAATATTTCAAAATTACGGAAAATGCAAAAATGGAGCAATAATCTAAGGCATGGCAGATAATGAGTGAAACGGAAAATCTGACCAACATTGGAAGACGAACAAGAATCCAAAAACCTCAAAATTCGGTTTCCCACTGCCCTTTTTCTTCACTAATCTGTTCATCCTCTCACAAGCTTTGTCAAACTCTTCGACGAAATATTTGTAGCTCCAAAACCCCCAAGGAAACTGCATTATGGATTTCAAATCATCGCATGCATGCAAGTACTTCAAATCCAACTTCTTCGACTCTAAATCGCGGGGAAACAAAACCCCGTACATGAATAACACGTGGGCCAACAAAAGACAAGTCTTCCCACCCCCTGCTCCACCTTCACTATCATCCACAACTTTCTTGAAAGCGTCCTTAACATGCCTAATGGTCAATGTCTGAACACTGTGGAAAGTATTTTCCCATAATGACGAGGTTGTGGGAAATTCTTCCACTGGGCCAAACTTCAACTCGGAAAGCAAGTAAAAGTCACGGGGACCGAAAACAACCTCAGAATTATTGAAATTAAAAACCAACACTCCCTTGCGACGCTTTGATCGGTTCAATAATTTCATGGCATGATAGAACAACTGACCCTGATAGTTATGAGGGGAATGCTGTAAATTCAATAACTGACCAAAGGGACCACTCCTAAATTTCTCAAAATTCTCCACATCTAGGCAGTCACTGATCAATTTAATCACAAACTCGGAATGGCAACGGGCCGCAACAACAGCACCTACACAGTTAATAATTCATATAAATACCAAAATTCTCCACCATTCAAGGGTTAAAATAAAGTGTAAATTTAAGAAACCAACAGATCAAAATCATCTACAGAAATTCAAAGCACCATGCACACACTATTAGAACAAAACAAAGCAACTCTTCAACACCACGACACTCAAATCTTTAATGCAAATTATCTTTTCCAATTCAAACACACAAGAATTTAGCAACTACGTCACTGAAATTTCTGTTTCTCCATAAAAAAAAGCATCAAACCTTGAACCAAATGACAAAATTCGAATTCCAAAAAACAAGATACGTACTCAAACAACACTTCTCACCACTTGACCAAACCCTAGCATCCTAACAGTCAACCATATGACACAAAACAATAACAAATAAAACTCCAAAAATATAAACAAAACGATCAAAAATCACCAAATGCTCATAAATCATCAAAAAGAAAAAACTAAGGCAAAGGCTTCGAAAGTTACCTTCCGAAGGCATAGCTTCAAAACCACAAACAAGAATGGAAAATGACTTCACAATGGGATGCTTCAAGCTACCACGCCGTGGTCGGCGTCGCCGGCAAAATTCCTCTCACTCTTCAAATTCACGCCGCCTTCTCTATCCCCGGCCGGTCTCACCCCTCACTCCAAAATAATCGACGGCAATCAACTTGGAAAATAGGAAACCAACGCCTTTTCAACCCAATCGGTTCAAAACCGATGACAATATTTTCTTCAATCAACGGCGACGCCTTCCTCGTCGATTTCCCATGGATCCTCCTCGATATGAACGTCGACCCTTCAACAGCGCCCTTCTCACCTTCTCTCAAAACAACTACACCGCGAAATAGGATACAACGATATTCTCCACCTTCGCCGCCTACACTACTACACGGTCGTCGTCGCCGGACTAGGGAATGCAAGGAGTCGCGAAAGAGTGCTATCGCCGGTCTCTCTATACTTTCTCTATCTAGAAATGTTAAATTCAAATGTATTGTGTAGATTAAAGAATAAAGGGGTTGACCCAATATCTATTAACCCTATTTTTAATTCAAAAGTATTGTACCCCAAATAAATTAATGGACAAAAATGAAAGGGCATTTAATGCAGTGTACTTTCAGTCAAAACTAACTAATTATTCAGGTAAAATATTAAAATTAATTGTATAACAACTTTAATTACCTTAGCCAACTATTTTATTATGTTAATTGGTACATACTAATGTCATATACGTCTTGGCCATGATAAATTACCTTAAATTAATTGGTATAAATGACTAACCAATAATCAAAGCCATGGTCACAAAACCCTAATTCCTCCAAAACTATTTTTAAAGGACAAAAAATATAATTTTAGCACTTAGGAAGTAAAAGTAGTAAATATAAAAAGAACATACAACTTATGCATCAATGTGTTTATTATAAGTGACTACTTTTAAATACAAAAAATTATGGGCCATAGATAAACACATTAATTTGATGTGTTAATTAAATACAAAATCGACCCACCATTATCCATGCCACACTTAAAATTTTTAATGCTACCTCAAATTATCTTTTAGTAGTAAGCCTTAAATGTTATTAGTTTTATTATATGGTACTACATTCATAATATTACAGAACATGAAATCAAATCACAATTTACCCACTTAATTAACCACAAACATCATCATCGCCATAATTAATAGCCTAAACACATAAAAAATGAATTTATTAACCTACACAAATAATTCCTAAAACAAATATAAGAAACAGTACATTAATTAATATAACAAAATTATTAACCTAATAAACACAATTATTTAACTCAACAACTTAAACAAATAATAAACGGTAACTTAAATAATTCAACTGTACATATAATAAGAAACGGTCAATTAAATAATATAACCAACTAATTAAGCTAATTAATAAAATTACTAAACTAAATAGCCAAACCAAATAAATAACGGTAAATTATATAATATAATTGTACATTGAAGATATATTTGAATTAATGCTAATTAATCATCATAACTATAATTAACAAGTTTAAGAATAAAGTCAACAAAATAAATAAATACAAATGACAAGACAATAAAATAGAATATAACATTTTTTAATGTAGGATAACAACAAGTGGTGGAAAATACATAGATATATGTGCCCAACCATGGTTGGACACACAAATAAAAGAAAATCAAAAACACTATTTTCTGGATTAAAATTAAATCAAAAATATTTAATAAAATAAAATGTCTTGGATGAATCTTAGCCATTGGAGTAATACATCTCATGCATATCGGACGAAGCCTACCTAATCCCATGAGTCCCTTACAGGCATACCATAATGATGTCTCATTTTCCGGATGTAATTCAAATAAAGATATATAGAAAGTGATGATGAAGCTGAGCATTCGCACTGAGAGGAAGATAGACCCGGATCTATCTTTGGAGAATGTAATTTTAGTGGGGTCTTAGATAGATTCATGTTAAAAATTTAAAGGTAATGATAAACGGATGTTATCCGGACAATTATCAGTTTTAGGCTTGAAAATCGGTCCAATCAATATTATTTAAAACCGTCGGTTTTTTTATTTTCTTGTTTTACTATTGTATTCCTTAATTAAGCTCAAATGAAAGGTTATGCTAAAATCGATTAAAATATAATTTATAATCAATAAATAGATTAAAAAAATTATAGTCAATTAATAAAATTATTTACAAAAAAAAATGATGGGTGTAAGGAAACTATAACCAAAAAATAAAATTCAAAAAACTAACGATTTTAAATAATATTGGTTGGAGTGATTTTCAAGCTTAAAATCGGTAGTTGTCTGCACAACAATTGTCCATTTGTCATTATTGAAAATTTAATAATAGGGCACATATTTTATGTTGGAGAAATAATTTTAAAGACTTGGAGAAATAAATTCTAAAGACCGGATCTATCCAATCATAGACAATGACTGAATAATTTTATGTTGTTATTATTTTGTATTTCTAATAAATAATAATAAAAATACTTAAATTAAATAGAAAAATTTAAAAATGATAATTTTATTGAATTAAATTAAAAAACTTATAACAATTAAGATAAAAAAAAAGTTAATCGAACAATTTTTACGTTGCTCCTCGTCCTCATCCAATTTGAAAAACGAACCCCTAAAACTCTTTTTTTTTTTGTTAAAAGAGTGGAATTTTTTAGGTGAAGAGTAGAATTTTTGAGGTGAAGAGGGAATTTTGGTGTGAAGGATAATAAATTAAAGGGGGTGTTTATAGTTGAAGAATAAAAAAAACAGTTGGAATTTTTTTTAATTCTGAAATTAAAAAAATAATAATGGGATGAATGGGGACACGCTACGTGTCCCCAAAATCAACACAAGTGAGGTCAAGAGCGGTGTCGAAAGAACGACACCACTCTCGACACCGGCCATCGACCCCAGTGATCGACACCGCGATGTCGAGTGGTTGGAGTCGAGCGGGGGATCGACACCGCCGATCGACCCCCGTTACACATGCTCTTATATTTTTTTGCAATTTAAGATGATTTTCATAATGGAGATGATACGTTATGACAGTGGGGTAGCCAGACTTTTTTTGGGTGGAGGGGGGGGGGTTCCAACTTGTTATAACCTTACAATTTGTAAGCGAAAATTAAAAAAGAAAAAGAAATGAATAAGTATAATTTAAAATTATTAAATTACAACTTTAAAGTAACATGTTAGCTTTGATAATTACAAGTTACAATTTTTGAATGTAGAATCAATAAGTAGCTTTGTCACATAGTCAATGTTTGGTTGGGCATTTTTGGAGCATGTAAAGCAATTCACTTAATTGAATACATTACTTGTTGTTTGGTTTGGGTACTGAGTTAATTATTACCCTTACTTGAGGGTAACCCAAACCCCAAAGATGTTACCCTCCAAACTAGAGGAGTAACAAATTTCTTTCCTCTCCGGATTCATTTCCCTTACATGTGATTCTTTCCATTTTTGAACCAAATACCCTATAAAAGTAACGGTTATTGTTACTATTCATTCTTTTGACTTGATTTCATTCCATTTCCATTCCTCTACTTAAACCAAACGATCTCTTAATGTTTTGGTTTGAATAAAATGAATTCCACAGTAGTTAGAAATCTAAACCAATTACTCAAATGTCGAACAAATTATAAAATACTAATAATGTGTGTTGATTCTTGTAAAATATATAGTATCAAGTCTTTAGAATTTATTTCTCCAAATATACATCCAAGCTTCTCATAAACGAGATGATTTGAATCAAAATCACAAATTCAATCCATAATAATATTTTTTATTATAATTTAATTAAAATTACATATATACCTCTACTATTTTGACAAATAGGTGGGTCCAAGGACCCCATGCCCCATGCTCCCTCCACCACTGCATTTTGATGTGAACAATTCAAACGTGAATATGAGTTAGACCTGTTCACGGTTCAAGGCCCGCCGGTTTCGGGCCTTGAACCGCCGGTTCACAATTAGGAGGGCCTTGAACCGTAACCGGCCCGTCAACACTATTGCCAGTTAAGGAAACCGCCGGTCCCGGTTCCAGATAAAAACCGGCCGGTTTCGGTTAAAACTGCCATTTTTTTTTAATTAATCAACTCTTATTCTTCCTTCTATTACTATATTACAAACACCTTACAAAAACAAGAACAAAACAACTAATTTAATAGAAAGGTGAAATTGAAATATTATAAACAAACAAATTAACAAACACAATTAACACATTAAGATTTAAAATTAGGAGAAGATATTACACACCAACAAAGTGACAAACACAAATAAGTCTAAAACATTAGGATTAGGAGAACTAACTAACAAACACAACAAACACTAACTTCAATTGTCCTTGAAATCGAAAATAAACACTACAAATACAAACATTACAAACATTACAATGTGAAATATCACCGGAGAATGTGTGAAAGACTCTCAATTCGATGCTTCTTTTCAATGTGACCAACTAGCTTGCCGTAACCTCCACCGGTTTGCCACTTAAAATCACAATTGCAATAATTGCAAACAACACGATATGTTGGCTTTGTATAGTCCGGCAATGGCTCATCATGACGGGTGTAGTGTTTGGTGAAGAGCTCACTAAAACTAGATGGGCAAGGAGGCATTATTTTAGAATACACTTTAAAATGAAGACTTGGTGAAGTTGGTGAAGTTGAAGAAGAAGATAGAATAATTAGAGTTGGAGATGGTGAAGAAGAAAATGATTGAAAAATAGAAAAGTGAAAGAGAATGGAAAAATGAAGAAAAAATGAGGAAAAGGAAAAGAGAGGCAGATGCAAAGTGATAGAATGGGGTGTATTTATAGATATAATTTAGGGTTTGCCAAAAAAAAATTAAAAAATATCGCAAACTGCCGGTTCAGCTCAAAACCGGCGGTTTCCGGCACAAAACCGGCTTTTAAGTACAGAAAAAAATGAGGTTTCTAGGCACTTTTTTGGAGTTTTTTATTTTATATATTTTTCTTGTTTTTTTGCTATTATATGTTGGATATACATATTCTAAGACAATCTAAGAAAAAAAATGAAAAAAATTTAAGTACTCCTTGTATTAAAAAAATAAAATGAATTATTAGGAATATTGTTGGAATTACAACACAAGTTACATATTTGATAGTTGATACATTACAACTTCATACATTTCATTTGAAATTACTTCTACTTTCACAACATTTTTCTAAACTTCTAATACATTAAGTTACATTTGAAAATAAAGAAAAAAAAAGATTTGAGCTCAATCTTATAATTAAAATTGAGTTGCCTACGTATCCTCATAGAGGAAAAATCAAAGTCCACGTAGTTCGATTACCTTAATCATGCCGTCTAGTTCTCTTCCGCCTCGGATCAATCGCTCTCGGTGAACTCTTCATTCTCGCTCTCGTCTACATCATTCCAATCATTTTCTTGAGCTTTAAGATCCGCCCTCGCCCAATCATTGACCACAATCGTAGCTTCGACGTTTCTTGGTTTCAAGCTTGATCTTCTTTGGTCTAACATGAGTCTACCAAGGCTAAAATCTTGTTCAACGGAGACGGTGGATGCGGGAACGGCAAATAACTCCTTCGCCACTATAGAGAGAATTGGATACTCCGTTCTCTTGGACCACTGCTTCAATACGTCGATTTGTGGAGTGCTAAATTCAACACCAAAAATAAAACGACAACCCAAATACATATCCAATTCACTATTACCTTGACCCCTAGAGAGTTCATAAGATCTATCTTGGTACATGGTACTTAATTTTTGAACTAAAGGATCTAAAGAGTTCATCATATCGAATGGTAAATATGAAGAGGTTGGGTACTAGGAGGTGGCATTTGATTTATGTCAAGAGTACTATGAGTTGTCCTATATTCGGCAAAAAGAGATCTTAAGGTTCTTTCTAACTCATCTTTTATTTGTTGTACATTAGGAATATCAAAGAAAATACGTTCTCCGTCAATTTGTACGTCTAAAAAGTCCATTTGCGTGAAAGCATCATAATAAATATCTACCATTTGACAAACACCATCATATTTCCATTTAGGATCCAAACACTTAGCTACCAAGAAAATATCTGGAATATATGTAAAATATTTTAGCCATTTTTGCACCATAAAATAAATCACACCTTACAAGTTTGGTTTAGTAAAACAATTCTTAAAACTAAGAGCAATATACATGCAATGTTCCAAGATACGAACGGAAGTACAATAATAAACACCCGATAATTGAACGGTGGCATTGTTAAGAACCTTCAACAAACCATATAAATCCATGCATTGATCCCAATGAGAAGGTAACAAGGTTAATTGAGTAGTTGCAAATTCTTTTCTAAAAAAGTCGCATAAATGTTCTTTATACTCTATAGTACTATTAAGCATGTCGTAGGTCGAATTCCAACGATGTGATACGTCTCTAACAAAACTCCTATGTTGAAGATTTTTTTGATGACAATATTTTTGCCATTTTTTGCTTAAATCTATCTTATTATGCAACATTGCAACGACTTTTCTAATTGGTTCAACCGATTCATTAAAAATATCAAATGCATCTTGAACACATAAATTTAAAATATGACAAATACATCTACTATGAAAATATTTCCCTTGAAAAGTAGGACTACAAGCCGTAATTAATTGGGGAATACTAGAGGTATTGGCCGATGCATTATCAAAACCAACCGAAAAAACTTTATTAATCAATTGATATTCATTTAAAACGGTAATAATAATTAAAGCAATATTATTTGCCGTGTGTGGATCATCGAACTCCCTAAATGCAATCAAACGCTTTTGTAACGTCCATTTATCATCAACCCAATGACATGTAATTCCCATATAATTATTTTTATGATAACAATCCGTCCAAATATCCGCACAAATAGAAACTTGATGATCTAAACGCATCAAATATTTCATTAACTCTTTTTTTTTTATCAAAAGCTTGTCTCCTAATACTCCTAAGCATGTTACTTCTACTAATTTTTTCGGCGGGGGACAATATGCATCTTTTATCGATGATTCATACGTTATTCTATCGGCATAATTAAAAGGTTGTTTTTTCATAGCACAATATCTAGCCATAACATCTTCGGCATGCTTATGATCATATTTAAATAAGACATTAGAAGGCGTACCTGTCACCGAAGTTGTTGATCCACGAAGTTGTGTTTGGCTTTGTGGAATTCCGTATTCCGTCGGATGGCAAGTCTCCACGTGTCGCCTTAGTGTGTCGTAGCCTCCTTCGTGCGAAAATTTGTAGACATTGTTGAAATAATTGCAAAATGCATTGAATTTTTTTGGTCCTTTGTCGGCGTCGGGATCGTTGCTTGAGCTTGTCTCGTCAATTCTTGGCAATTTCTTGAAGTGCTTGAGGAAGATATCCGAAGTTAGAGGTCTACCACTTGGTGCTTGAACTTCTTCTTCCTCTCCGGCGGCGGCGTTAGATTGTTGTTGAGATTGCCGGTTTAAAAGCGCCTCTTGCCTATGAACTTCTTCATACCACTCTTCATCTTCTTGTTGTTTTTGAAGTTGTTCGACATAGGCTCTATCAATTTCTTCCGCCACTTGTTATCTTCTTAATCTTCCTCTTGTGGATCGAGATGGAGCACGAGCATTGCCGTCTTGATTTTCGGCAAGACCCTTGCCCTTATCGACACGAGATGAGCTCAACATAGTGGAGAGTGGTGGTGAAGGTGGACGTGAAGGTGGTGAAGGTGGTGGCGGCGTGGCGGTGGAAATGGAAGTGTAGAGAGTTGGTGATGGTGGAAAATGGAAATGGTGACACAATACTACAAATAACACAAAATAAAAGAGGATTTGAGAGCTTAAAATGCAAGAAATTAAAAGAGGAAGAGAGGATTGAGGTGTGAGGAATGAGGAGGAGGAAGAGTGGTATTTATAGGGGAGGAGAAGGATGAAAAACGGCTACAATTGTAGTCGTTGCTGCTGCTGCCAACAATTCTGCCGTTGCTGCTGCACTTTCTGCCTTGGAGCTGTTGGAACCGGCGGTTCGGCGGCCCGGCGGTTCAGCCGGTTAACCGCCGGTTTCGACGGTTCGACCGTTGTAACCGCCGGTTTCATGTAATATATATATAATTTTTTTTTTTAAATGTAGAAACCGCCGGTTACGGTTCGACGACATTGAGGCCCGTAACCGGCCCTTCCTCTGCCGGTTCCGGTTACTGTTCCAGACCGTTGACTACCGGTCCGGTTAAAAACTGTTGACCGGCGGTCGGGTTCTTGTTCAGAACCGCCGGTCCATCGAAAATGGGCAGGACTAATATGAGTCATTTAATTTGGGTGGGATGAGTACTTTTTATCTGAACAAAACATGTAAGTTTAAGCTTTGATAATGAGTTGCAAACTATATACACACCACACGGTAAATAAACTCGTATTTTCAAATAGGTGTAACAGATCACATATATTTTAATTTTAGGGATTGAACTAAAACCTTCTGACTCAGAAATACCTTTCTATTGTACTTGAAAATATTATTACGAGACAGAGAGAGTAATATATTACTAATCTTCATAATTAGTGCAAATAAAAATAAATTTCAATATATAGTCTAGCTAATCACCATACTTGTCATTGTCAACATCTAATTTATAGTTAGTGTACTCGAATGCCCGACTTAATTTATATTTTGAATTTTTTTAGGGGAATTTATGTTATGAAATTAGTTCGCAAGTAAATCAGTAATTTACTCATAAGCTCAATATGGAAATAATATCAAATGTAAGTTTTAATGTTAATAATAATACACTACTGGACGAGAGCCCTTCCAAAACGTACATAATTCGATACTTATATTTTTATTTTCTATTATTACCTGCGCTCCACAAGTTTATTTCTAAGAGTGAGTAACTCGGATGTTAAGAAAAAAGTGTTGAGTTGGTTTGTGAGTTGAGAAAAAATAATTGAATTTGTTGTGAATGGAGAAAGTGTCTCACATTGAGTATAGTGATATATTAATTAATTGAGATATTGATGGATCATATATTGTATTTTAAGTAAATAAGTTGATAAAATAAAGGTAAGAGAGAATAATTTGTTGTGTGGTAGTATCTAAAAATATTTAGGAAGATACTTGAGAACCATCCCAAAAAGAAAAAGATAAGAAGAAATTTCTGAACGGAGGTAATATATTATTGGCAGCCTAAACTTTGAGTCAATCTCGTATAAACATTCAAAGTTCGTGATTTAATTCACCAAAAATCCAATTATTTTGTATGTGGTTTTTAGTGTGCACTCGACCAAATCATTTACATAACTTATTTATTATTGAGATTGAAGATTGAAGATTGAAAGTATATCAAACATATTCGTGGCTTGTGAGTTTACATTAATCATAAACATGTTTTGTAAATATTGTACTTCTTTAATTTAAATATTCAACAATATTTTGACCTCCCTCCCTTAATTTACTATACAAATACACATTTATCATAAAATATTTGTCCACAAAGAAAATATTACCTAATATTTTAATTTTTACTATCAAATCAATGCTTTATACAATCAAATCAAGTGAGATCTGTCCCCTTGGGAATGACCTAGTGGTAAAAAGTGAGCGCTTGAGACTGAGAGGTCTCAGGTTCGAACCTTATGAAGCCCCTCTATAGGTCGAGCTTGTCACACCTGTACTTGAAAAGTGTGGTTTACCTGTCCTGTATAGTTTGTAGGCTACTACACAAGGGACGGGGATTTACCCAGTGTGCACCACACAAGAGACGGGGGTTTACCCAGTGCGCACCGAAAGTAACGGCTGCGGGTTTCCACGATATCAAAAAGAAAAAAAGAAAAAAAAATCAAGTGAGATCTCCATCTATTTATATTTACTTCTAATGTCATTTTATTTTTTCCACTCACGGTAACTTTATTTCATTTCACCGATTTCACACGTAATAAGCTTATTCCACTCATAATCATTTTAAATTTTATTTTAATTTATCGAGAAATCCTTATTTCAATCGCAACACATTCATTATCTTTTTTAATCTCTATATTCAACTCCAAATGATTACATAGATGAAGGGATTAGAATTTTTTTGAAGAGCAGATGTGAAAATTGAATAAGATTCAATGGAGTGGGGTAGAGAGGACTGAGGAGCAAAGCAATAAAGGAGAGTAGGGACCACCACGTGTTACAATGTCTGCTGCATTTTCTCTCACTCACTTTGCCGACGAATTCAACATGAATCGAGCTTTCGATAAAAAATATCTCGAAAAGAAAAAGCTTTCAATAAAAAAATATGATCGCACTCTAATATATACTCCCTCCATATAATATCGCACTCTAATAAAAATTAAAAGGCAGGAATAGTGTTAATGACTTGATTAAATTTGTTAATCTTTGTTGTTTTTTACTGCTCATCCCACATGGTGTTGCTTCTCATTTCACACGTCACACACCATAATTTAATTTCTTCATTTTGACCTTATTAAAATATTGTTACTGCTCATTTCACGCGCACACACCATAATTTAATTTGTTGATTTTGACCTTATTAAAATATTATTGCTGCTCATTTCACACATACACACGCATAATTATTCACATTGCAAAATACACAGCCTGGACAAATATTTGGAGGGAAACAAAAAAGGTTTCATTAACTAAAAGCAAGGGCAGAGTACAATGATGTGATTAATAAATTTGGAGGAAAGTTTAAACATTACTAACCCTCCAAAACCTCAATAAATACAGCTTTCAATGCAGATTCACCTCATTACAATCTCTCAACAATAACTACATCAATAACTACAAATTGAAGGAAATTATGGTAGATCCATGAAGTAAGCCAAAGTTAACCGACGACGAGCGAAACAATGTTGCACAGTGGCTGTTGCAGCACAACAAAAACGGAAAACTGAAATGGGGAGCAAAAAAGGAGGCTTCGGAGCTGTACAAGCTAGATGTGAAGACCATATGGAAGATATGGAAAGCAGCAGCAGCTCAGCAAACACAGGTACAAACAATGTAATGGCAGCAATCATGAGTTGTTTGGAATGTAATCTACCCTTATTATGGTTGCAATGAATGATCTTTTTGTCTCAGCAAGGTTATTTGCATCATTGATATCATATAATCTGACTTTTAACATCTCAATTCAACCTCCAAAACTAGGGTAAAATACACCTAGTGGTGGCATCACAGAGATAGCATCAAGTGCAGCATCTATTTTTAACAATTTAATGCAGGCATCAAGCATGAATATCATAAGACAATGCATCATATAATTCACAACTCAAGGCACCAGATTATCAAGCCACAAGATTCAGAAAATATAGGCATCAAGGCATCAAGGCATCAAGATTCAGAAAATATAGGCAACCAACTAAAGGCATCAAGGCATCAAAGACCAAGTGTATAATCTGTTTCATATCAGAAAATATAGGCAAGGTATCAAGGCATCAAGGCATCAAGCCAGCAGATTCAGTTTAATGGAGGCATCAAAGACCAAGTGTATAATCTGTTTCATATCAGAAAATATAGGCAACCAACTCAAGGCATCAAGGCATCAAGCCAGCAGATTCAGTTTAATGCAGGCATCAAAGACCAAGTGTATAATCTGTTTCATCATATAATGGCATATAATGGTATAAAAAACGAGAGACTCATCATATAATTCACAGATCACAGAAACACAGTCATATAATGGTATCAGCAGCCCCCAAAATCAATAGGTCAAGAGTAGTATCAGATCATAAAAAGTCAGATAATCGAGTACAGTCATATAATGGCATCACCAGCCCCCAAAACAACCAGATATAGAGAACAAGAGTAGCATCATCTTATCAGAACGTAATCACCTGATTATATGAGGGATAGCACACTAGGGAAAAAAACATCCCAAGGCACTGCAGATACTGAATTCGTGCTTCTTCGCTAGCATACATGTTTGGAATAAAATGAGGCGTCTCCCCTTCAGCACCAAGGTCGTGGATCTCCAAATTGGAGAGGGGTGTTTCTGGCACCATAGTTTCCATGTCAACGGTGGAATTGCAGATCGGAAGACATCCACCGTCGGAGACCGTCGCATCGGAGAGATCAATGATGTCCGAATCAGAGAGAGAAACGACTTGGGATTCACTCTCTGCGGCAGTGAACAAGGTTTTCGACACTATTTTCACAGAATCACTCTCCAAATACGGAGATTCCTACAAATAGATGGGAATATGAGAGAAATGAGTTGCAATCGGGATCAAGAGATCCTCTAAGAACACGAAATCATCAAATAGATTAGGGCCATGAGAGGGTGATGGTGATTTGGACATTCTCAGTAGAGAGTGTCGGCGAGAGAAGATGAGAGATTAGAGTTGCAGAGAGAGGAATGCAAGAAATTGGGAGAGATCGACGAACTAGGGTTCGAGAGAGAGATAGTGCAGACAAAATAGAATGGGCTAGAATAGTTTAATGGATTGAATAATCCAAGTAGGGGTGTTTTGGGTTGGGTAATTAGTGGGTTAATAGATTCTGCTAATTTAATTGGGGTGGGTTTATAATGACAAAGGGTAGTAAATAAAGGAAAAGTAGGAGGGTATATTTGTACAAAAAGGTAAATGAGGCTTTATTTCGTGAACAAATTTTTTGTGGTAAGTAGGGCTTTATATCGTGGACGGAGGGAGTAGTACTTTATATCTCTATATATATTTTTCGAAATAATTTTATTTTCAAAATACAATTTTACATATATATTCAAGCTGAAATTCTAAAATATAACAATTAAAAAAATAAAATAAATTTATAATAACTAAAATTTCATTAATGAAATAAAATGAGCTTACAAACAGAGATTTAAACAATGTTTACAAATTTATTTCCTTATTTTTTAATACTATTTATTTAATATATAAATTATGAGTTGTTTTCTTTAAATATCATAACATATTCATTTGATCTCCGATTTTTATGATTTTTATATCGAATTAAAGCTCTCTCGTTCTGATTTTCAATATAAAATATATGTTCAATATATTTCATTTGAATTTTAGATATCGAAATGACGAAAATTCAAATGTCAATTAAATGAAAAGTAAAGGAAAAAAAAATACTAGTGGGATTGTTGCCACTTTTCCGGTGCCTACGTTTTGCTATACTCGCCCGTGTGAAGGGCACACTGGGCGAAGGGAGGACAATGTCCGGAATCCAACCGCTAAAACCACCCTAAATGAGACTATTTATGTCACAATATATTTTACTGTGTCATAAAATAGTAAGGACTAAGAAAACAAAAAAAGATACGAGAGGAGAAATGTCCCGCATTTAAGTACAAAGGAGCGGAAAATAAAGTTAAAACTGTAAACTTAATAGTGAGACCAAGTTTTTCGTGGACGAACAAATAAAAAAATTAATGCGAGTTTATTGTGGATGGAGATAGTAATAGTATAATTTTTCTAGCTAGACAAAAAATTGATATTATGTTTGGCTTATAAATTTTTTAAATTCCACATGTAATTTATGAATTTCCGATCAAATATTAAGAGTATTCAAACAATACAAATAATTCTTTTTATTGTTTGGATACTCTAAATATTTATTTGTAGTGATTACGAATGGATCAAAAAATAATTAAGATACAGTTGAAAATTATATCTCATATATGAAATCATGATTCATGATCATACATATTTCATGAACAACAAACATTATATAATAATTGAGCACGAAATTAAATAGCAGAACCTTGTAAAAATGAAATTGAAGAACTACGCTAGATGATAAATATGCCTATAACTTGCTAAAGTAATTACAACAAAATCGACAACCTTTTTTCATTCGGATTTGTTAGTCTTTAATCTAAGAACTTACAAAAATAAAGAAGAGCAAAAGGACGTGGTGTTGGTCAGCAAATTTTGCTTAACAATGTACTCTCACGACTTCATCGGGGCTTGTGCACTTGACTGCTATTAAAATGTTTACGTCAATGATCTTAGTGCGGTAATATCTTTCATGTCAAAGTTGAGCTATCTAGTCTTGAATATCGGATCGAATGCACAAAGAAGAACTATGAAACGAAAGAATACAAAGTAGATAAAAGTGTGTGTTTTCTTAGCTACATAATTCTAATTTATATAGGCATAATGAAATATGATAAAAATAGGAAATAATAATTTTTAGCATGAATTATGCTTTTGTAACGGCTATTATTAATTGTTGATTGCAACTTATAATGAATAATTAGAACTATACCATTAATTGAAATATTTCCAAAAATGTAATATTGAAAAATAATAGTACTGAAAAATAAAACTTTCCTTTTTTGCTACCCGGCCTTGCTATTAAGGATAAAGATTTTTGCATTGTAATTAATGTAATTTTCAATTTAACTTAATGTAATTTCTTTTTTTTGAAAATACTTAATGTAATTTTTTTAATCACTGTAATCATTTTCTTTAGCTTTTTTATAAATTAATTCAAGTTGAGCTTAAAAAAACTTAATTGACACTAATAACATCCAAATTAGAATTAATAAATTCTATTTGAGATAATAAACTCTAATTGAAATTAATAAACCATAATTGAAATTAGGTAATCCTTATTAAGATTAGTTATATCTAATTATCACCAAACCACCACTGAATTACCCTAATCTCTTTAATTATCTTCAAATTAAGATCAACGGTACATCGCGGTTGGCCGTACGGGAGTTTTTGCCAAAATATATTCTTGTTATTTCAATTTCATATCTTTAGACCTGCAGTTTGCTGGCTTTGCTGCAGTGATGCACTGTACGCAGCAGGTATTCCCCGTTTCTTTAGTTAGAAAACGATTTTTATTTTTGCACTAAGACAAATTAAATGTAACAATGGGCCAAGTATATATTGGGCTAAAACTTGTAATGGGTCTTTAAAATATAAACCCATTCCACTTGCAAAATAAAAAATATATATGGACCCATTCCGTTATATGACCTTTTCTCATATAATAATGTAATGAATTTGGTCTTAATTCTTCGTAAAATGAGATAAGTTATTCATATTTTTAAGATGAAACTAATAAAATAGAGTATTTTTTAATAGAATATTCCTAATTTTAATGTGTAAAAAATTGAATACACTGCTGAAGATGATAAAAATGACTGAGACAGTGAGACTGCTGTTTTTTATACTGAAGCAGCTGTAGTTTAATTTGAGTATAATTTATACTGATTTGACTTTAGCATTTACCTCATGTATAAAGATCCAATTATTATCCCGATGTAGAATATAGTTTATTTATTAACTATCAACAATAAAAAATAAAGAATAGAATAGCCTAAAAAAATGAAAGGGTGTCGAATTGTATATTTTTGAACGGTAGAAGAAAAAATGACAGACGATGAACTTAAAAACACATTAAAATTTCAATGCAGTAATGTAATTCTGACAGTTTTCCATTTTTGAAGATTGAAACGTGGCATCGATTCATCCCATCGAATCACGGAAGAAAGCTCAACTACAAGATAATAAATGAGTTATTAACCATTATATTTATATAAAACCTATACGTATTTATTGTCT
This sequence comes from Schizonepeta tenuifolia, assembly GCA_029490685.1. Lineage (NCBI taxonomy): Eukaryota > Viridiplantae > Streptophyta > Magnoliopsida > Lamiales > Lamiaceae > Schizonepeta > Schizonepeta tenuifolia. The sequence goes on from CM055959.1 coordinate 96,898,868, forward strand.
TCTACTTTTGCATGGGATAAAATTGAGGGACAATGACTTTTATGTTATTTATAGCTTTGAGGGATAATGCAAATTCCATTATGCTCCACAAGCACTACTGAATACACTACTAGATGGTAATTTTCTTATCATGGCTAATTCTAATTTCATGTTGCGGCCAATTTGAAATTCTTATTAGAGAGATGGTTAATTATGAATTGATTTTTTAATGGTCTAATAAGATTGAAAAAATTATAATAATGTTTAAATGAGTTGAAATTAGCAATGAATCATTAATAGATAATATAATTATAAACTTTTTTTCTTTTGAAGAAATAATTATAAATTACTTATGTTACTACATATGCAGCATACAACCGCATTAGGCCGGTTCATGTAGTGTTTGTCAAATGTATATGTAGAATTTGTCCGAGTGAGTGATCACTATTTTTACTAGCAATATTCCGCAACTCAATCGGAGCAATTGTAGTAATATAGTAAATCGAGTATCGTATCGATGATGACTATTAAGCGAAAATATCATGCAACAAGATTTAGACACGTTCCTACTATCCAAGCTCTAAAGGGGTCATAATTTTGGATATTTCAACTTAAAGAAATAGAAATTAAACAATTAGAGAGCATATAAAAGGAAATAAAGCAATAAATGATCAAAGAAGAACAATATAAACGAGGGTTGATTCTTGGAATCTTGCTCGACTCAAAATGATGGGAATTAGGCTATTGATCTACTTAACCATTTTTAATTCAATTCAAGCAAAGAAATCACACACATATGCACATTCTCTCTCTCGAAAAGAAAGCACAAGTTGATCAACTACTCGTCTCTCTCGACTAAGACTCGAAACGAGGAATCGACTCCCAAAAGCCCCCTAGATTTTATAACCTTCCATGAATAGATTAACTTCCGCTAGGACCCTTAACCACTCATATCATGCAAACTTGAATTTAATGATCATAAAAACCGACTAAGCATTTTTACGAACACCTGGCATGCTAAAATAGAGGCCACCTATTCTAACATGAGAAACAAGCACCAAGATGCACAAACTATAAATTGGAAGGTAAAATAACATCAATAAGGAAATTCCACCATCAATTGAGCCTCGCAACTTTCTAGAATCAACTAAAGATTTAGCTAGACATAAAATAAGAAATAACAAAAGAAAAGAGAAATGAAATCATAAACATTGATACTAAGTAACCCAAATGTAGATCTTCAATTAAATCTTCAAAAACATCCACAACAAGTCTTCAATTGAAATCTAAGATCATAAACCCTAAAAGAGGGAAGTTGGGAATTGAAATTGAAATGAGAAATGAAAGTTGATTACAAATGGGGGAGGATCCCATATATATAGGCAAATAACTAGAGTGAAATAAATGAGATAAGTTGCGGGTAGGATGGTCAATTTTGGCCCAAGACGTGCTAAAACGCGGCTAAGGAGGGTCGGGACACGGGCGTGCGAGATGGAGCAATTAGGTGCTCGAAAAATGTTGCCTCAGCAGCTATATGCTCCGATACACGCGGCCGCGTGGTGAGGCGCGGGTAACTGTTGCTCGCGCGACGTTTTTGTTTCGCTTCGTTCTTCCTCGTCCGGACTCCGAATTGATCTCCATTTTTTTCTATGGTTTCGTATCGAACTCCTCTTTCATATTCTAAGATTCTTTTGCTCCAATTCGATCTTAATTTTCCTGAATTTCGGTTAAAACTTGCAAACAAGCGTAAAATCTTATAAAACAAGCAAAGTTAAACCAAATGCTTATTACAAACATGATTTCAATCAACAAATACCATCAAATGAACCTTAAAGAATGTGGAAAAACCATGCTTATCAACTTCCCCAAACTTAAACACTTGTTCGTCTTCGAACAAGAACAAAATGAAAGACACAACGGAAAGTATGCTTAAAACGAGACGTTGACGAATAATAGCTTTAGAAATTTTCCAAGACAAAACTACAAGTGGAATATCACAATTCATGCTTCAAATATCTCAATAATCTTAAACATTCAACCTTTCCAAGTTATCATCCTCACCAAATGGGATACATCAACATTATAAGCTCTCACTCTCAAGAATGCAAAATGAGAAGTGTATCCACTCAATTCGAATCATAATGCATTCTACCATAAGCTTGCAACTCGTCTTACCACTCCATTACTTAAATGAGTGCTTCAAATAAAGATCAACAAGGACTTAATCGGGTTGTAATGAAGGCACTTTGGTTAGGTAGGATGTTTTTGGCTAAGTGACTAAACAAATTTTCCCAATTGAAAAACAATTCACCAAACTCCCACAATTCATTCAAAAGCCCAATTAATTTTCACCAAATCTTTCAACCTATAAAGCTCATACCAAATTCAATTTGTCAAACTTCCGAATTTAAGCTTTACTACTTGCTTATGCTCCTTTATCAATTATTTCAACATTTTTTTTTCTTTCTCTTTGCTTATCACTTGAAAGCAATATTTCTCAAACTTGCTTTTATTTTTAAGAGCTTATGCTAAGTAGAAGCTATCTATTTCACAACCAAAGTTGAACACATTTTTCTCTTTCAATTCCAAACAACATCACCAAACTCTCAAACAAAAACAACGCCACCCAAAGCAATTCAAAGAAAAGGCAAAAGGCTCAAAGGGGTAAGTAAGGGATTTTATGCACATTTGGACGAGTGTTTGGGTACAATAAGTTCAAGAAAAAATGGTCTTAGATCATTTCTAAATTTAAAGCACAAAATCTAATCTCAAGGAAGAAACCATTGCAAGTTCTAGAGAAAAATCATGCATGATTGAATGTAAAGTCACTCAAGAATGAAGGCTTATAACAAGGTTAGAACGACCCAATTCTTCACAAGGTTATCTTTGAATCAAACTCAAAAAAATCAAACATGCGAGAAAATCAATCAAAGATCCACAATCCATGCAATATCCACAAGCAATCATTTTTTCAAATTATAACATTATTTTCATCATAAGCCTCATCAACAATCTCAAACTAAGCATGCTTACACAACAAAGACTCGAAAAAACTACAAACAAATTCAAACAAAATAAAGCTATAAAAGTGAGACACATATCTTATCTTACCCCCCTTCCCCAAACTTATTCAAGATCATGAAGCTTGAAAAATAAGTTTGGAGGGAAAAAGAAACAAGATATGTTTATCATGACACACAAACGAAAAATAAATAAAACATTGGGTTGCCTCCCAACAAGCACTTCATTTAACGTTTAGAGCTCGACGATACCTCATGTCTTCAAAGAGATTGTGAGTAGTCGGGAGGTGGACTCCATTCCCATTTGAAAGTAGAATTTGTTAAAATTGGGGCATCTTTTGCCTTGTCCACTCCATTGGTTTTCTTTTCTCCAATTTGTTGATATCTAAGCAAGTAACCAACTTGAGAGGAGGGCACTTCATAGAAATATGCTTCAAAAGATCTTCAAGTGGCAAGGCAAGCTTTCTTCACATTCTCCAAAGCAATCAACAAAGTTGCATTCTTCAACATTGAGTTCTTCGGCTTCTTTATTGCATTATAGATAGAAATCGTCATCTTCTCATCATTGACTCTAAACGTCAACTCACCATCTTCAACATCAATTAAAGCACGATCGGTGGCTAAGAATGAATGACCAAGAATTAGCGAAATATTCTTGTCCTCGGGCATGTCAAGCACAATAAAATCGGCCGGAAATATGAACTTTCCAACCTTAACGAGAAGATCCTCAACCACTCCCTTGGGATTCTTCATAGATCGATCCACCAATTGTAAAGCAATGGAGGTCGGCTTGATACTTCCTATTCCCAAACGATTGAAAATTGAAAGAGGCATCAAATTAACACTTGCCCCCAAATCACACAATGACCTATCGAATGTATGCCCTCCAATTTCACATGGGATTGTGAAGCTCCACAGATCTTTTAACTTCAAAGGGAGTTTTCTAAGCAACACCACACTACACTCTTCAGACAAATTGATTTTCTCATATTTCTTAAGCTTCTTCTTGCGCGAGACGACATCCTTCAAGAATTTGGCACATCCGGGCATGTCCCTTAAGGCTTCGAGCAATGGGATATTAACTTGCATCTTTTTGAACATGTCTAAGAACTTGACAAGTTTTTCATCATCTTTTGCTTTTGCTAGCCTTTGAGGGTAAGGAGCCTTGGGAACAAAAGCCTTGATTGGAGGAGTGAGTTTAGAAGTTACCTTCTTTGGAATTTGAGGCTCTTGAATGGGCTCTTGAGGTTTCTCCATTTGAATTGGGGGCTCCTCCACATCGAACTCTTCATTCCAATCCTCTAATTCAACATTTTCATTCGAAATGTTTTGATTAGAAGCTTCACTCACCACATGGATTGCATTACATTGGACCGTTGGATTGACTTTCGTGTGGCTTGAAAATTGCACCGACTTGTGTTGTGCGGCGGTTTGATTCTCCAATAGGCTCATTTGCCCTTCACACAACGTCACTTGCTTTGCTAGAACCGAGATAGAATACTCCAAGTGCTCCAATTAACCAATGAAAATGCTTTGTTGGGTCACCATTTGGTTCATCGTCTCTTCAAAGATTTGCCCTCTCGGCTCATTTATAACCTCATTGGTAACCAAGAATCCAAATGGTGGTTCGATAACATTGTTTAGGTCTTCATAAAAGGAGTTTGAGTGATTCCCATGTTGAGATTGTAGGCTTGATTTCCCGATGGATAGCATGAACGATTGTAATTGTTATTCCACTGGTTGGTGTAGTAAGAATCCTCACATCGAAATGGCTCAACCTCTTACCTTTGTATCACTCTAACCTCCATTTGATATCGCATCTCTTGCATTTGCCTCTCCAAAATGGCAATGCGGTTTTGACCCTCATACATCATCATCTCTCTTTTCCTTTTTGACTTGCCTTCCTACAAAAGAGCTCAAGAATCAAAGATTCGAACAATAGTGCAAAACAAAAATACAATGCTTGAACTAGTAATCTTGGTGTTAAAATTGCTAACACAATATAATCTAAATAGTCCCCGACAACGGTACCAAAAAGTTGATCACTATTTTTACTAGCAATATTCCGCAGCTCAATCGGAGCAATTGTAGTAATATAGTAAATCGAGTATCGTATCAATGATGACTATTAAGCGAAAATATCATGCAACAAGATTTAAACACGTTCCTACTATCCAAGCTCTAAAAGGGTCATAATTTTGGATATTTCAACTTAAAGAAATAGAAATTAAACAATTAGAGAGCATATAAAAGGAAATAAAGCAATAAATGATCAAAGAAGAACAATATAAACGAGGGTTGATTCTTGAAACCTTGCTCGACTAAAAATGATGGGAATTAGGCTATTGATCTACTTAACCATTTTTAATCAAAATCAAGCAAAAAAATCACACACATATGCACATTCTCTCTCTTGAAAAGAAAGCACAAGTTGATCAACTACTCACCTCTCTCGACTAAGACTCGAAACGAGGAATCGACTCCCAAAAGCCCCCTAGATTTATAATCTTCTATGAATAGATTAACTTTCACTAGGACCCTTAACCACTCATATCATGCAAACTTGAATTCAATGATCATAAAAACCGACTAAGTATTTTTACGAACACTTGTCATGCTAAAATAGAGGCCACCTATTTTATCATGAGAAACAAGCACCAAGATGCACAAACTATAAATTGGAAGGTAAAATAACATTAATAAGGAAATTCCACCATCAATTGAGCCTCACAACTTCCTAGAATCAACTAAAGATTTAGCTAGACATAAAATAAGAAATAACAAAAGAAAAGAGAAATGAAACCATAAACATTGATACTAAGTAACCCAAATGTAGATCTTCAATTAAATCTTCAAAAACATCCACAAAAAGTCTTCAATTGAAATTTAAGATCATAAACCCTAAAAGAGGGAAGTTGGGAATTGAAATTGAAATGAGAAATGAAAGTTGATTACAAATGGGGGAGGATCCCATATATATAAGCAAATAACTAGAGTGAAATAAATAAGATAAGTTGAGGGTAGGATGGTCAATTTTGGCCCAAGACATGCTAAAACGCGGCTAAGGAGGGTTGGGACCCGGGCGCGTGAGAAGGAGCAATTAGGTGCTCGAAAAATGCTGCCTCAGCAGCTATATGCTCCGATACACGCGGCCGCGTGGTGAGGCGTGGGTAACTGCTGCGTGCACGATGTTTTGGTTTCGCTTTGTTCTTCCTCGTCCGGACTCCGAATTGATCTTCATTTTTTCCTATGACTTCGTATCGAACTCCTCTTTCATATTGTAAATTCTTTTGCTCCAATTCGATCTTAATTTTTCTGCATTTTGTTTAAAACTTGCAAACAAGTGTAAAATCTTATAATACATGCAAAGTTAAACTAAATGCTTATTATAAACATGATTTTCATCAACAAATACCATCAAATGAACCTTAAAGAATGTGGAAAAACCATGCTTATCAGTGAGTAGGATTAGCAAGCTTTTATTAGATTTTATGGGATCAAAATTGATACATACATGTTACTATGTTATTCATAATTACTGGTATGAATTTGAATTCGAAAGAAGGCCTCACAAACACATTTAAATTACATTATACTCCTTCCAACCCTCAAAATTATGCACAATTTTTCTTTTTCATCTATACTCCACATAGTCCATTTTAGGAAATAACTCTTTCACTTATTACTCTTATGACAAAAACTACTATGCGACAACGTCTGATGGCGCCGCATTTGTCGTTGGGAACCCAGACGCGTCAAAATACGATTTCTAGTTCCTGATGCCCACCACTAGGTACAACTAGGGTAAGTATTCAAGGTCGAACCCAAGGGAGGTAGGCTGTGATGACCTCAGTTTTTCACTGGACAGGAGTTGGTTTTGGTTTGGGACACTCTCAACATAAACTAGAAACAAAGACTGAAATAAAACAAAATAAATCAAATATAGAGGGCATGCTTGAGTCGGTCTTGACTTTGTTCGATGTGTGTGTGTATTGTTGGATTCCAGGCCCTCGAATAGTTACTGCATCGACACGTCTTTTGGTTATAGGATCTCGACACTCACTCTCCTTTACTATCACCACTTCACACACGTGAGCATTTCGATTCCAGCACTTCCTTTCAGTATTGAGCCCTCCAAGTCACCTCTGGAGCGCACCTTATTGTCCACAGAATTAGTTCGCATCTGGAAAAATCACCAATTGAGCCCTCTGCGTCAGCAGCCTTTAGATCTAGAAGGCCCAAGATGGCTAGAAGCATGGCTTGCGCACGGAGTCTTCGTGGCCCTACATACCAGTGTGTCCTCCCAGACATAAAAGAACCAAAATAAAAGAAGAAAAGACTTGATCTAGACCTCTACAGACACTATAAAGAGCACAGAAATAGGCCTCAACAACGTCGCACAGCATGATACCATGCGTGGCGTGTGCGGTAGCTTGCCACGCGCGGCACTTGTATATATATATATATATATATATATATATATATATATATATATTTTTTTTTTTTAATTCCAAATATTCTTTTCCTCTTTTTTTTTTTTGTTTGCCTCTTCGTTTTTTTGTTTGTCGCTTCTTCTTTGGTCAAGATTCGAGTGAGGGGAGTCGAAGGCCTCGGAGCGAGCCGAAAAATCCAAATTATTTCTTGGCGATTATCCTTATATTAGTAATCGAAGCGAAAGCTCCACTGGAAAAAAAATCTAGAGATTAAAAAAAATACTCGAGAACGTACTATGCACGCGCCACGCGCGGTCGTACAACTTGCCACCTGCCGCATGAGAGAGTTACTCAGCTCTTATAATGTGGGACTCAATCTCCACTTACATCTACTTTTTCTCCACTTACATCTCGCTTTCCATAATTTTTTTAAAATCCGTGCCCCAAAACAATGTATAATTTTAGAGGATGGATGGAATATAATACTATTACTTTCATTTTGATATTATACACAATCTTTTTCCCACCCGCATTATTTGCATCATCAATGACATCCTCAGACTCATTTTGGCTGAGTTTGCATGTTTGTAGCCTTTAATTCTTTCAGTACGGCCACGTGTTAAATACTTTACCAAAACAACAGAATGACCCACCAAACATATTCCATCTCGTGGAATGTTTCAAGTTCTGGAATTTTTTCAACAAAAGAGATGTACTTCCTTCTTCATAAAGCTCCGTTGATTGTGGATAACATCCCTTACAAAGTGTCATCCTTTTTATGGAAAGCTCTTGACAAACATGGGTTTTCTACACTATTAAAGGTTCATTGATGTTAATTTCTTGTTTAAAAATTCATGGTTTTAATATGTTTACACTTAAGTTTTGTTGTTTTGTGAAATTTGATACTTCTATGCATGTTTTGATGAATTATCATGAAAAAAGAATAATAATTGAGTGGGATGAGTATTAGAATCTTGAAGTTCATCTCGATATGAATTCATAGGCGAAAACGGATCTAAATTCGGAGTTATAACGAAGGAGAACAAGCCTAAACGAGAAAGTTGTCAGATTGGTGCCATCCCAAGCGCGTGACGCACCCGTCGTATGGTACGATCAAAATACTTGTGTATGCCCCAAACGGACAATACACGCTCCTATGCCCACAACAGGACTGGTTAGTCTTAACGGTAAGCTAGGGTCGATCCCACAGAGAGCGAGGAACTATTTTACACTTTGGTGCACAAGTTTGGTTGTCACGGTCCAATCCTGTTATTTGCACAAATAAACGTAGAGATAATCAAATATAAAAGAGGTAAGATTTATGATAGGTCATGATTATTGTTGATATATGTATTTGGTCATAGGCATACTAAAGATCCGTCCATGCTTCACACAAACTCAAGGCATGGCCCAAAGGGGCATTTCAAGAGTTTGTACTCCACACTTGGGCTTGGTCCGAAGGTCACGTTTCACCCTGGTTACAAAGCCGTGCTCCACTCCTCCTTAGATAGTAGTCATACCCAATCTCTCTACGTATGACCCTCACCAACCTTCTCTTTCAAGTTTTCCGGCTCCGCACCTACAGAGTAGACATAACTCGTGGGATATCCATTTCCGGTAACACGTTCAACCAGTCATCGATATGTCTACGATGTGTAAGGTTAGTCTTTTGGTTGATAACTATGGATTTATACCTCGTCACAATTGATGGATAGCCATTAGAGAAGCCTAAGTCCAAGGAAGGGCGCAATATCCCCTTTCCCATTCCTCGCCGTCCAGATCTGCAACACCATCGAAGGCGCTGCTCAGCTACTCGATTATGGCCATACCAAACGTTGTTGTTTATCATGCCCTGACCTTTGCTTGACATGGTATAACCTTTACCGAGTGGAGATCACTCGCTAGGTTTGGACTACCCATAAATTTTGTTTAGATAACTCCGGAACCATTGGACTCAACCGAATGCACAAATTACCTCACGAATATTTCACGTATGAATAATTAACCATTTCCCCCACCCAAATCTCACCAAGGGGATTACTCACACATATTGCAAAGTATATTAACACATATAAATAAACTCATCAATGACAGAAAATACGAAATACTTGGAATTGAAAAGTACCTAAGGCAAACCGCCGTGGATTTGTTCAACGACAGGAATGAAAATACTAAAAGCAGTAAATTGTTTGTGCGGAAATGTAAAAGAACTGAAATGTAAATTGTATCTTAAGCGGAAAAGTATCGAATACTAGGGGTAACCAGCATTCTGCCACCCACACTTGCTGGTCTTTTATAGTTGATGCTGTGGTAGTCAATCCCCTTCTTCCGGCAGACCATATCAACATGATTGATTGCTTTCCATGTTTAGCTCGATCTTGATGGATACTTGATTGATCCGCTTGATAATTAGTAATCACCGATCGATTGATTGGGTTGACTCCACCTCCTTCCAGATCCTTCTACTGCTGGAAATCGCCGGAATCTTCTGCAAATCTCCTCCACGCGTATTTCCATATTTGGCTTCGGCGGCTGACTGCTGCTGCTGGACCAGGTCGTACTGGCTGCATGCTTTGGTTGGCCTCACACAAGGGTACTTCTTCTTGGATCGCTATGCTCAAAGATGTTCTGAGCGGTCTCTTATTGCATTATCTTCTCTTAGGGGAATCAGCTTCATGTAGTGGGCTTGAATTGTTTCAGTAATGCCCATTCTGACCATCTTTCCTCTGTTTGCCCTGAATTGAGTTTCCTTCCTACGAATGACTGTTTTCTTCCCCATACAGACATTACAAACACAAAAGACATGAAAAGTAGGGCCAAATGGCCTAAAAGTCGAAGACGTATCAGTGCGCCAGCACCACCAGAATTCGGCTCTTATGTTATATTTTCCTTCTTTTTCAATTCCTTATATTTTTGGTAGTATTATAACCCTACTAGGATGCAAACTTGTACCCCCACCTATATATATTTCTCCAAAGCATACCTTACACACCTTTTATTATTATTCATAGTTTTTGTTTAGTTTGGAGCTTTTGGAGACTTAGATACAAGATTCAAGAGTTCAAGACGATTTGTTTCTCCTACGGTTTTTCTTATTGTTTATGAATTTCTTTTACTTTGATTTGGTATTTATTTTAATTATGAGTAGCTAATTTTCTTTTATTATTGGGTTAGAGAGTAGATGGATATTTAATTTTTTATTCTTAATCAATTAATCAATTACGACCTTCTCTTCTTTCTTATGTTCTTGGTTTGATTTGTTTGCATGTTCCTTGATCACCAACTTTGCATGATTCGATGTATTAACTTGAGATCGGAAGAAGTTAGTTAGTACTTGATCTAGAACATAGGACATACATCGCAAAATAACCGGAAGGGGACGAGTCTTATGTGAGAGCATTAATCTAATTAATCTTTTTGGAGTTGCATGCATATGATGTTTGTCGGGAACAAAAACCATTGTATGTGATCAATAGTTTAAACTAGGTTTATGATTGTTCTAAGAATAGTTGAGTCCCAGTGTTAATTGATTGATTGGTTAAGATTTGAATTTTAATTATCCATTGAAATCGAAGCCGTAAGATATCTTTTATCATATTTGAATCTTAGAATATTTTTGTTATTTTATTTTTTATTGTTTGTTAATTTTTAGATTAATAATTCAAAACTAAAATTCGTAGTCTAAATAGAGAAATACGATTGAAAGTAGTACTTGCTAGGATTTAATCAATCTCCGTGGATATGACCTTGCTTCCATATACACAATTACACCCATTCACTTGCGGCGTGTGAAAAAAAATAGTGAACAACTCTACAAGATAGAATTCCTACGAGAAAAAACTTGAGGAAGAGAAGAGTTGTGCTTGAGAACAACAATCAGAATTGCCCATTTTTTTCTTTATCAAGAGGAGTCCTCCAATCACCTTCTGTTGCTCTGCCCCTTTTCTGATAAGGTTTGGAGTAATATTAGCAATTGGCTAGAGATCCCTGTCATCTCTTCCTCTTCAATTCTGGATAATTTTTACGAGTTTGTAGGGATGGGTGGGAACAAGATTGGAAAGTTGATTTTCAACATGATTTGGCAATGTGTTTGTTGGAAAATTTGAAAAGTCAGAAACGAGAAAGTGTTAAAGATGGATGCTGCCAATCGTAAACACAAAATATGTATTTATTCAAATAAATATAAGTTCGAATACAAATATATGCGGGTTCAATCTCTATTTGATCCTCCGATTCTTCTCTTCACTTTGACCCTCGAACGGTCTTCAAGCAGCCATTTGAGATTTGTTGTAGAAGTATGCCTCCTAAATCTCCTTGGACTTGATCTTCAAGCTTTGTAACGTTAATACGGATGACTTTCGCCTTGCTTCCGAAGTAAACGTTGAGCTTTGACTTGATCTTTGACTTAATCTTTGACTTGATGACTTTGATTTGAGCTTTGGACTTGATGGTGTTGACACGGAGGACGTTCGCCTTGTTTCCGAAGTAACATTGAGCGTCGAGCTTTATAACGTTGACTTGGAGGACTTTTGTCTGGTTTCCGGATCAAATGCCACTTGAGATATTTCTGTCGAAGAACGCCTTGATACTTGCCTGGACACCTTGAATATTGAGAGAAAAATCTTAGAGAATTTCTCTCTTCAATTCTTAAGCTCTTGAAGATATTTTTAGGTGTTATGTGAAATTGTGTAGAGACCCCTATTTATAGTTGTAGGAAGAGAGAAGTTGAGTGGGCTTTGGACTCCATCATGGACTCTAATGGCTTAGGTGGCGCAATTTGATTGGCTCTTGAAGATTTATGCATTTCTTTTACTTGTTTTCAAAGAAAATATATTTATCACCATATAAAGATATATTTATCAATTAAATAACGTATTTAACATTGATATCATAAGATTCCATAATAAAATAAGTTATTAAAATCAATAAAATATTTCATTAAAATTTTGATCTCTACACCAATATTGCTACAACGGTGAATGATATTATCTTTTGTACGTGGAGATGGCTAAAGGCATCGATCCCCAACAATTTTTGTTATTTGTCTCATGAATGGGCTTTGGATCCCATTTGTTGTTACCCGTCCGACCTCTTCAAAACTCGTCTTTAAAGTCTTGGCATTGTAAATTTGATTTTGATGCATTTTATTCGGACTTAAGTACTCCTTGTACTCCTCTTTGAATTTAATCAATTTTTTTTACCTTTCAGAAAAAAACATATTTTTTCTTTTTCATTAATTTTTGTAGTAGTTAGTTAATGTTCAACCTATGCGAACTGTCAGTTCAATTGAGTGAAACACACACCAAAATTGGAACATATTTTGTATAAATATTATATTCCCTCTATCAAGTATATATGGTTAACTTATCATTTAACTGTTTTTTTATAAGTGTGGTTGTAAATATAAATGATGATCCCATTAAGTTTTAAATATTTTATACTTAAGGCTATCCATATTTGGGGGTTCAAGACGACTTCGAGATGCCCCCCCCCCCCAACGATGGCATCACGGTCTCGAGACCAACTCCAGACGCGCGTGAAGCGCACGTGCCGGTCACAAAAAATAAAATAAAAATAAAAATATGGCGTGCGTGATGCACACGCGCCTAACGATTGGATTTTAAAGTTGGCAACGGCTATTTTCAACTGCATTCTTTGTTTTTTTTTTTAATTCTTATTTTTCACTATAAATACCACATTCTCAATTCTTCACACCATCCTCCATTCTTCAAATCATTCACCCTCATTTCTTCATCTCTTATTTTCTTGTGAAAATGGATCCTAACAATCCCTTCTTATTAGGGTGGTATCTCGGCATGTCCGGCTATGCTAGTGCGCCGACGAGGCTTAATTCAATTAACTCAACACCCAGGCCTCTGTCGAGTCATACCCATCCTTCACTGTCGACAATGAGAGCCCGACCTCGGATGTGCCGCCGATGCTGCTGCCATCACAACCTTCTGCCAAAGAAAAGAAGGGCAAGGGCAAGGGCAAAGCTGTCGCCTCCTCTGCCGCCGCCGCCGATGTCGGCGTAGGCAAAACAAAACGTCACAACTACACCAATGAAGAGGCCGCTGCCATGGCACAAATTTGGGTCTAGGAGACGTGCAACTCAATCGTCGAGGCCGACATGTCCGACGAAAGATACTGGGGAAAAGTATGTGCTCGTTTCAACGCGTTGTTTGCAAACAACCTCAACAACAAGCAGTGCAAGAGCTTTTTAGGGCGCATCCAGACAATGGTGAAGAACTGGATGGTCTCTTTCGAGAAAATGAATAAGCTTAGGCCGAACGGCGCCTCCGAAGACATGGTGACAGAAGATGCTCAAGAAATTTATAAGGTATCAACCGGAGGCCCTTATTTCAAGTATTTCAAGGTCTGAGAAATTCTGCGCGACTATCCAAGATTCCTCGCCCAAGCTTTCCCTCACGTTCACTCGATGAAGAGGACGAAGACTTCGGCCTCAGACGCCTACACATCTTCGGCTTCGGCGCTGTCAGCGGAGGAGGCATCAACCGAAGAAGAAAGCGCGCTTCACCGACCGCAGGGTTGAGATGCGGCAAGGGCGGAGGCGCGGAGGGAGGCCAAAGGGAAGAAAGCGGCAAGTGAGTCATCAAGGCTCAACCACTTGTGGGATGAGACAAATGCCCGACTCACCACCCTCGCCGAGGCCAAGAGCACCATTGTGGAGGCAATGCTTGCATCTGCTCGAGCGAAACAACATGTGCTCGACATAAAAATCATCCAAAAGGATACGAGGTAGATGACGATGGAGTAGCTCGAAGTCCACATGATGATGGTGGCGGAGGTTAAGGAACGCCGGGGATGAGCGTAAATTTTTTTTGCTATGTAATTTTTTATATTTTTATTAATTAGTGTAATGTGATTTTTTTTAATTTGAATCAATGTAATTTTCTAATTTTCATTATTTAATAAAAAATTAAAGTTAGAGACACTTTAGAGACAGTTGGAATGCAGGTATAGTGTCTCTAAGTGGAGAAATTGAAGTTAAAGACACCTTAGACTACCCGCAGACACCCACGCCCACGACACACCCCAATGCAGCTCCCATCGTCTCGAGCCCATCTCGCCCCTTCGAGAATGCACGCACCGGACTTTTTTATTTTTTTATTATTTTTTTAATTTTTTTTGAATTCCGGTGCATGCGTTGCATGCGCCTGACCGAAAAAAGTAAATACGGCAACAATCGATTTTTTAAATGTAACGGCGATGACCGAATTTTTTTTATTCATTTTCAACCTATGAATACTACCTTAGTTCTACCTCATTTCACACCATTTCTCACACCATTTCTTACATAATCACTTTTATTTTTCTACAAAATTTCCTTCAATCATCTCTCGTACTCCCTAAAAAATAGATCCAAATAATCCGTGGTGGTTGTCTTGGTGTCCTCCCGAAATGGCGGACGAAGCATACAATACATACACGCCGATGGGGCTTGATTCATCAACTTCAACTTGTCTGTCGGCGAGTCGTTCCAAAATATCATCAGCAAAGAGAAGATTCTCTCGTCCGAGCTGGCACCGGCCACCACGAGCTGCAGAGGGCGGCCAAAGGCAAAGGCAAGGCACAAGCCTATCACATCCTTGCTGTCGTCACCTCCCAGATGGCTGGCATCGCCTCCAAACCAACGATGAAATGGCGCAATTACACGGTTGAACAGTCCATCCCTGTCGTCCAGATCTGGGTAGAGAAGACGTGCAATTCCATTCTCAGTAAAGATCAACACTCCAAAAAATATTGGGAAAAAGTGGCAGCGAGGTTCAACACCATGATTAACGACGACCTCAACCCAAAGACACTGAAGAGCTTTTTTGGGTGCGTCTCCGGCTAGGTGAAGGAATGGATGATCGCTTACGGCAAGGCGACAAAGAAAAGGCCCAGCGGCGCCTTCGACGACATGGTGATCGAGGCTGCCCAGCAGATTTACGCGGCTCATCAAGGTAACCAACGCTTCAAGCATTTTGATGCTTGAAAAATCTTGTAGAACTATCCTAAATTCCTCCACCAAAAATTTCCCGACGTTCACTCTATAAAGCGGATAAAGAATACTGAAGAAAGCATCTACACCTCATCCGGAACGGGGCCTACAACCCACGGCTCGAGCGAGGGGACCGAGGGAGAAAGCACGCCCCCCCCCCCGCTCACAAGGACGAGACGCGGCGAAGGCGGAGGAGAGGGCGGCCAAAGAAAAGGGGAAGAAAAAGGTGAGCGAGGATACGGAGTTAAGGGTCATTAGTCGACTCGACGAATGCCCGACTAAGCAGCATGATCGAGGCAAAGCAAGAACTAGCCAAGGCAATGATGGCGCATGCTCGGGAATAGCAAGATGCCACCGACTGAAAATCATCTCCATGGATAAGTCGCAAATGATGCCGGAGCAGTACTAATTGCACATGATGATGGTTGCCGAGGTCAACCAACGTCGAGGATGGGCTTAGTTTTTTTTTCCCTAACAATGTATTGTTTTTTTTTTTATTTATTTCTAGTAATGTATTAATAATGAAATTATCGAATTTTCTAATAAAATTAATGCGAAATACATATTTAGAAATTTATTTAAAGACACCTGATGAGTCCATATTTTGTGTCTTTTTAGTGTATGTCTTAGGAAGTTTAGATCGAGTCTTTGTGTGTGTTTTGTCTAGTTTTTGTGTCTTGGAGGACATATTTTGGGCAGGAGGGTGTTTGCTGCCCTACAGGTGGAAACTGGGGAATATAGGGGAAGAAAGCAACATTTCTGGAAGCAGGTCAGGTAGAGCCATATTGGTCAAGACAGATAGGAGGAGTGCTTTGGTCAACAGGCGAGTTTCTCTCCTAGGTCTAGAAGGATAATGATAAGATGATCTAACTTAAGTATCTTTCCTTATCCGACTAGATTTAGGATCCGCAAGGGATCTCTTGAAGATAGACATGACTTACCTTGTTGAGGGTCGAGCTTATCAAGTGTTACTTGCATCCCAAGGTAGCTCGTGGATTCCTTCCATGTTAAGGACTAGGGGGCCCAAACCCTAATGCACTCGCCTATAAATATCGATGCCTTGCTGCTGCGAAGGGCGCGCGGTTTTTATGCTTTATTCCCTGTATCTTCCATTGAGAGTTTGTGAGGAGAAAAATAAGTCCTACAGGCATACTTTCATTCGTACTTTGTTTTATCGGCACTTTTGGCAGTGATTCGCTTTTGCACGTATTTCGTAAGTTTTAATATAGTGTTTATGATTTCCTTCAATTCGTATATTTGATATTTTATGATTATGTCTAGCTAAGCTTTTATACTTGGTCTGTGCAAGACAGTTAGGTGTTAACCTATGCTTGAGAGGTCTAAATTGTGCCAGATAATTACATGCATGTGTTCCCATAATGTTAATGAACCTGTTCAAATATGAGACACTTAATGTCACTAAGACCTAGGTTGAAGTATCGAAAAACGTGATTTTAATGATTAGTGGTGTTGAGTAAGACCTAAGTTGATTTTTCCACTATAGTGGTGTTGAGTAAGATCTAAGTTGAAGCACCGGGAAGCATGATTTTAATGATTGAATAGATTTTATTTTTTGTTGTTATTTTTTTATTTGTAATAAATATTATAAAATATTAATTAATTAAATTTAAAAAATTAATAAATGACAATTTTATTGAAGTAAAAAAAATACAATAACTAAAAAAAATACAATAATTAAGAAATAAAAAAAACACAACAATTACTCGCGAAGTGGACCGAAACGTGCCCAAATCTCTTTAATCACATCCTCCATAAGGTGGTCGTGGGCACGTGCATACTACATACGTCGGCGGCGGCGCTCCTCCGCCTCTTCATCTTCATGATTGTAACTCGCACCCGGCCAACTCATTATTTTTTTTTTCGAAAAAAAGAGTGAATTTGTATGAATGAATTAGATGAATTGGTGTGGTGTGTGGTGCGGACAATGAATGAATGATGAAGGGGTATATATAGTGAAAAATGAGGGAGTAGTTGTTGCTGATTTCTTCTAGCCGTTGTATTTTTCTTCTCATAGCCGTTGGTGATTATATTTTAATTTTTTTTAATCAGAAAATAAAAAAAAATGCATGGGACCAATGGGGACACGCCACGTGTCCCCATCTTGCTGTCTCGTCGAGTCGAATGCTGTGTCGATTTATCGACACAGCCTTCGACACAAGGTGGGTCGAGCGCCCCACTGTGGGCTCGACACAGTGTGGGTCGAGCGGGGCTGTGTCGAGCGGCGCTCGACGCCTCTGCTCGCCCACTGCAGTGGATGCTCTAAGGGATGCAGATAGCCTAACAATTAATCAAATGCGTGGGAGGGACGGAGAGTACTCCTTTATCATGTGTGTTTTATCTAGAATTTGAGCAAGATGATGAATTTGATCGAGTAATATATATGTGCATGATTAAAATTTAAGACACATAAATTAAATTTATTCAATTATGCAAAAGAAGAAAAAATTTATGTTTTGACGAGAGCAGAAACAAAAATAATTTAAGCAGACTTCCACAAGTGAAGAAGGTTTTCCATTGCAGAAACGGAGGAGCCTCCTTCCGACATTGCAGCCTTCGCTTCCGCACTCTTCTCCTCCACCGTCTTCCTCATCTCTCTCCCCTTCTCCGACTCCCCGTCCGTCAACTCTCCAACCCTCTCTTCCACCTCCTCCGCCGCCACGAACCCATCCTCCGCCACCTCTACCCTCAGCGCCACCTTCATTTCCTCCACCAGCACTACCCTATTAAAATGCTGCTCCACGTACAGCGGCCACGCCGCCATCGGCACGGCGGCGCACACCGCCTCCAGAACCGAGTTCCACCCGCAGTGAGTCACGAACCCGCCTACCGCCGCGTGGTTGAGCACCGCCATCTGCGGCGCCCACGACTTCACCACCAGTCTCCGTTCCTTGTTCCGTTCCATAAACCCCGCCGGCAGAAGAACATCTAAGTCCGGCTCCGGCGGCGGCACAAACCACTTGCTTTCATCCTCCGCCGGCGGCGGCGACCGGACTACCCACAGGAATCTGCACCCGCTTCTCTCTAAACCCTCACCTATTTCTCTCAACTGCGCCGCCTACAGCAACCCTAAACTGCCGAAGCATATGTAAACAACGCTTTTACTAGGCCGTTTGTCTAGCCATTTCAGACAGTCATGCTCTCCGCCGCCGCCGGCTCTAAAGAGCGGTCCGAAGGCGAAAACCGGCGGCGTCCGGCCGCCGGGGTTGCACTTGCCTTGACGGATTGCTGCAAGTGTTGTAGATTGTAGAGCCTCGAATGTGTTGACGAGAACTCCGACGGAGTAATTGAGCATAACATCGGAGGCATTTTCGGCTTGTGGGCAATACTTCGCCGTCCGATCGAGAAGCGGCCTTAAGTCGGAAGGCGGCAGCGGCGGAACGCCGGGAACATGCAGAAATATAGTGGTGGTGTTTCTTCCAAGAAGTGGGGCGTAGAAAAGAAGGGCGGTGAAGTGAGCACCGGAGGTGACGAAGAAGTAGGTTTGGATGTGGAGTTGGGCGGCGATCGGCAGAGCGGCGGTGCAGAAGAAGTTGATGATGAAGGCGACGACGGCGGCGGAGCGGGAGATAGTTTCGAGGGCGCGGCTAACGTGGGGGTTGTAGCGGTCGACGACTTTGTAAATGACGGATTCCATAGTGGGTGAAGTGGGGAGGTCAATGGAAATGGGGAGCATTTGGTGGAAGGTGGGAAGGCACGGTGGCGGAGATGTGGCGGATGTAGTCGGTGGCGGAGTTGCGGTTTAAGGTAGATGAATTTTCCATTAGGATGGTGATGGAGAGGGATGGTTGGCGGCGGAGGATGAATTTTCCGAGCTCCACCATGGAGATTAAGTGGCCTATTCCCGGAGATGGATATAGCACTATGGTTTTCTCCATCTCTTCAAGCTAGTGTAGTAAATAGAAATGGTTTGTTTGTGACATTTCAAATATGCAAATTCCGTCTCGGTTTTATCGGAAACAAAAATGGAGAGAGAATCTTTATCTCACTAACCTTGCGTCACATGATATATCTTCTAGTAAACACGATAGTTTCTCTTCTCTCTAGTAACTTTTGGGTTATGATATTATCTCTTCGATCTACCTTTTGGGGTTAGGGATAATATGTATCATCTCAGTTATCTTTTGGGATGATGGATTGTCTATGCTAAAAAGTAAGGTGACTATACAGTGAGAGCGGTTCTTGGGAAAAAGAAAGGAAGAGTAAATCATGTCATATACTATGCATCCAGAACTCTTAGTCATGCCCAATGCAATTACTCCACGACGGAGAAGGAATTATTAGCTGTGTTCGCTGTCGAGAAATTTCAGTCATACCTGCTCAGGGGCAAGACCATAGTGTATACAGATTATTCCGCCCTCAAGTTCATCATGGCCAAGAAGGAGACAAAGCCCAGATTAATAAGGTGGATCATGTTGCTTTAGGAATTCGATTTGAAGATCAAAGACAAGGCTGAAACCCAGAACTTAGTGGCGGATCATCTAAGTCGCATCATTCAACAGGAAGAGATCGAACCAATCAAGGAAACATTTTCAGACGGGCACCTGGCTCTTGCCCAAGACGCTTCAGAACCATGGTACGCTGACTTGTGCAACTACATAGTTTTGGGGAGACTTTCACGAGATCTCAGCCTGTATCAGAGGAACAAGATGAAGGCGGAGAGTCAATACTACATATGGGATGAACCATATTTGTAAAAAATGTGTACCGACCAAGTTATCCGTAGATGTGTTGATGAGAAGGAACAAATTAGCATTCTCGCACATTGCCATTCCAAGATATGTGGGGGACATTTCGGACCAAAAAGGACTGCAAGAAAGATATTAGATTGTGAGTTTTATTAGCCCAACATATTCAAGGATAGCTTCAAGTGGTGTAAAAGATGCGCTCAATGCCAGAAGGAGAGCAACATTGGCAAGAGGAACGAGATGCCCATGACTCCGGTCATGCCCGTAGAAGTATTTGATATATGGGTCATGGATTTCATGGGGCCATTGCCCAACTCAAGAGGGAACCTCTACATTTTGTTGGCCGTAGACTATGTGTCTAAATGGGTAGAGGCCAAGGCAACATCAACTAATGACTCGAAGGTAGTTGTGGAATTTCTCAAGAGCAATATCTTTAATCGATTTAGTGTACCAAGGGCGATAATAAGTGATTAAGGAACGCATTTCTGCAATGGAGCAGTAAAAGGATTGATGAGTAGGTATGGAGTGCACCATAGAATCTCAAATTCTTATCACCCTCAAGCAAATGGTCAAGCTGAATTGTCTCATTGCATTGTGAAAACTGTCTTGAGGAAGACATTTAGTCCAATAGGGAAGGATTGGAGTTTGCGTCTTGAGGATGCATTATGAGCATATAGGACAGCGTTCAAAACCCCATTTGGCATATCGCCTTACAGAATGGTCTTTGGCAAGATGTGCCACTTGCCCGTGGAAATAGAGTATAGAGCGTATTGGGCAGTTCACAAGATGAATTACGATTGGGATGAGGTTGGCCTAGCCAGGAAGCTTCAACTGCAGGAGCTTGAAAAGATCAGGCTCAACTCATATGACAATGCCGTGTTGTATAAAGAAAAGATGAAGAGAGCTCACGATGCGTTGATCAAAGTCAAGAAGTTTGAATTTGGGCAACAAGTGCTTTTATACCAGCCCAAGTTTAAGCTCATATCAGGGAAGCTATCGACCAAGTGGGTTGGTCCGTTCGAAGTACAAGCTACGTATCCGAATGCGGCTGTGGAAGTGAGGAATGCAAGCACGGGAAAAATTTTCAAAGTCAATGGAGAAAGACTGAAGGCCTTCTATGGCCAGGCCTTGTAGAAACTAGAGGAATACTTGAAATTCCTCTGTGACACAGAATCCTAATTTTTGCATGCTAGAAGATGACTTGTATGATGGATTAAGTTGTGGAAGTACCCTGTGAGGATTTTGAGCTTAATTGAATTCATTCTTGTGTGTGATTAAAGACATCTTGATTAGGAGGAACTAGAACTTGCCTGTACTTTGGTTTATGATCTCTGAACTTATATGATTTAGGCCATTCTTTCATTAGCCCATTTGAGCTTGAATTGACCACCTGATATCATTATCCTTTGATAACCCTTTTGAGTTGAATTAATTCTTTCTATCACTTAGATACTGCCTTTGAAAATATGTTTATTTGGTTTTAAGAACCTGGGCGGTATGAAAAAGATAAGGGCAGGGATGAAAAGATTGGAGGTGTATTCTGGGCAGGAAATCTTGTGTTGATAGTTGGCTTGTGTCTCGACTAAGAAAAAAATGAAAGGAATAAGGGGAACAGAAAAAAAGAGGAATGAAAAAATCTATAAGTTCCCCAGAAAAAGTAAGCTAGAGCCTGGAATTGTGAGGGCAAGAAATTGAAAAGAAGTTGGGAACCCCTCTTGCCCAATATGAGTTTAAATTATCCTTAGCCAAGACTTAAATATTTCCTATCCATTGCTTTAAACTTTTAACCTAAAAAGACCTAATGATGAGTTTTGGGATTTAAGATGAAAACTTTAGATTTAAAGGGCAGGCAAGCCTATGGTGATGCCGAAGTCAAGATGGTCTATGAGTGTGACGAAGAGCCTAAACACATGAGTGATGAGTGGGGAAAGGAGACCCTAAAAGTTCACAATTCTGTTTTGACTTGTTTGATAGCATGACATTTCTTTTCCCTTCACTTGCAGTCTACTATGAAAAAGAGTGTTGTATTGCCTTGACTAACTTTTCTGTGTTGATCTTGTTTTGAGTTTTTTATTCTTTTGTTTGTGTCTTGGGCAAGTTGTCTGTGCACACTTGAGGACAAGTGTGGGTTAAGTGTGTGCGCATGATGAGTCCATATTTTGTGTCTTTTTAATGTATGTCTTAGAAAGTTTAGATCGAGTCTTTGTGTGTGTTTTGTCTAGTTTTTGTGTCTTGGAGGACATATTTTGGGTAGGAGGGTGTTTGCTGCCCTGCAGGTGGAAACTGGGCAATACAGGGGAAGAAAACAATATTTCTGGAAGCAGGTCAGGCAGAGCCATATTGGTCAAGACAGATAGGAGGAGTGCTTTGGTCAATAGGCGAGTTTCTCTCCTAGGTCTTGAAGGATAATGATAAGATGATCTAACTTAAGTATCTTTCCTTATCCGACTAGATTTAGGATCCGCAGGGGATCTCTTGAAGATAGACGTGACTTACCTTGTTGAGGGTCGAGCTTATCAAGTGTTACTTGCATCCCAAGATAGCTCGTGGATTCCTTCCATGTTAAGGATTAGGGGGCCCAAACCCTAAAGCACTCGCCTATAAATATCGATGTCTTGCTGCTGCGAATAGACGCCGTTTTTATGCTTTATTCCCTGTATCTTCCATTGAGAGTTTGTGAGGAGAAAAACAAGTCCTACGGGCATACTTTCATTCGTACTTTATTTTATCGGCACTTTTGGCCGTGATTTGCTTTTGCACGTATTTCGTAAGTTTTAATATAGTGTTTATGACTTCATTCAATTCATATGTTCGTTATTTTATGATTATGTCTAGCTAAGCTGTTATACTTGGTCTGGGCAAGACAGTTAGGTGTTAACCTATGCTTGAGAGGTCTTAATTGTGCCAGATAATTACATGCATGTGTTCCCATAATGTTAATGAACCTATTCAAATATGAGATAATACGATTAAGAGATTAATGGGTTGTTAATCACTTAGGACATATTGGATCACAAATCAATTGAGGAGTAGGAGTGTTTTCCACATCTTCTTGATTAAGATCGATTAAGATTAGAGGAAGGTGACTGCCTTATAGGTTAGACGAGATGATTCCTTATTGGGCCTTTCTAGAGATAAATGCTCATTGCCCAAGATAGGGAGCCGGCGGTGCATCGCCAACTAAGTAAGGATAGGTAAGGGAAGGGTTTGTTGAGAGCGTGACGAGTAAAAAGGGATCTCAGCATTCAAGTCCCATAACTAACGATGCGTGCATGTAATGAAAATATTTGCACCAATGACCAAGCTAGGGTTTTCACTTAACGACGTCTTAGTCCAGATCAAGTCCTTTTTATTATTGATCAAGTTGCTTGTTTACTTTTCAGTGTTTTATTGAGTTCTCGAATTGGGCAAGAGAGCCCTAGTGACCAAGATAGCAAAACCAACTTTTCTGAATAGGTGGAGGAGGTTTCAAGAGATAGTGACAATCAACTCCTTGTGGATCGACCCTGTACTTACTTGCTAACTATATAGTTGTGATAGGCTACAAATTCATTTTGAGAATGCGAACGATAGCTTCGTCAGGGTTGGTGGGGGTTTCCAACTAAATTAGCCTTCAAACACTTAGAAAAGTGGAGGCTTAGATTTAATGCTTAGAGACTCGATCTTTTCAGAGAGACTTCTTAGAGAAAGCAAGATCTAAGACTTCTAAACTTGATCAAAGAACAAGGCTTCGAGAACTAGAAGAAAGAAAAGGAGAAAGACTGATGACTCTCTGCTACTTGGCCTCTGAGACTTATGTTCTTTCTCTGAGAATGCCACCGCTTTGAATTGCTTGAATGCTTGTGCACGTTGAATATTTCTAGTCATCTTGTCGCAATGGGGAGACCTCTATTTATAGAGAGGGAGATCAATTAGCCGTTGAAAAGAGCCGTTTGATCTCTACGAAAAAATATGACACTCCACCTACTCCTCTGCAATTTTTCCCGAAATGGTAACTGCAACCCTTGCATTATGCAAGTCTCTGCGGTCGGTCCATTTATGGAAAATTAGAGGTTGTCTTGTACTTTCGAGTAGATTTGAATTTGAATTCAAACTCTTCTTTTTTCCCCGTCTTCCAACTCTTCTTTTCTTGACTTTGGGACGTCTGATTTCGACAAAACTGCTCGACATGCATGAACTGCATGGTTCAGTTCTGCAGTCAATCGAGTTCTGGTCTGACTAACCATCTTGATTTTGAACTGCCTTCTCAGTCTGACTCACTTCTTCCGTTTGATCCTGTAAAGATAAAATTCCTACGCTCAAACAGTGAGCTTTAACTAGGTTCAGACTGATACTTCATCTACTCAATTGGGATCATTTAAGTTTTGAAACAAATCAAAACTTTTATTACTTTTCTCAACAATATTTAATCCCTAATTAATCCTCTCTAAATACATACCACACCGCAATCATAGTTTTTATGTTTCCATTATCGTATCGTTTTACCTCTGTCACTAAAACTATGTTTATCAGCAACCTCTTCATAAAATATTTAATCAATTTTTCTTGTTTTTTAATTTAATTTATAGAATTATGAAATGTTAGAAAAAATAAATTCTCTCAGCCAAGCTCGGAAATCATTAGTTCAAATAGATGGACTAGAAATATGCACTAAAACGCTTGGGATCCTCTATCCCCAAATTTAGTGTCACACTAAGTTCCACAATTTATATTTAATTAGTATTTTGTCATTCTTTTTCTTCAATTTAATTTGATCTATAATTTTTTAGAATAATTTTACAAATATTGACTAGGGGTTCATCCATCCACTTAAGGTTTTTATATATATTTTTTGTTTAACATGCATTTTTTATAAATTTTAAATGATTATTAGGGTTCATTATTTCAAAAATAGGATATATACAATTTTAAAATTCTAATTTTTTTATAATAAATATTAATTAAGGTTTATATATATTACTAAAATTTTACTTTTGAATAAATACTTTTAAAACAGTGAAATTAATAGTGGGACACGGAAGATGAGACACAAGATGGGGATAGAGGATCCCTAAATATGAATTACTTTCAAAGCAGATCGGTAAGCATGGAATACTCCGACAACCAATACTCATGTTGGGAAAATTAGTAAAGGTTTTGATTTTTACCAAAATCCAACTGACCCCAACTCAGTAGATGTGCTTTTAGTCTGTTCGTAGCTAGAGCTCACTGTTTGAGCGTAAGGATATTATCTTTACAGGTTCAAACTGAAGAAGACAGTTAAAGACCAAAGGCAGTTCAAGTTCAACTTCGGTCAGTCAGAAGACTCCTCAATCGACTCCGGAATTGAACCATGTAGTTCAAGAAAGTTGATCACTTTTGTCGAAGTCACACGTTCAGAAGTCAGAAGAAAAAGACTTGGAAAACGAAGGAGAAAGAAGAACTCTAATTCAAATTCAAATCTGCTCAAAGTACAAGACAACCTAGATATTTCCTTTTATAGACCGACTGCATAGACATGCAAAAAGCAAGGCTCACAGTTACCATTTTAGGAAAGTTTGCAGAGGTTAGGTGAAGCACCATGATTTATGGTAGAGGTCAAATAGCTCTTACCAACGACTCTTTAGACCTCCTCTCTCTATAAATAGAGATTCACCATTGCGAGAAGACGACTGAAACTACGCGAACACTCAAGCATTCAAACTCTCTTGCACAAAAAAGCAAGGAAGTTTTCAGTCGAAGTCTAAGTCGTAGTTGAGTGATAAAATCCTCCTCCTTGTTCTTCATTCTAGTTTCTCAAAACCTTGTTCTTGATCGAGTTTAGAATTCCCCTTCCTTGTAATTCCTAAATAGATTCACTGTAAAAAGTTTGAGTCTTCAAACTTTAGAATGAAGCCTCCACTATAAAGTGTTGAAGGCTTCATAAGTTGGAAAAACCTCCAACCTCAAATTTCAGGTCTCCTTTAAACCTGTAATCGAAGCCACTAGGTTCTTTAGTACCCGCAAACTAAAGATAGGTTGTACACTTGCCCGTAAAAGTGTTGTAGGTTTTGTTTGAACCCGGAATTGAACTATATAGGATGTTTGGTGCCCGCAAACTAAAGTCAATGTTTGATAAGTACGCAAAAACTTATCTAGTGGATTACTAACCCGAAAAGCTAGTCGTGGGCGTAGAAGTTCATCTTCGAACCACGTAAAAATACTTGTGCCATTTTTATGTTTATTATTTCAGTTATTGTTTGAGATTTACTAACTCACTAACTGTATTAAAACAAGTCTTTGAAAACCGCACTAAGTCTTGCGAACTTAACATTCGCTTAAAAAGAGTATAAAAATATCCACCACTTTCCGCACAACACAATCTTTCAAAACCTTATTTAGAAAAACATTGTTGACCCTCAGTCCAAGAAGTGAACTGTGTGACGAACTGAGTTATAGCTCCGAATATCTTTCTCAGTTGTTGAGTATCACGAACTAAGTAGTTTTTACTAAGTTTTGAAAAATCACTAATGGTGTATTCCCCTCTCCCTACATCAGTTAACTCGTTACCGAGACCATCTACTCCTCAAGTCGCCTCCATTATTTCAAAGCAGAAGGATTTTTTTTCTCGTTTTTCCCATTCAATATTTCTCCAACTCATCCCCATTATTTGCAACTCGGATCATCTACTTCCTATGGTATTTCATCTTCTATTTCATTCGTCGAATTTTTGGCATTTGGCAATTTGGAGATA
The DNA here is from genome assembly GCA_029490685.1 of Schizonepeta tenuifolia. Taxonomy (NCBI): domain Eukaryota; kingdom Viridiplantae; phylum Streptophyta; class Magnoliopsida; order Lamiales; family Lamiaceae; genus Schizonepeta; species Schizonepeta tenuifolia. The sequence goes on from CM055959.1 coordinate 96,925,723, forward strand.
ATTATATTCCTTATTTAAGTGGAATAAACCCTAGTCAATACCACATGTCATTCAAACAATGAAAGGAATAGAGAATGAAACACAAAATGAGAGTAAGAAATCCGATTTGCATTATTTGTAACGGTTTAATTATCAATGATCATATCATCCCAACCACCCAACAAAAATAATATTTGTACTTGTAGGAGTATAATTTTTTAATCATTTCTACAACACGAAAATTTAACAAATCAAATTCTAAAGAAAAGCTAGAAAGTATACATTAATAAATATTAGAGGGCCAAAAAATAGTACTTACAACAATTGCAATACGAAATTGAAAATAGTGAGAAAGAAGAGAATGGACGCTCATAAACAAAGTCTGACCCCATCCTTCGCAACATACACCACACCACCCCATGCAAACATGAAACACCAGACCACCACAAATCACAACCCCAATCCTCAACAATATATAAATAGAAATTGGAGTCTACAAATACTTTATAATATTAAATTTGAATGCACCCACAAAATACAGATATAGGTTTCTTCAAATTTAGAAAGAGAGACGTCATCACAATTTCATCAAATTTAACTACACATACGTAATTGATAGTACCGGCCTCTTCTTGGGCCTGATCTAAGACCCAATCTAGTTGGGCCTATATATTAAAGCTCGGCCCATAGAGTTCGGCCCAAGTAAAGTCATTAACGAAGCCCTACTCTGGAAGAGAATCGAATCCTATTATGGAAGGGAATCGGATATGCACGTACTAGGAAACAAGATATGTATAAGGAATCCGAATCCTAGAAGGTTTAGGGCTCAATTCAAGGCCTATATATAGATGCTAGATTAGAGGTGTAAATACGTTCAAATACTCATTGTACTCTCAAGTATAATAAAAGCTCTCTATATTCTCTCCCGTGGACGTAGATCACATTGATCGAACCACGTAAATCCTTGTGTCGTCGCATTATTATTATTTTCTGCTATCTCTACAAACCCTAGATCTATCATTGGCGCCGTGTGTGCAAACCTCGATCGACGGTTCTTTGGTAGTAGAACTATGACGGTAACGCGATCACAAAACGTGCGGGAGGACCAAAGCCAACGTGGGAATCCCAACGAAGCAGAAAGTCGCCCCACAAACAGGGGCAATCGCCAGAAAGACAGTTCGGTCTTAAAGGAGGGGCACGACAATAACCCTATACAAGAGGATCCTTTCAAAGGGATGCCCGCGCTGGAAGACATCCCTCAGAAGGGTCCACAGAAATCAGGATCGAAAGGAGAGGATTTTCTCGACGACTTCGACCTCGCCACTACCTACGCCGCGACTGAATTCGCTAGAGCGAATAGGGAGAGCTTCAAGCGCTTCCTCACAACAGCTAGGATGCCCCCAATATCCGAAGCTAGGGAGAGTTCCACACGGAAGTCTATACCCAAAACTCCACATCATTCCAAGACGCGGGAGCCCGAGCTGAGGAGAAAGCGCGATGCCCGGCAAAGCCCACTCCGCCGCCGGAGCTCCAGCCCACATCGGAGTCCCAAGCAATACCATCTCCCAAGGCGACATCGTAGTCCAAGCAGGGACCGAAGTCCGAGCTATTCCAGAAGTTATAGCCCCAAGGCAAACCGACACCGACGTGAGGGAAGATCAGCCCGACTCGTCAGCCCGTTCACCGACGAGCTGCTTGATGCCAAGCTTCCCGCGGCGTACAAGTTGCCCAACATACCACCCTACAATGGGTTGGAGGACCCCCTCAATTTCTTGACGCGGTTCAAGTACATCATGCACAACCAGGGCCTCACAGAAGAGCATATGTGCAAGCTGTTCCCTGAGATGCTGGTCGACTACGCCCGAGCTTGGTTCGACGGCCTCCCGACTGGCAGTATAGGGTCCTGGGTCTACCTCGAAGGAATCTTTAAACAAAGATTCCTTATGAAAGTCCAAGCTCGCCGAGACACGGCCTATCTCCTGTCCGTAAAGCAAAAAGACAGAGAGACCATAAGGGAGTACGCCTCCCGATTTATGCAAGAAAGCTTGAAAGTCGATAAAATCGACGATGTTTTCCTCATCTCGGCTTTCCGAAATGGGGTCGCTCCTGGGTCCCTGAACTAGGAGCTCGCTAAACAGAAACCCGAGACGGCCCAGGAGATGTGGAGAATCGTGTACCAGTTCGCGGACGGCCAAGATGCGGACCGGTTGAAGCGAGAGGAAACTGAGAAGAAGAGGCCTGAAGGTGATCGGGGCCGGAATGATCGCGATCGGAGAAGTGCTCACGAACGCCTTCAGCGGGGACCCATCCATTCCCGACTCGGACCTGGACCTATCCAGTCCCGGCTCGGACCTCGGCCAGGGCCAGAGCACCCTCAGCGACCTCCCTTTGTGAAAACAAATGCAGAGATCTTCGCACTTCATGAGGACTGGTTCACCAGACCACGCCCTATGTCAGGGTCAAAACCTTGAGATAAAAACAAACACTGCTCCTTCCACGACGACCACGGGCACTACACAGAAGACTGTCGCGACCTCGCAGTAGAGATAGAGAGGTTAGCCCAAGAAGGAGCTCTGAAGAAGTACGAGGCCGGAGGAAAGAAAAACAGAAGGGGGAAGCGAAAGGGTGGACAGGGCCGCTGCGCTCCCGATAATAAGCGAGCTAAAACCAGTCATGATGAGGAGGATGACGACCCTCAGAGCGGCGTGCCACAGTACGACGGGGTGGTGTCAACCATCTCCGGGCTAACCCCGGGCACAACAAAAACCAAGCTGAGGTCAGAAGCTCGCAGACCACCAATTCCGTCGGAAGAAGAACAAACAAAAAAGAGGTTCAAGAAAAGCGAAACCGTCACCTTCTCTGAGGATGATCCTGTACCTACAGCAACGCCCCATAATGACGCCCTGGTAATACAGGTCGGAGTGGCCAATAAGATGGTCCACCGCGTATTTGTTGATAGTGGGGCTAGCGTCAGTATCATCTTCCAACATTGCTTGGATAGGATGGGACTCGACCCAGCTCGGGTTAACTTCGCGCATTGTAGCGCCCCTCAAAAGGACCGTGATCCCTCATTGCTCTCACAGCAGAACCTAAAGCTTTATCCACCTTGCCAATTACCCACTCGTGAGGTTTTTCTACCCTCCAAACCAGGTCGACAAAACTATGGTGGCGGCAAAAGAAAAATTTTGTGTGCCACTTGTCCACTTTATTTTGAGTTCGCCCTTTGAACTCAGCTCGGGCAGTGGCATAGTACGAGCCCGCACTCTTTTTGAAAAGGAAGAGCTCGTGAATGAGCTCGGCAAAAATTTGGTAACCCTTATCAATCGCTGCCACACCCAAATCGGTAAATTGCCTAAACGAATTCGGCATTATCTGCCCTAGTGCTAATCCAAGCTTCTTCTGGAGCTCGGAATAGGGTTCAGGGAGGGGTACACGAAGACCAGCGTGTAGGTTGTCCTCATAAATAGTAACAAACCCCATTGGGGGAGAGCAGGCCCTATCCTCTGGGCGCGGTTCTATTAAGTGAGCATCAGAAGGGAAATTGTAAGTTTGGGCAAGCCACCTAATCCTGGCCTCGTCTAAAGATGAGGGGTAATCGGCCACCTTCCCCTTCGCACGCGGAGTCACTATAAAACTTTCAGTAGTAATTTCAGAAGACCCTACTGTAAAAATCCTAAACTCTACGCTGTCATCGACGGCCCTTGCCGGAGGAGAGTCACTATTACTGCTAGACTGAGAAGGGGAGGCCATACTTACTTGTGAAAGTGAGCGGAAGTATTCTGGAGCGGACGCGAATGGAAGACTCAACGGCGTAACACCGGCGGCACAGCGATACAGGAAAATTGAAGCTTTTGGAGGGGATAGAGAAAAGTGGAAGGATGATTTTCTGGGACGGAAAATTTTTGATATAGCGGCGGATATGAAACAGCGGGATAGGGGAGACGTTTCAAATCCCACATTATAAGTATTTGAATCCCGCGGTTACCCATTATACACGTGTACACGTGGGCCCGCATTTCTCTGAATATGGACCGTCCCTCAACCAAATTCAAAACAGCCCGCTACTTTTCCCTCCCTTTAAGTTCGGGTATGGGCCACGTCTATGCCAACGACCTGAGCAACATAACCAAGCCGCTGAGGGCCAATTTAATCATCTCGTTCTACCTGCTAATTCAGCTCGGACGATAAGCTCGGAAATCCAGTTCGTACAGGTGATTTGCACGATCAATCACCTCGGGAAATTCGACCTCGTAGTCTGCGTCTACATGTCTTCTTCTCTCTTTTTGGGGGGGGATGTGATAGTACCGGCCTCTTCTTGGGCCTGATCTAAGACCCAATCTAGTTGGGCCTATATATTAAAGCTTGGCCCATAGAGTTCGGCCCAAGTAAAGTCATTAACGAAGCCCTACTATGGAAGAGAATCGAATCCTATTATGGAAGGGAATCGGATATGCACGTACTAGGAAACAAGATATGTATAAGGAATCCGAATCCTAGAAGGTTTAGGGCTCAATTCAAAGCCTATATATAGATGCTAGATTAGAGGTGTAAATACGTTCAAATACTCATTGTACTCTCAAGTATAATAAAAGCTCTCTATATTCTCTCCCGTGGACGTAGATCACATTGATCGAACCACGTAAATCCTTGTGTCGTCGCATTATTATTATTTTCTGCTATCTCTACAAACCCTAGATCTATAAGTAATTGGACACACCAATTTAGTCACAATTAGTCTCATTATAACTTTATTGAGCTGGGGAAGGAAATGGTGAAACTTGAACTCAAAACCGTTATATTTAGAAGGAATAGTTCAACCAGACTTTGAAATTAAATCCCAAGAAGTTCCGCCACCGCAGCAACGGAGGAGCCTCCTTCCGCCATTGTAGCCTTCGCTTCTTCACTCTTCTCCTCCACCGTCTTCCCTATCTCTCTCCCCTTCTCCGACTCCCCGTCCATCAACTCCGTCACCCGCCTACTCACCTCCTCCGCCGCCACAAACCCGTCCTCGCCCTCCTCTAACCTCAACGCCAGCTTCTCCTCCACCAGCACCACCCTATTAAAATGTTGCTCCGCGTACAACGGCCATGCCACCACTGGCAGGGCGGCGCACACCGCCTCCAGAACCGAGTTCCAACCGGCAACCGCAGTGAGTCACGAACCCGCCCACCGCTGCGTGGTTGAGCACCGCCACCTGCAGCGCCCACGACTTCACCACCAGCCCCCGCTCCTTGTTCCGCTCCACAAACCCCGCCGGCAGAAGAACATCCAAGTCCGGCTCCGGCGGCCGTAGAAACCGATTGCTTTTTTCCTCCGGCGGCGGTGACCGGACCACCCACAAGAATCTTTCCCCGCTTCTCTCTAACCCCTCACCTATTTCTCTCAACTGAACCGCTGATAGCAAACCTAAACTTCCTGAAGAATTCTTAGCTAACAGACTTGGAAAAGAAGATTTCTCATAATCGACGTGAATAGTACAATGACCCACACTTCCTATTTATACTCCTAATGATGACTCAGCATAAAAGAAACTAAAATAAGAAAAACGTAAAAGAATACAAATGCGACATCTCTACACTCTAATAACTATTCTATCAAATGAGAAAATATAAAACTCATGCAGAATCCTTTCTTCAACTCTCTATACTCCCCCTCAAGATGGAGAGTATATGGTTTTAAAATCCATCTTGTCAAGAAGATTTCTAAGTGCTGGAGATGCAAGAGGCTTCGTGAACATATGTGCCATTTGGTGTGCATTTTTGATGTGGAGTGGCTTGATCAGACCTGATAGGTAGTGGTCTCTTACTGTATGACAATCGATATCTATATGTTTAGTCCTCTCATGAAATACTGGATTGGAAGTGATGTATACAGCTGCTTTGTTGTCACAAAACAGTGGAATAGGTTTGAAGGTACCAGATTCACACCCAGAGTGGTGACAAAAGTGATGACTAAAGTGTTCACCACTTCGGACTGAAGGCAGCGGAAATAAAATGAACACAATGGTTAAATTTTCACAAGATTTATCAATTAATAATCTTGTAAAATGCCTCAGGGCAAAATATTCACTATAAGAATGTGAACAACGAAAATACTTTGAGTAAACAATGGTCACTAAAAAGAAGACTATTCAACACTCCCTTCACAGAAGGTGGTGACTGAAGTAGCCTCAACTATCACTCGTAGAAATAAAGAAATAAAGATGAAAACTATACTACTCCCTCCGTATTTTAAAGAATGTAAGGTTTACTGTTTGCGCGGAGATTAAGAAAAGTTGACTTTTTTGTATAAAGTGGTGTAAAATGACCAAAAGGATAGTGGAGTTGAGGGTTGTTAATTACAATTAGCATTTGTAGATTAAATAACATAATCAACTCATGTTTGTCGATTTTTTGCTCGATAATTTTTACGTGCTCGATTTTTTTCATTCTCGTGATTTTTTACACATTTTTTTTTTCTGCGTTTTTTTTCCCCTATTTTTTTCCTGCTTTTTTTTCCTCTTCTCTTTTTTTTCTCATGCGTTTTTTTTCCTGCTCTTTTATTTGGGCAGTCTTTTTTTTTTTCAGCTCTCTTTTTTTTTCCCTGGTTTTTTCCTGCTTTATTTTCCTCTTCTCTTTTTTTCCTCATGCCTTTTTTCTTCCTGCTCTTTTATTTGGGCAGTCTTTTTTTTTCAGCTCTTGTTTTTTTTTTCCTGCCTTTTTTTCATCGTTTTTTTTTTCCTGCTTTTTTTTCATTTCTGATCATTTTCTTTTTCCTGTTTGTTTATTTCCATTCCATTGCACATAAATTAATTAAGTTCACAAATATTCCTAAAACATGAATAATAAAGGAGGAAAGATCAGTAAACTCAATTAAAAATTCATTAGGGAGGGAAAAACTACATTTCTGTTTGGAATTACAATGAAGAAGATATTTACAGCATTGAGAGGGAAAAATACATTCTAAATTCAAATTTCCTCCTAAAATGTTGGGAGGGAATACAGGGAATACAGACAGCCTCTTTACAGCTATAAATACACAGCATTTACTGCCAAGAATCACATTACAACTACTGCATTAAATCCTGAAATTCCACAGCAATGAAGACAGGGCAAAAAAAGAATAATCTGACTGATGATGAAAGAACTGCCATGGTGCAGTGGCTGCTCCAACAGACCACAACTTCAGGCCTCAAGCATGGTGCCAAAAAGGAGGCTGCAACAATGTTCAATATGGACTACATCACTGTGTATCGCATATGGAAGGAAGCTGCTGCTCAACAAGCATTGGGCAGACCTATACAAGTTATAAGCAAGAAGAAAGGCTGTCATCACAGTGACAAGAAGCAGTTAGATGCTGAAAAACTGAAATCTCTCTCTGTTTTGCAGAGGACTTCAATCAGAAAAACTGCATATGCTATGGGAGTCAGCCCTTATCAGGTACAATGCTGGCTTAAAACTGAAGAAATAAGGCCTCACACTAGTGCTATTAAACCCTACTTAACTCCTAAGAACATGCTCACTAGAATGGAGTTTAGCCTCAACCAATTTTCATGCATTAGTGAGGAAGGAAAGCTGGTTTTTCAGAACAACTATAATGTGATCCATATAGATGAGAAATGGTTCAATTTAACAAGAAAAACAGCAAGGTATTACCTCTTAAAAGATGAAATAGTACCACATAGACAGTTGCAATCCAAGAACAACATTGACAAAATCATGTTTGAGTGCATGGTTTCAAGGCCAATCTTAGACAGCAATGGTGGCATAATATTTGATGGTAAGTTTGGAATCATACCATTCACTTACCAAGAACCAGCACAAAGGAATTCAAAACATAGAGATAAAGGCACCATGATCACTAAACCAATCACAAAAATTTCAAGAAAGGTGATGAAGGATACTTTTCTGCAGGAGGTAAGAGGTTCTCATGCCAATTTCACTATCAGAATCAATCTGATTCATCATTTAGTGCAGTTTACATGATTGCCACTTACCTAATGCAGATGATACCCCTCATCAAAAGAAAGTGGCCAGAAGGATTGAGCAAAAACATCATAATCCAGCAAGATAATGCAAGACCACACATAGACAACAATGATCCAGAGTTCAGAGCTGCTGCATCAAGTGATGGATTCAACATACAGCTTGTACAGCAACCACCAAACTCACCAGACACAAACATCAATGATCTTGGGTTTTTTAGAGCTCTACAGACACTAAAGGATGAGAAGGATGCAAGAAATGTGGATGACATGATCAGAAATGTGAAGCAAGCATTTGAGGAATTTCCACCATGGAAACTAACCAATGTGTTTCTGACTTTACAGGGCTGTCATGAAGAAATAATCAAGTGTAGGGGAAATAACACTTACAAAATTCCACATAGGTACAAGGAGAGAATGGCAAGGGAGGGATCACTGCCTGATTCTATATTAGTGGATGAAAGTGTTGTGAAAGAAGGATGGGAGTATCTGAATGAGAATGGAGTTGATGGAGGGATAATAGTGCAGAGTGAAAACATCACAAAAGCAGTGGAAGACATGCATTTAGAAGACTGAAAAGTTCTGTGCAGATCAAGTTGTTGGACAGGGTACAGTTTTTTGGAAATTAATCAGTTTACAGGGACAACAGGAAAAGTATCTGTTTTTTTGTTTGGAATGTAAATTCACCTCTTGGATCAGTTGTTTAGTAAATGCATGTAGTCTCAGCCTTACTTAAATGAAACAGTTTTTGCATCATTGACTCACTTTGCATCCTATTTATGCCTCCAAACATATAACACAATTTATTATATGGGTGGCAGTAATAAGATTCATCAAACAACTCCCAAGAAGACAACACTTCACATTCAATTCAGTTTGGTTTAGACACAAGTGTAGTATCAATTCAATATCAGTTTCACAACACAGGGACACAAGTGTAGTATCAATTCAATATCAGTTTCACAACACAGGGACACAAGTGTAGTATCAATTCAATATCAGTTTCACAACAGCAGAGACAGGTGTAACATCAATTGAATAGAACTGAATTGATTATCAATTTAATAGAACTGAATTGATTATCAATTCAGTATCAATTCATTAGAACTGAATTGATTATCAAGTCAATACACACAATTTACAGGGACAAACAGGAGCATAAACTGCACAAATAAGGCATCACCAGCCTTCCCTCACAAATGAAAACGCGAATACAGAAATACACACAGGATCATAAACTGCAGAAATAAGGCATCGCCAGCCTTCCCCCACAAATGAAAGCGCAAATACAGAAATGCAGAGTCATAAATTAGAATAGAAGCACCTATTTTCTGGAGCGAAATTCCACAAGCATTCCCTTAGCAATGTATTTCTACACCCACTCCTCGTAGGTGAGATGAAGGTCAGCTTCATCCTCCCACTGCATCGCCAGCACCGAGCTCAGGATGTCCGCCACCATGCCGGCCCTCAGATTTTGTGCAGAATGACAAGTGATGGTTGGGAATTCAAACTCCGGCACCACGGTTTCGTCACAGAGCGGCGGCGAAGGAAGACTGAGCGGCGCCGGCAAAGAATCTGCCTGAGATCCGTCGGGCAAGAGCGCCGACGATGGAGATTGACGAATATAATCGTGAAATCTCGGCGGAGAGGGAGATTGAGTCTCAGACTCGGCATACAACGCCGGAGAAGGAGATTGCCTCTGAGAATCGTCATAGACCGGCCGGGAAGGCGTATCAGAGCAGTGAAAGGGCGGCCAAGAAGGCGATTGAGCACCACACTCGTCACACAGTGACGGCGAAGGAGATTGCGGCTGAGATTCGTCAAAGACCGTCGACGAAGGATTCTCAAAATCGTCACAGAGCGGCGGCGAAGGTGGCTTCGCCACCAGGCTCTCAGTTTTGGGAGTCCACATATTGCTCGGCGCAACAAAAGTGAAGGGACACAAGGAGTACAGAGATGAGAGTGGAGAGGGGGAGAGTGAGAGGAGAAACCCTAGATCAGTGAAGAACACGAGAGAGGGAAGCTGCGCCGATTTAGAGTTTGGGGTGGGAGAGAGTCTATCAATGTATTTGGGGGAATTGGGCTGCAGAAATGGAAATGGGTTTGGGGATTTCGGGTTGGGTTTTAATTTTAATTGGGATGGGTTGTTTTAATTAAGTTAATTAGATTAGGTTAGTTTAATTAGGTTTTGTTAATTAAGGGGAAAGTAATGGCATATTGATGTAAATATAGAGGAAGATTTGGGGTGTAAGAGTCCAAAAAGTGAAACATTACATTTTTTCAATTACGGTGTTTTTGGGCAAACATTACATTTTTTAAAATATGGAGGGAGTACAAGAATTATTTCTAATTTATACATGTAGTCTACATCTTGGAGGCCTCAATATTCTTGTTACATTTGATCTCTATTTATAGAGGATCACAAAACTTAGGTTGCACTCCTCAAAATCAGCATGATCCACGTTTGAAGCCCACTAACTCTAACTGCCGTGCTCACTGCAGCGTGAACCACATTCCTGATATTTCTCAACAAATTTCAACCGCTCCAACAACTTTCAAGAATGTTTGTTGACAGCTTCTTCCACTCTTTTAGCAGCTGCAAACTAACTCAACAATCTCATAGACCAAGTCTCCAAATTTATCTCTTTACCCCATAATCCACTATTTTAACACAAAGTAAATAGAAGAAAGACAAAACAAAATACATAATAATTAACTAATTAAATATTAAAAAATATTGGGTCAAAAATAACACCAACAAACTCCCCATTTTTTTCTTTCTTCTAAAAATATGTGCAAGCATATCAACTGCTCCCCCTAAAACACACAAATGCAAAATCATAAAGACTTCACAAATAAAAACATTAGCTTCCCCTATCAAAGTAAACTTCCCCTGACTGAGTTTCTCCCCTATCTCAAATACCAAATCACAAAAACTAGAATAAATCACCAAAGCCATCACCAACGTGGACACCGCTGTAATCACCACCTCCTGCACATATAATCAATGTCTTGACGACAATAGGCAGAACTTCAAGACTAACAGTTTGTAGAACTTCGTGAATCTCAAAATCAAAATCAAAGTTCTCACCATGTCATCAGAAACAGTGATAGTGTGATAGGTTAGGCAAGGAATATGGTACATGAGTAAGGAAGGGAACTTCAGATAGGGAAAAATCAAAGGTAAAAATAGGGTAAAGAGGACACTTGAAATATGTGGAAGATTAAACAGATATCAACTCTTAGATATTGTGTCTAGTGGAGAAATAGACATCTTCACTTCAAGGGCTATGTCTGGTAATATCCATTATAACAAACACTTGTGAACAGCAGGATCGAGGCCATTTAGTACGTCAAGTGTATGGTTCTGATACCAATTGAAGGTACCAGATTCACGCCAAGAGTGGTGACCAAAGTGATGACTAAAGTGTTCACCACTTCAAACTGAAGGCAGCGGAAATAAAATGAACACAATGGATCATTTTCACAAGATTTATCAATTAATAATCTTTTGAAATGCCTCAGGGCAAAATATTCACTATAAGAATGTGAACAACGAAAATACTTTGAGTAAACAATGGTCACTAAAAAGAAGACTATTCAACACTCCCTTCACAGAAGGTGGTGACTGAAGTAGCCTCAACTATCACTCAAAGAAATAAAGAAATAAAGATGAAAACTATACTACAAGAATTATTTCTAATCTATACATGTAGTCTACATCTTGGAGGCCTCAATATTCTTGTTACATTTGATCTCTATTTATAGATGATCACAAAAGTTAGGTTGCACTCCTCAAAATCAGCATGATCCACGTTTGAAGCCCACTAACTCTAACTGCCGTGCTCACTGCAGCGTGGACCACCTTCTTGATATTTCTCAACAAACTTCAACCGCTCCAACAACTTTCAAGCACGTTTGTTGACAGTTTCTTCCACTCTTTTAGCAGCTGCAAACTAACTCAACAATCTCATAGACCAAGTCTCCAAATTTATCTCTTTACCCCCATAATCCACTATTTTAGCACAAAGTAAATAGAAGAAAGAGAAAACAAAATACATAATAATTAACTAATTAATTATTAAAAAATGTTGGGTCAAAAATAACACCAACAAGGTTTATCTTGGGTCACTCCAAAATCATTCAAGATCTTCTTCATCCAAACTACTTCACAACTCGCTTGAGCCATGGCTCTGTATTCAGCTTCTGCGGAGGATCTGGAAATGGTGTCTTGCTTTTTACTTCGCCATGAAATAAGAGATGTTCCAATGAAAGAGCAGTAACTTGTGACTGATCTCCTTGTGTCTGGGCATGCTGCCCAATCTGCATCAGCAAACATGCTTACACTAGTTGATGATTTACTTGAATAGAATAAGCCATGTCTTAATGTGCCTTTCAGATATCTCAACACCCGTTCTGCTGCTTCCATGTGACCTTTACTAGGTTTAGCCATAAATTGACTAAGTTTATGAACTGCGAATGTGATGTCTGGCCTGGTGATACAAAGATAAAGGAGTCTCCCGACCAATCTTCTGTAAGCTTTGACATCAGTTAGATATTCTCATTTTTGCAGTTTCAGTGTTTTACCAGATTCCATGGGAGTTGTAGTTGGTTTACAACCTATCAGCCCTGCATCATTTACCAAACCCATGGCATATTTTCTTTGGCATATATTGTTGTAGGCCAAACTTTGCAAGAACTTCAGAAAACTTTAAATACCATTGTCTTGAATCCTGTTTAAGACCATAAAGAGATCGTTTGAGCTTACAAACTGATCCAACAGGATAAAGCTCCCCCTCAGGTGTGAGCAATCCCTCAGGTAACTCCATGTATATGTCTTCATCAAGTTTTCCATATAGAAAAGCATTGTTGATATCTAGATGACAGAGAGTCCACCCTTTGATGGCTGAGAGAGCTAGGATGATTTTGACTGTGATGAGCTTGGCAACTGGAGAAAAGATATCAACAAAATCAATTCCTGCTATTTGTGTGTACCCCTTAGCCACTAATCTTGCCTTATATCGATCTAATGAGCCATCAGCAAAAAACTTGAGCTTGAAAAGCCACTTACATCTAATTGCTATCTTGTCAGGAGGCAACTGAGTAATAATCCAAGTTCAATTTTTAATCAGGGCCTCAAGTTCCAAATGGATTGCTTTTAAGCATTTTGGAGATTTGGCAGCTCGAGCATATATAATTGGATGGCTCAGGTAATGCAACAGATGAAGAACAAATAGGCAAGTGTAAGTTTAGAATAAGATAAGTACTGTTTGAGAGAATGATTTGAAGAAGTGGAATTGATAGAGTTACATACAAAATCATTCAGATGTGAGGGTGGTTTGTGAACTCTGCCTGATTTTGTTGTAACAGCTGGAAGGGGAATATCAAAAACTGAATAGGATGGAGATGGAATATCTGAAGGTGGAGGAATAATAGGACTTTCTGAAGGAGTTGAAGGAGATGGAGACTCAAAAGGAAAAGAATTAGGAGGGTTATGAGAAAAAGAAAAAACAGTTTCATGAAAAACCACATTTCTACTAATTGTGGTGGTAAGAGAATCGAGCAGAAGGACTTTGTATCCTTTATAACCTGAAGGGTATCCCAAAAAGATGGCTTTGATAGCACGAGGTGAAAATTTTGTTTTTTCTTTATCTAATGTAGAAACAAAACACAGACATCCAAACATTTTCAAATGTGAGTATGAAGGAGATTTATGAAACAGAAGTTCATAAGGAGTGATATGTGATGGTAGTACAGAAGAAGGTATCCTATTTATGAGATATGAGGCAGTAAAAACACAATCGCCCCAGTATTCAACATGAAGGTGAGATTGAAACAGAAGATTTCTAGCTACATTAAGAAGATGTTGATGTTTTCTCTCAACTCTTGCATTTTGCTGAAGAGTATATACACAAGAATGTTGAACAATAGTGCCATGCTGTGAGTAAAGAGCTGAAAGATTGAATTCAGGGGCATTATCACTCCTAACACACTTTATAGTGGTATTAAACTGAGTGGTGACAATGGAGAAAAATTGAGTCATGACAGCTTTTACATCAGACTTAGCATTTAAAAGAAAGGTCCAAACAAACCTAGAATGATCATCAACTATGGTCAAGAAGTATGTATATCTTTGAGGAGTTGGGGTTTGATAAGGTCCCCAAACATCACAATGAATGAGATCAAACACAGAAACAACATTATTTGAGGAATCAGGAAAAGGTAAACGATGTTGCTTAGCCATAGGACAAATTTCACACAATGAATGTTTACATGAGTCTAAAGTCAGAACTTTAGACATGATTTGCAACTTATTAAAAGACAAATGGCCAAGTCTACAGTGTCATATATCAGCTGAAACTACAACAGCAACACTAACATTAGAATTAACAGAAACTGAATGAGTGGTATCCAAGACATATAGATTGCCAACTCTTCTACCCTTCCCAATCTGGATCCCCTGTGAAGCTTCTTGAACAACACAGAGAGATGGAGTAAAAATGACTGAACAATGAGAGTTTAAAGTGAGAGCATAGACATAAATGAGATTTTCAAGATGAATTGAGGGAGTTAAAACCACTGTACCAACTCTAGTGACTTGAATTGAGTTTCCATTTGGTAAACTGACAGAGGACTGATGGACAATCTTAGACTGACTAAATTGAGATAAGTCACAACATACATGGTGAGTTGCACCAACATCTAACAGTCAAAGACATTCAAATTTACTCACAGCACCAATAAAACAAGGAGAAGAGATATTACCACTGAAAGCACGAGATGATGATGAGGAATGTTGAGTAATGGACTGAGGTGTGGATGTGGAAGTGGTGAAAGACTGGATTTGTGTTTGAAGAAATTGGAGAAGTTGCATACACTGATCATTACTTAGCATAGATCCAATAGCAGATGATTGAGATGCCACAGGTGCCACAACTGAGGGTGAGATTCCAGTAGATTGCTCAGCTTTCACAAAACTTTCTTCAAGTTGATGCACAGATCTTTGAAAGGGTTTACCATAACCACCTCTGCTCCTCTTTTTTCCAAAGCTAGGAGGATATCAATGCAAGTCAAAACACTTATCAATAGTGTGGTTAGGCTTTCCACAATGTCCACATACATGAGAGTCTCTACCTCTCCCTCTGCCATAGCCAGTTGCATTAGCCAAAGCACTAGGTTGTTCACTAGTTCTGAACAAAAGGAACAGAAATACCACCATCTATGGACCTTTGCCTTTCTTCCTGTAAAGCTAATGCAAAAACTTTGGATAAGGATAATGCAGGACTGACTGAAAGTATATGAGATCTCAATTGAGCAAATGAACTATTTAACCCCTGCAAAAACTACATCGAGCACTCCTGCTCTTGATACTCACTCCAATGTCAAGTACATAGACCTCTAATCCATCTTCCTAAGGAGGAACTTGGAATCATGTATGCCTCTTGTCAGTTTGACAAGTGTTGAATTGATTCGGTGGGAAAGTTGCCTACAGCATTGGGTGATATGACCCACCTCATAGTAGATGACAACTACTACTCCAAATGGGTGGAAGCTAAACCCATTGACATGGTTGACGATGCAACCATCATATAGTTCTTTTAGAAGAACATATGTTGCTGGTACGAAGTTCCCAGAGTTCAGATATTAGATAATTGATCCCAATTCATCAGCTATGAAACTGATAAAGTAAAGGTGATTGAGATTATGAAAACAAGATAAATGCAAATACGCTCCTAAAAAGAGGCCTTCAGCGAGAAGCTAACCTCAAAACAATATTTTTCATATCCAAAAGTTGCAGGAACAAATCCTATTTAAACATCCTAAACCCTAAGCCCATGAACTAAATCATTACTACGGGCTTGACTCTTACGGAAAACTAAAGACCTAATAACTAAATAAGACTAAACCCAACAATAACCTAATAAATACGACCTAATAACAAATACGACTCTCAACAATAAATAAGTATGACTCTCAATAATAAATACAACTCCCCATACTAATCAACCACCCTACGTGCACGCCTCGAATAAACACGCCACGGTGCACTGCTAACAATTGTCCCACCGGTCGAAACAGCATTGTCCTCAATGCTAAAGTAAAGAAACTGTCCACGAACATCAACCACGTCCAGCCAAGATGCTTCATCACTACTCAAAGCAAGCCACTGCACCAATACCTGCTCAACCTGCTCCCTCTCACGGTTAATAACCCATCGCTACAGCACTCGCTCCAGAAGGTAAGGAGGATCAACTTGTAACACGCCAGCAGGTAATGATGGCTCCACCGCAGCTGAACCGGTAGCTTTGTTCAGAAGAGAGACGTGGAAAACAGGATGAATCCGAGATGACAGAGGCAACTTTAGATGATACGCCACAACACCCACTCGATCCTCGATCTGAAACGGCCTAAAATATCGAGGAGCCAACTTCCGGTTCCTAGAAGAAAATAATGAAGTCTGACGGAAAGGTCGAAACTTCAAATAAACAAAATCCTCAACCATGAACTCCACATCCCTACGGTGCTTGTTAGCTTCACGGACCATATGTTTTTGAGCCCTCTCAAGGTGATGACGTAGGTGAATGAGAGCTTCATTCCACGAGTGCAAGGCCTCCGCCACTGCCTGAACACTAATCTTGCCCGGAAGGAAACGCTGCAAAACTGGTGGTTTGCGTCCATAAACCACCTCAAAGGGAGTCGTGCCTACAGCCGAATGAAAACTCGTATTGTAGAAAAATTTGGCCCATGGCAGCCATTTACTCCAAACCTTGGGATGCTCTAAAATGATGTCACAGTAGTATAAAGTGGCCATATGTTGATAGGTGATCGACCACGACTAACACACAATCAATCCTTCCCGATCGGGGTAGTCCCAAAATAAAATCTAAACTAATGTCTTCCCACACCAATGTCGGAATAGGGATGAGCAAACCCCCCGGTGACTTTGTCTTAAATTTATTGTTTTGGCAAACCTCGCATGCTAGTTTGGAACTCAATCTGATGCTGGTGGAATAACCAATCGCCCTTTGTAAAACAAAACTCCCTGCACTAAGAAATAATGTATGGGAGCTGATAATCCCTGCTCAAGTCCCTGCACAATCGCGGCCAGCGAAGAATCCCTGTAAATAGCTTGCTGTACGGAAGACCAGTCTAACCATTTCGGAACGGAAAGGGCAGACAACAAAACCTCATCTTCTTCCTGTCGAGATAGTACATCAGCAGCTCAATTCTGAACACTTTCCTTATACGATGGTGAAGTCATACCCAAGTAATTTAGATGCCCAATTATGTTGCCGGTGTAGTCAAGGGTTGAGCTAGTAAATGCTTCAAACTTCGTTGATCCGTACGAACCATGAATCAACGTCCAGGAGGTAAGGCTATCAATGTTGTATGGCCAAGACCAGTGCCATCAATTCTTTCTCATACGCGGATTTTGCTAGCATTCGAGATGACAAAATCTTACTAAAATAAGCGATAGGCTGACTAGTTTTCATGAGCATGGCCCCAAGTCCTGTACCTGACGCATCACACTCCACCTCGAATTCTTGGGTAAAATCCGACATGTGCAATAACAGAGCTGTTGTGAGAGCAAATTTGAGTTCAGCGAATGCTTGAGCTGTTGTCGGGGTCCATGCCCATGGTTTCGGTACATCTTTCTTGAGAAGGGCCATTAATGGTGCTGTTATCTACCCATAATCTCGAATAAAACAGCGATAATAGCCAGTGAGACCTAGAAATCTGCAAACACCCTTGGGACCTTTCGGAGTGGGCCAGGTGAGCACTGCAGAAATTTTTGTTGGATCCTTCGTACTCCTTCCTTGGATATGATGTGCCCAAATATTCTACCTCGGAACGACCCAACATGCATTTCTTTGGGTTAAGACTCAACGAGTGAGTACAGAGAAGCTCAAAAACCTGTCGGAGGTGCTCCAAATGATCACGCCATGTTCGACTATAAACTAAAATTTTGTAAAAAATAAACTAAGACGAACTTGTGCAAGTGGGGTCAAAATACATCATTCATCAAGCTCTGGAATGTTGTCGGGGCATTGGTCAAGCCGAAAGGCATGACAAGAAATTTGTAGTGGCCCGAGTGCATACAGAATGCTGTCTTTAACACATCCTCGGCTGCGACCCGAATCTGGTGATAGCCCGCACGAAGATCCAATTTGCTAAACCATTGAGCCCCATGCAATTCGTCTAAGAGCTCTTGAATCACGGGAATAGGATACTTATCTGGCACTGTGCGTTTGTTTAGCTCGCGATAATCTAGGCAAAAGCACCAGAAGCCATTCTTTTTCCAAACCAGTAACACCGAGCTAGAGTACGGGCTACTGCTTGGCTGGATGACACTCGCAGCTAACATCTCAGATACCAGTCGTTCCATTTCGTTATTTTGGATGTGATTATAGCGGTGAGGCCTAATCGACACCAGTTATGCATCTGATTGTAAGACGATTCGATGATCCATAGAACGTGCTGGAGGGAGGCTGGACGAACAAGCTTCAATATCAGGAAATTTAGCCAAAATGGTGGCCAAATCGCGACGATCAGATGCAGAAATGAAATCTGATAGCCCGAACTGCGTAGTGTTCTCATTGCTTTGTAGCGACCACAAAACCCAACACTCATCCTCTGGCTCTATCGCTCGAAATTCAGCCAAAGTTAAAGCTCGACGAGACATGGTGGGATCACCCCTCAAATGCTGCATTCGGCCCCAAATAGAAAATTCCATCGTCAAAGTAGCCCAATTTGCCTTAACATCACCCAATGTTTTGAGCCAAGAGACACCAAGTACCATATCAGCTCTATGGAGTGGAAAAACATAGCAAGAAATATGATGTAGTTGGCCATAGAGAAGGAGAGAAATACTCTTACAAAAGCCAGTCGTGCGGACACTAGTCCCATCCCCCAACACGATCGAGATATGAAAAATTGGCTCTACAGGCCACCTCAATTCTTCCGCAACCTCTTCGAACACAAAGCAATTGGTGGTGCCACTGTCCACCATAATCAATAGTCGTTTATCAGAAACATGACCAAAAAATTTCATGATTTGTGGACCGTCAAATCCATGGGAGGATAAGGCAGAGCATTGCAACTGTAGCGAAGTGGATTGTGGTGTAGGCTCGTCATTGTCAAATGTCACAGCTGCGGTCTCAGTGGCCAGATCTGAATAAATATCACCCTCACGATCATCAGCACAGACTAACACATGTAGCGTCTTCGGCGGGCATCGATGAAGAGGTCCAAATATGAGTCCACATTTGAAACATGTGCCTGCTTTCCTATGCTTCAAATATTCAGTATTGGAGATTTGCCAAAAAATGCGATTATCCCGTTGAAATGATGGCGAAGACTGCTGTCCCAAAGGTGGAGAAGATTGGACTAAGGGTGATCCTGAGCCTGAAGTTAGTTGTGGAGTAGGTCGATTGGAAAATTGAGATCGCGAGGCCGAACTCAAATAGGTGGTAGGTCGAGAGGCATAAGAAGATGGTCGCGATGAGCGATCGATGCAACATGCTGCCTGGACTACCGACGAGTAATCTGTAAGTGCAATGTCCTGCATTTGATCACAAATATAGTGCTTCAAGTTTCCTAGGAAAAACCCGCATAACTCTGCATCACTGAGGTTGGAAAGATGCGACACTAGACCCTCAAAAGCGGAAATGTATTCTTCCAGGATACCGGTCTGTCTAGTGGACACCACGACTTCATAAATGTTAAAAGATGAGTCATCACCGAAACGTATCAGTAGTTCGCGACAGAAACTCCGCCAATCCAATAGAGGTCGCCGATGCAAGAGCATTTGCACCCAAGGTTGCGCTGGACCAGCCATCGCGATAAGCGCGAGGTGTAGTTGTTGCCCAAATGGCGTGTCGTTGACAAGGAAGTACTGATTTGCACTAGCAATCCATGCAAAGGCATCAGTACCATCAAATGATGGTAAATCCATCTTTTGCAAGAGTGACATAGATGGAGGAACATATGATATATTACTAGGTGGAGGATCATGCCTAGATTTATCACTATCTAGGGTTTCCACTGTAACCCTAGAAGAAGTCTCATGTGGTGCGTCAGATGTGGAAGGATGCAGTGGAACGATTACAGATAAGAATTTGCCTTTCAGGCCGTCAACTGTTTCAGATTTGGAGGCTTCAACCGTCATGCATAGCGATGAGAATTTGCCTTTAAGGCCGTCAACCACCTTCTCTATGTTCTCCATACATGCGTCGGCTCGTGTCATCATAACACAAGGGCAGGTCGGACCACTTGATAGAGTAAAGGTGATTGAGATTATGAAAACAAGATAAATGCAGATACGCTCCTCAAAAGAGGCCTTCAGCGAGAAGCTAACCACAAAACAATATTTTTAATATCCAAAAGTTGCAGGAACAAATCCTATTTAAACATCCCAAACCCTAAGCCCATAAACTAAATCATTACTACGGGTTTGTCTCTTACGGAAAACTAAAGACCTAATAACTAAATAAGACTAAACCCAACAATAACCCAATAAATACGATTCTCAACAATAAATAAGTACGACTCTCAATAATAAATACGACTCCCCATACTAATCAACCACCCTACGCGCACGCCTCGAATAAACATGCCACAGTGCACCGCTTACAGAAGCCCTGGAATGGTGCTCGAGCTTGAAAATTGAATAGAGATTCATAGCAGTGGCGCACCCGAAAATGAATGGTCAGATGGAATTGACCAACATAACAACTGTCAATGGAATCAAGACAAGACTGAAAGGCAAATGTGGCTTGTGGGCAAAGGAGCTCGATTCGGTACTTGGGCTTATCGCTCTAGCTCTAGGAAAGCTACCAATGAGACTCCTATCACTCTGGTTATGGATGATCTGCGGTGAAACCTGAGAAGGTAATCTTGGAAAGTCATCGGGCCTGATTCTATGATGAGGATCGGAACCAAGAACTCAAGAAGAAAGAGTTTGACCTCGGGGAAGAGGAGAAAAATCGAAGACCTATCTGAAAATGGAATGGAAGAAAGAGCATATACGCAGCTTGTACAACAGAAAGGTACGAAGCGAAGAAAACCTCGTATTGAGAAGGGTTTGATGCTTTGAAGCTAACCAGAAAATTGGCACCCAATGGGAAAGGACACTATAGGGTCGTAGAAGTTCTGGCAGAAACTCAATGGCTTATGAGCCTTAGTATATGGAAATGGGTTCAAGGTTGCTGATGAGCAACCTTGCCCATGGGGAACCAGAGTGTTCCAAGCGTGAGCAAGGTTGTCAGCAGGTAACCTTGGCCCGATAGTAGCTACATGCACCTCTGGAAAAATTAGGGTGAACAAGGTTGTCAGCAGGCAACCTTGGCCCAACAGTGGCTACATGAGTCTCTGGAAAAATAAGGGTAAGCAAGGTTGTCGGCAGGCAACCTTGGCCCGACAGTAGCTACATCCGCTTCTGAAAAAATCAAGGTGAGCAAGGTTGTCGGTAGACAACCTTGGCCCGATAGTGGCTACATGCGCCTCTGGAAAAATCAGGTGAGCAAGGTTGTCGGCAGGCAACCTTGGCCCGACAGTAGCTACATGCGCTTCTGGAAAATTTAGGGTGAGCAAGGTTGTCGACAGATAACTTTGGCCCGACAGTGGCTACATGCGCCTCTGGAAAAATCAGGGTGAGTAAGATTGTCGGCAGGCAACCTTGGCCCGATAGTTGCTACATGCACTTCTGGAAAAATCAGGGTGAGCAAGGTTGTCGGCAGGCAACCTAGGCCCGACAGTAGCTACATGCGCTACTGGAAATTGGCATTTAGATGGCAGTAATGCCTCTATGCTATGGGTTGAACAAGATTGTAGACATACAATCTTGCCTGAACACAATGATCACTCAGAACGAGTATTCTGAACAACTATCCGTTTGACAAACTCTTACTTCTTCAGAAAAATGGGGGGATGAGAATACATATATGAACATATCAAAGAGCATGCAAAAGGCGAAGTATAAAAGCAATGGCAAGAAAATTTTCAGAGCAAATGATCAAAAGCACGATAGGCATAAAGGCTTACGGGCCACAAATTATTCAAATAAAAAGGAAAAAAAATAAAGCGGCTAGGAAGCCATTGTAGCAAAAACCTTGTATTAGAAATTACAAAGAAATCACCCTATGCAGAGAAGTTGTTCGCCACTTCATCTCCTGCCAATTCCTTATTTGAAGCAGAGTTGGTTGCAACATTGTCCCCTTCAGTGGCTTCACTCTCCTCTGCCAACTTTCCTTGAAGACTAAGGAGCCCAACCTTCGAGACAACATTCTTGTATTGCGGAGTGGTAATATCAGGAACATATGTGTCTCTCATTTGCGCCACCAAGTTAGCTGCTCCCTTCCGAACAAAGGGGTGAATGGTACGACCGAGATGGCGCAAGTACTGATCATTGCTCTTATAGGCCTCAACCATCCCCTCAGCCAACTCCTTCAGGAAGGCTTGACCCGCAGTTGTGCGGAAGACTCCCTGTTGACAGGCTTGGATGCTACCCTCATATTTTTCCTTGCAAGCTTTGACCAAGCTCTCAGCTTGTTTCCTCTTCAGGGAAGCTTTCTCTTCCTCAGTCGTAGTGAGAAGCTTACTGAGGGAATCTATCTGCACTTTGGCGTTGGCAAGACTGGCCACCAACTTCTCACACTTAGCCTCCAGAATGGAAACTTGGAGCAGAGCTTTGGCTAGATCTCCATTCTTTTCATGAGAGGAAGCTGAGAAACCCTCTCTTCTCCTTTCTTCAGCCTCAGCCAAGAAAGTATCTGCCTAAGAAGGACGAAATAAGGAACTTTGACAGATAATCATGGAAAGTCTATTTTTCAAAGGCATAAAAATAGGGAAAAAGATCATACCTATATCAAAGCACAACCCGTAGAGCTATGGATAGCCTCAGTTGAAAATCCAGTCATTTGAGACCTCTTGGATGAGTTGGTCAAGTGACAATACAAAGCCACACATTGAGAACCTTCCGTTGGAAGTCAGAGGCACTGAGAGATGAACTTTAAGCTGAATGGAGGATTACTTGGTTCATAACAGGAACGTTGCTTCCAGAGACTTTGATAATCTTTCTCTTTTTGGTATTAGGAGGAGAAGGCAAATCAGTCATCGCCCGACTATGATTCCTAGTGTGCAATCCTTTTGAATAAAGACACGCAGAAGAAAAAGGAGCAGACCCACTGAGCAAGGGCGTTTCCTTACACCTTGTTCCATAGAAGAATCACCAGCACATTCCCCTCAGACAAGTTAGTCTCTGTCTCGGGGAACTTGGGCAATGGAACTAATCCCGTAGTGGAACCCACTATGCAGACATCATCGTCATCAACAACACTTTGAGCAGTTCTCAACTACTCCATGACTGTCAAAAGAAAAGTATTGAAGTTATCACATTTCTAGATAAGTATGCAGGAAAGGCTAAATTCAATCATGAATTGAAACAACCGCCTACTCATTTCGTGGGTCAGAGATTGGCGAGAAGAATGAGCCACACCAAAAATACGCCAAGATAGAAGGGTCCATAAGAGACCCCGAATATTGAAGTTTTTCATGGAATTAAGACGAACACTCAATTCCTTCATGAGCAAGTAACTAATGCGACGTGGGATGTCGTGTCACTGAAAAAGTAAATACGCAGAGGCGGAGAAAGGAGACACTCCAACTGCTCAATATTATCCAGAAAGGAAAGGTTGCCTTACATGGAATGTTACTACTGAAAATTCCTCACTTGACCTTGTCAAGTTTCATCTTTCCAAACTTGAGGGGGAGGAGTTGATGGGACACCTTTTGTACATCATGTTTGCCTAGATGACAACCTTGCTTCAGCACCCTAAGTGCTTCTCTGCCTAGAAGGCAACCTTGCCCTAGTACTCTTAGTATTGGAGAAACATGCCCCAAGACATCGAAACTTGACTTCAGGGAATGTTACCTCAATGGAAACTTGTCTTGAAGGAATATTACCTGAGGGTAACACTGCCCACTTATACTTTATCGACAGGTGGTCTAAAGTACAATACGGATTTGTCTTCTCGAGGTATAAATATCCCAGAAAGATGTCGGGACCGACCTATCACATCAATCAAAGTGGAGAAGTTTCCCCCACCAAAGTCAGTTAGCAGATTTCCAAAGTCTCCCAAAAATACCAGAAATACCCTTACTTTTATAGGTATATATACAAATTTCATTGCTCAGCAACAGGTATCAGCTTCATCATCACGATCATTATATCTCATATACGATAGAACTCGTTGAATTCTCTCAAACTTTCGTGTTCTACATACACTGACTTGATTGTCGGAGATGCGACGCCGACACACAACCTGGCGTTACGTTTTGCAGGTCGGAGCTCAAGGATTAAAACCACATGTAGAAGCTCTTCTCAACATAATCTTTTCGATACAATGTACTTATTATGTGTTAATGATCCTTGAACATCAGTATGTTTAAGGGTTACAAATCTTGACCCCATCACTGCCTGCAAGACGAGAATACGCTCCGGTAGTGCTCACGGAAAGACAGCTCGTCCCCAAACTGGATCGAGCACCTGCAAAATTGGAACTGGAACGAAGACTGAACTCAAGAATGTATGAAATGTTTTGCTTGCTTTGAGAGAGGAGAATGTAGAATGATTTTGTAAGTTCTACAATGAGAATGCCTCCTTATATAGCAGCTCTCGGACATGTGGAGGGGCTCTCGTCGACATTAACATCGTCTTGATGGCTGACGGTTTCTGGACGTGAAGAGGCTGAACGTGAAGAGCCTCAAGCTGTTACAGAAGCCAAGAGTTATGGGCTTTCCAGATGAGCTGTAGGCTTGGGCTAAAACAATTAACAAAATGGGCTGGTAGAGTTGGTCCAAAAAGATAAGGCCCAAACACCAGCCCAAAGCACCCAAGTCCAAGTCCCAGGCCCGAGCCCACCCTCCCGGACGACGGCGGCGCGTGCGAGTGTTTGTGTGCGTGAGGACACCCATACACACCAACCCAACAAGTTATTAAGTCCATACATACATAGTCTTAAATGCTAGTCAAATCACCCACTAATACATCCATAAACTCGATGTATTACAGATTCAACTAAAGATTATGAACGTCTACCTTTTCTTCCTCCAACACTCTTCACTCTACCACCTGAACCGGGAGATTGATGGACCATAACTATTGAAACTGCACAAGGAAAAGGAGGGCCGGAGATTTCTCCCGGCGACCCACCTCAGACGCTCAAGTTAGTTTTTTAGAGGAAGAAAGTTTTGTGTAAATAAAACAATAGGTGTTTTTTGTGTTGAATCTGATGAAAAATCCCAGAGAGAATTACTGAAAGTCTGTGTCCTATATATACTTCTTTGGCTTCGTAGGTGTAAAGCTACTCTGATTTGGCAATGTTATTGTCTTCCGTTTACACGTGTTCTTTGCTTATTTGTTGCTATGAAAATGTACTCCCCGACAAGTCTGAGTTCGTGAGGACGAAAGTAGTCTATGCGTGTCAGACTCATTAAATGACGGGTGTCCTGACCTGACTCCTAAGACTGCATTCTGACGCAGGGTCTCACTAGGAGACCTGATTTTGGTTCTACTATGATACGTGAGCCCAGGTCCTCTTGTGAGAACTGTCCTGCAGGTTTGTAAATACTCTCTTCTTCAAGAATCCTATCGTTCTCTCAAGCTTATTAAACCTTCAATCGGATGCAGTTACAGCCAGGTAGAGAGTTCAGGTCTTTTTGAGACCTGGACGATTTTGTAGCACAATACCCACATATAATGGATGTGGGACAACTAACATTTATTATAATAAATAACATGTTAGTTACTACTTCAACATCCAACCTTTAGCATACAATATCTCACTCATCGAAAATCAGTTTAGAGATATTAAATATACTACGTTCATCTAATGACGACGTAGATTAACATCCAATAAATATTTTAATTAGATAATAAAAATTTAATTAACAATATTTATCCTGAATAAATGGTTAAAAACTAAACCATTTCCAACAACATCTACACAGATAACTTTCTTCTTCTAGAATTCACGTTTTTCTGAGAATTTTAGGTTTATTTCTTGTTCTTTTTTGAATTACTCTTTTCCTCTTTTATTTTCATACTTTGTAGTATTTGATAGTTGCAGCTTTCCATTTTTTTATGCGAATTTATTGATGGATTGTATATTTGGGAATACCAGAGAATCTGTCTAATATTTCTAGAGATTGTGGTTCGAGTATCCCTCTGTCATTTTCTAGACTGACAAATTTGTTAAAATTGCTTTCTAATTTGGATATATGTAACCTCACTGTTCTGTTTTTAGGTGTTAATTGTCTGTCACTTTAGGTTCACTTAATTTCATCTTTCCTTGAAATATTTGTATTCTCTTTGTTTCTATTATTTTTTCCTTTATTAAAAATCTTTGAGATACATAAAGTTTTCAAAAGAGCATCATTTGGAACTTTATTGATTACTTTCAAGTTTATTTGTGACAATAATTATTTGTGCAGAGCATCAGTAGGAACTGCAAAATACTGTCATGTTAGTTATAACAATGTAACAATAACTCAACTAGAATTCCACAGGTGAATAAGGTTTTCCAGTGCAGAAACAGAGGAACCTCCTTCCGCCATTGCAGCCTTCGCTTCCGCACTCTTCTCTTCCACCACTTTCCTTATTCCTCTCCCCTTCTCCGACTCTCCGTCCATCAGCTCCCTGACCCGCCTCTCCACCTCTTCCGCCGCCACGAACCGGTCCTCCCCCTCCTCCAACCTCAACGCCACCTTCATATCCTCCACTAACGCCACCCTATTCAAATGCTGCTCCGCGTACAGCGGCCACGCCACCATCGGCACAGCAGCACACATTGCCTCTAGAACAGAGTTCCACCCACAATGAGTCACGAACCCTCCCACTGCCGTGTGGTTGAGCACCGCCACCTGAGGGGCCCACGACTTTACCACCAGCCCCCGTTCCTTGTTCCGCTCCACAAACCCCGCCGGCAGAAGAACATCCATGTCCGGCTCCGGTGGCGGTACGAACCACTTGCTTTCATCCTCCGGTGGCGGCGGCGACCGAACCACCCACAAGAATCTTTGGCCGCTTCTCTCTAACCCCTCACCTATTTCTCTCAACTGAGCCGCTGATAGCAAGCCTAAACTGCCGAAGCATATGTAAACAACGCTTTTACTAGGTTGTTTGTCCAGCCATTTCAAACAGTCATGCTCGCCACTGCTGCCGGTTCTAAAGAGCGGACCGATGGAGAAAACCGGTGGCGTCCGGCCTCCCGGGTTGCACTTGCCTTGACGGATTGCTGTAAGGGTTGTGGATTGTAGAGCCTCGAATGTGTTGATGAGTACTCCGGCGGAATTCCGTATAATCTCGCAGGTGTTAATGGCTTTTGAGTAATCCGGCGCCGTCCGATCAAGAAAGGGCCTTATCATGTCGGAAGACGGCAGGGGAGGAATGCCGGGAACATGCAGAAGCGTGTTCATGTCCTTGAAGCTTTTCGTGGTGGTTTTGTCGAGTATTGGCAAGTAGAAAAGAAGGGCAGTGAAGTGAGCTCCGGAGGTGATGAAAATGTAAGTTGGGATCTTGAGTTGGTCGGCCATCGGGAGAGCTTGGGTGCACAAGAAGTCGACGATGAAGGTGGAGACGGCGGTGGAGCGAGAGATGGTTTCGAGTGCTCGGCGGATGTGGGGGATGTAGCGGTCGTTGACTTCGCGAAGGACAGCTTCCATTGAGGGTAAAGTGTGGAGGTTGATGGAAATGGGGGGCATTTGGTGGAAGGTGATGGAAGGCACGGTGGCGGAGATGTGGCGGATGTAGTCGATGGCGGAGTCGCTGTTTAGGGTGGATGAATTTTCTTTTAAGATGATGACGGAGAAGGATGGCTGGCGGCGGTGGATGAATTTTCCGAGCTCCACCATGGAGATTAGGTGGCCCATTCCTGGAGATGGATATAGCACCACAGTTTTTTCCATCTCTTGAAAGCTAGTGTAGTAAGTTAGTAATGTGTGTTTTTGGTGTGATGCTTCTTCACTCAAATATGCATATATTTTAGGCTTTATAGGAAACAAACAATGGAGTGAGGAAGACAAGAGAGAGAGAATCTTTTATCTCACAATCCTTGTATTGCGTCACATGATAATCCTTGTTTGCATCAAATGATACTTTCTCTTGTCTCTTAGCTTTTGGCTTGGTATGATATTTTCTGCCTTTGGGGTTAGGGATAATGCATGTCATCTCTACTACCAATTGGGATTAGCGGTTGTCTTTATGAAAAGCTGATTTTTTTTTTTGGAATCCGTGACAGCTACTTTTGATGCGGTAAATCATCGTCCCTGATTCTCTATCCCACAATTGGTATACGAAACATATCTCATCATTTCTTTTTTGAAATTCCAATTGAATTTTTATGTTTTAGTAGTATAATATGTTTCTAATACCTTTTGGTCTAGGGACTATATCCTTAACTACTCCCTCCGTCCCGCAGCTCCAGTTTGACTTGTCTTATTTTCTTTTTTGAGCGTCCTATTACACTTGTCCTAATTCATTTTTGGGAAATAATTATGAAAATTATGGCCCGATTAGTTTAGCTAATTAGACCGACTTTACACCTTTCAACTTACTTTTCTACTCATTTTTTATGTCATTCGCTATTCATTATCTGTCTACCCACTTTATATTACTATTTGGCACAGTTTATTTGACTATTCACTATTTCTCTACCCACTATATTTCACTTTAATTACTCCACTAAATACACTTTTTCTCTCTATTTGTTTTCTCCTTAATTTTCGTGCCCAAAAAAACTAGGACAAGTCAAGCGGGGACGGAGGGTGTATATGATAGTCTTATTTTACACAATTCTCTATTATATGAGCAATAAAGGGAAAATTGGCTAAGCCAGCTGAGAAAAATTTAGTATGCGCTATAGGAAGTAGGAACCACACTTTTTATTGTTTTAAGTTAGCGTTTTTGCTGTATAATTTTAGCAATTCTCCTTTTACTTCACGCAATTTCCAGAATTTGTGTCAACTGAGAAGGATTTTGTTCCATGCGCTAAGTTGGAAGAAAATAGGAAACGCACTAATTCGTTTTTTTAAGTTTGCGTGTAAAATTTGATTTCATTTAATCTTAGCAATTTTCCTTTAAATGTGAGTAATCGGAAGGGGACACTTCTACCTATTCAGGTCGAGAATTGCTTTGGAAACAAGCTATAAAATGAAGTATCCGTTTTGCTATCTTCCTCCTCCTTCCTCCTATCTCTCTATCATTCTATTCTATTTCGCCACCTCAACTCATAAACATAAACTCAAACTTATTCTGCAGTAAGTAATTGTAACATCAAACAATAATTCATAGTCATATCTCAAAAAAACAATAATTTATAGTCAATCCACAAACTTCCGGAAGTATCCAGACAACTCAAAAACTGATTGCTATTGTTCTTAGTGCAAACTTATATTTGCGTTTGGAGGGGAGAGAAAAATTGCATCAAAACGAATTTTACAACTATGATTGTGGTCACGTTGGAGATGAAAGTCGACTTCAAAGTATATTGGATTAATTGCATATAAAGGCACCACATTTTCAATCATTTGTAATTATGGCACCACCTTTTTCCATTGACATATCAAGGTATGATTTTTCAAGTTATTGCAATTCGGAGCACATCTTCATTTTCCAACTACAGAAAAAATGACGTGAAATTTTTTTTGTGTTGTGGCATTTGACTATTTTAGAGGTGGCATTCCCTCATTATTGAACTGGTATTTTTATTTATTTTTACTAGATATTTTTTTTTTTTGATAAAAATTATTGCCTTGTTTGCCATTTCAATAATGAGTAAACGGCCATATCAAAAATATCATCAAATGTCATATCACAAAAAAAAGTTCCACGTCATTTTTCTGGTCACTGAAAAATGAAGATACGCTCCAAATTGCAATGACTTGAAAGGTCATACATGATATGCCAATGAAAAAATGTAGTGCTATAATTGCAAATGAATAAAAAGGTGGTACATTTATATGCAATTAACCCAAATATATTTGCAATACTTTGTTGGAGATAAACTAACATTTGAAATTATAATTACTTAGTATTCCTACAAATGTGTCCACTGCAAATACTTTATGACTCTTTTAGAGGTACAAATATATTATTGTAATGGACAAAATTTGTCTTCTTACGAAGTCTGCTAAATCGGCTCAAGTAGCATGTCAGACTATACGGACCGGCTCAATACAAGTTGAATTAAATTATTAGACTTAAGGAGCCTATATCTGACTCAGGGGTGTCCAACGGCCTAACCAGATATGTCGGCATAACTGGCCACGATTTTTAAATAAGTCAGCTGGACTAACTAAAGACTAATTCAATTTAGTCTCTTCCCACGATAATCGGAACTACTGGAGAGGAGATGGTGGGCGGACAAAGTCGACGACTAGGGTATAGAGAAAAACCTAAGCGGCCAATATAAAGAGGCGGCCATTAAGTCCGCTGGAATCATCCAGTCATTCACACTCTTATTCTCTACTCCATCTCTTGCCCTATCCGCTGCCATCCTATTTCTCTCTTATTCTCCATTCTTTTAAGTCATCAGATCCACCGCCCGCATCGGCTACACCGGCACCGCCTACCCTCTTGACGCTCCTACTCTCTATCATCACCATCCGGACACCCCAGACATATGAGAATTCAATACTATTGCATTTTTACTATTATTCGATTACTTCCTTTATTATTTACATCTTGTTATTCCGATAATTTACTTGAGCGTCGGAGGTCCATCGGCCGACACCCCTCCAGTGTTCCGTTGGACTCTTACGTATGTTACTTGTGACAGGTTGCCTAGTGCCCTTTCAACCATGTCGTCCACGTCTTCCGAGTAGTATAATTTATCCCCTACAATTATGATTATGTTAACCTTTTATAATATTTTTAAAATGCTATGGTGAATAAAAGGACTCTGGCCACTGGGTTATCTCTAGAATTATCCAAAGAAAATCTAGTGCTGATTCTTTTGAAATTGGGCCTTTCTTATACTCTTTAGTCTTTACCATACAACTATATAAACTAGCCCACTATGAATTCCAAATATGGGCTGATGTTGTTTCAAAACAAAACTCTACCTAGTTTTACAAAATAGCAAAATCCACGCCTGAAATATAACAAATTAGATTTTCTTTCTCAAAATTTTGTTCATCAATGCATGGATTCAAGTTGGGGTTTCCATAATTGAACGAAGTAATCACCTCTTGGCAAATACTGAGATTAATAAATTTTAACAGTAAATCTTACTACTTCCGATCCCCAAGTCTTTCCTAGGAGGAAGTGACACGGGTATTAAGAAAAAAATTGTTGGATTAGTTATGAGTAAATAAAAAGTGATTGAATTTGTTGTGAGTTGAGAAAGGGTCCCACATTGAGGGTAGTGATATATTAATTAATTGAGATAGTGATGGACCATATGTGATATTTTAGATAAATAAGTTGATAAAGTAAGGGTAAGAGATAATAATTTGTTATGGGATAGTGTCCAAAAGTAGGTAAGAAGAAACTTGGGAACCATCCAAAAAAGAAAATATAGACCTATTAAGTACTCCTAATACTTGATCCCTAATTAATCCTCTCTAAATACATACCACACCGCAATCATAGTTTTTGTGTTTTCAAACTTAGATTCTGCGCCGTATTCCAAGTTTTCCATTATCGTTTCACCCCTGTCATTAAAAATATGTTTATCAGAAACTTCTCCAACCATCACACAATATTCAATTAATTTTTCCTTTTTTTTCTCTTTTTTGTGAAAAGTAATTTCATTAATAGAATTATGAAATGTCAGAAAAACAATCTCCCCCAATCAAGTTGGGAAATCTTGAGTCCAAACAAACGGACTAGAAATTCAGATATCAAATAATTAAATAATGCATCTACCTACACAAGATGACACACACTTATAATAAAATCAGAATTGTTATCAATGATCTTATATATATAGAGGCGAAAAGAAACACATAAAATTTTAAATCAACATACGACACGAATCAGAGCCCAACCAAAACCCCACAACTTTTAAGTTAAAGACGAAGAAATATATAAATAAATGGTCTCCACTCCAATGCCAAATTGTCAATTCCCCTCATCAGTCAATAGTCATCACCTATTATAAATTTAAATTCTTGATTCCAGACAACGCGATGCGAAAGTAATTTAATATGTGATAGAATAGCAGCAAGAAGTAGGAATTTTGAAGAAAATTTCACTTTTATCAATTTCAGAATTTATATGATATTTTAAACTACTGAATACATTGAACTTGGAATATTGATTCTCTTGAACTTGGCTTGAATCAAGGATTGACGATTGAAGAAGGACTCAACCAAATGAAAGAAAAAAATTGAAATTTGAAATACATGAGACGATTAATTGACGAAAGCTTTTTAGCTATTTTAGGGTAGAAATACACATGCAAAGTCTTTTTTTCTTTCTTTTGTATTTAGCCTTTTGGGAAAGATGGGAAGGTTTATTCCACCCAATAGTTTATAGTTTTTTCAAATCGGCATATATCATTAATTGAGCTATAATGGAAACAATAATAGATGTCACACAAACTGAAAATAGAATATCATGGCCACAGTCCGCCAATGTTGCCATCGCTTAAGTTTAACCTCCGCCCTCCACGAAAACACCACGTGGTCGATGGCGGTTTTCCTCCCGGCAAAATGCAGGTGACGAGATTTATGTATTGCGGCATGTCCAAGAGTTGAAACATGAAAACTGCATGTGTGTTTGTTTTTAGAGAGAGAAAGATAAGATGTACATAATTCAATTTTCAATACAATAAATGGATTATGGAGAAGTGTTATCAAGTTTTGTGATGTGGAAGATCCGCATGGCAACAGTGAGAGTGTAAGAAGTAGAATGGAAGTTAAAATTATTATGAGTGGAATAAGGATCTCACTTTGAAAACTGCATGCGTGTTTGTTTTTAAGTTGAAGCATCGAACAGATCATGCTGCAAATTCTAAATAATTAATTTCACGATCACGAGAGAGAAAGATAAGAATTGTACATAATTCAATTTTCAATACAATAAATGGATTATGGAGAAGTATTATCAAGTTTTGTGATGTGGGAGATCCGCATGACAACAACGAGAGTGGAAGAAGTAGAATATAGAAGTTAAAATTATTATGAATGGAATAAGGATCTCATTTGTTATGAGTGGAAAAGGTGAAATGAAATTAAAGTTGTGAATGGAATAAGGGTTCCACTTATTATGAATGGAAAAAATAAAATGTGAGTGAAAATTGTTATAAATTGTCCTTGATTTGATTGGAAAAAGTGAAGTAAGACAGTTCTTTATAAATAAATATAAATAGGTAGGACACTTTTTTTTGTGGACGGAAGGAGTACTTTTTTTATCCAGATAAGTTAAAAAGGGGGTAGTTTTCAATGTTCACACTAGTACATGACTAATTAGGGAAGATTTTATAGAAGTTAGATGGTGGAAATTATATGATAATTTTTTGAAGAAATTTCGAAGAGGAATAAAAACCACGTAAAAGAGAGTAAACCGCTTAAACCCTGCTTTGGACAAGAATTAAATTAAACAACACACACACGCACACACACAAAAAAGAAGAAGAAGAAGAAGAATTTACAGTGGCCTGGTGTATATTTCTCCCTCATTAGAAACTCATGAAAAATGATATATGTGCCAAACTATGTATGAAAGTTTTCATAATCATATAGAGGGTTAGTTATGGATCAATGAAAGAAATGCTATATTATGACAAAGTTCGCACTTGTATCAACAACAATTAAGCCTAAGTTCAATGACATGTGAACTTAGTATTTCTTCGTGAGAGAAATTTGGAAAAACAACAAATTTTGTAAACTTAATTAGTATTCCTCCTGTGTATCTTCAATAAAGACCTGTTTTTGAAATTTTCCGGAAAAAAAAAAGTATACAATAATTGTAATCACCTCAAAATCAAGAGTCCTAAAAAGATCGGGGATCGAATTAATTGAATAGTTTATGTCCTACAACGAATTTTATCGCCTAATAAAAGTATACAACGGGCCGAATGGTTATTGGTAGCGGTGAACAAAGCGAACCGAAAAACCGAACCGACCGACGAACCGTATCGAAACCGTCCTAAAAATATGATTAATCAAACCGGCGGTTTCGGTTTATTTTTTTAAGTTTAAAAAATCGAGGGCACTAGTTAGGTTTTTATTTTTATATATAAAAACCGGCGGTTAACCGAATCGAACTGAAACTCAATAAAAATTACTAATTTTACAAATTATATGTTATAAAATTGTTAGATTCGAGCATGCAGCTCAATCAAGTTGGCAAGTGTATGTAGAAGGTGATCAAACTGAAGTGTTACAAGTTGTGCTAATACATAATGGAGATTCGGTTCTTCAATCTGAGCTATGATATTGTGGAACAGGTTGAAACATATTTGGAAGATTCTTTCCATATTTATGCGGATATTGTTGAGATACTTTCCTTATCCATTCATGACGCGGAGAAGATCTAATACGACGAATATATTTAATTGTTGGAACAGGTTGAAACATATTTGGAAGATTCTTTCCATATTTATACGGATATTGTTGAGATACTTTCCTTATCCATTCATGACGCGGAGAAGATCTAATATGACGAATATATCTAATTGTTCCACAAGATAAGCCTCCAAAGGAAGTTTCTATCTACAAGGAAACTAGGGCAAATCGGTGAAGATAATATCTAGGGTTTCTCAAGACCTATATATATCTAAACCTATATCATTTGGAGGCTGCCGCTGCTTTAGCTATATTTCATTATATTCATAGCTAGTATACTTGTGTCAGTGAGTATTTTTCGTATTGTACTTGAGAGTGTTTGTTACATATAAAAACACTTGGGAGAGAGGTGAGCGTTGGGTTGCGACTCAAGCTTAGATTGTTTGAGTGCGTCTTGAACAATCGTTGGTTCACGCTGGGTTGGAAAGTGTGTGAGTTAGGAGACTTCATATGGTTGACAACTATATGTGTAAGAGTCTGTAACTGCAGCTTACAATAGTGGATTGATTCTCTCTTGAGCAAGAAGGCCCCCTAGACATAGGTTGACTAACCGAACTGGGTCACCATTTTTGTGTGTTCTTTACTTAGCATAATTGTTATTTACTGTGCTAATCTCTGTTCTAAATATTGCAGTAACGAATGCAATTTATATTGAAACAAATTGTCAGATTAATTATTTCAATTGGTACCAGAGCGATACACCGACATCACAGGTGTTGATCCAGGGACAACCGCAAATCTCTGTTGCTGCATCTGATCCACAATGACTTCTAATGGTCATGCTTTGATGAAACCCTCATTGCTCGATGAGAAGAACAACGGCTACTGGAAAGTAAGAATCATATCTTACATCAGATCCATTGATGAAACTGCTTGGAATGATGTAGAGGAAGAATGGACTCCTCCAGTCAACGAAAACTCTTCTGATCTAAAAGCAAGAAAGGAATGGAATGATACTAAGATCAAGTGGTCAAGGATGAATGAAAAAGCCCTGAATGCAATTCAATCGGCTGTAAGTGTAGAGATTTTTGCTCTAATCTCCACTTGCACCTCTGCCAAGAAAGCTTGGGACATTCTTGAAACAACTTTCGAAGGAAACAAGAAGGTGAAAGGTCAGAGGCTTCAACAACTGACATTACAGTTTGAAAATATAAGAATTGAGGAGACTGAGAACATTAGTGAATTTCACTCAAGGCTGCTGGCTCTGGTCAATGAAAGTTTTCATCTTGGAGAGAAGATTTCCAATGAAAAGCTTGTCAGTAAGGTTCTTCGATTCCTTTCCAAATAGATTTGAATACAAGGTGACTGCTATAGAGGAAGCTAAAGATATTTCTGAACTCAAACTGGATGAGTTGATCAGTTCTCTAAGAACCTTTGAGATGGGAAAGCAGAATGAGAGTTCTGAGAAAATGAAGGGAGTTTCTTTTGCAGCTCACAACTGGAATTCTGATCCAGTATCTGAGCCTTCCAGCAAAACCAGTGGAGATGAACTTTTGGCTCTTCTAGTCAAAAACTATGACAAGCTATTCAAGAGACATGTGAAAAAGGGCTCCAATAACAGCTCGTCAGGAAGTGAAACTGCTAACACCTTTTCAAGAAACAAAGGGGTGAAATCTTACACTAAGAAATCTGGTCCAAAGTGCTTCGAATGTGATGCTTATGGACACTTTCAAAATGAATGTCCATGTTTCCTAAAACGTGAGAACAAATCCTATGTTGCTACACATAGTGATAAAGAAAATGATGACAGCGATAGTGAGGAAGAATCAAATGTTGTGGCACACGTAGAAATCCTATTAGAGGTCTCCGAACAACCACCATTCAAGTCAGATTAGCTGGATGAAGAAAGTGACGAAGAAGAAGTGGACAAGGATACTCTGATAAAGGTTTATGAAGATCGCAAAACCAAATGTGAAGAGGTTGGAGGCGCCAACAAATAACTCAATTCTAAGATTAAGAATTGGAAGAGGAAAATAAGATTGTCAAATCTCAGTTGTTTGATGTTTTGTAGCGTGCCCAACTGGATTTGATGATATTTGTGAATGTAACAGTGAAGAAATGATAGAAAATAGAGTAAGGGAGAAAGAGAGAAAAGAGGGAGAGGAAAATCAGATAATTCTCATTTCTTAATTCTTTCTTGGCTAACAAAAGACTACTTATAATAGTGGTCCCAAGAGTAGTAAGGAATTACAACCTGGAAAAGCACAAAACCAAACAATACAAATGCAAAAATTAATAATTAAAGATAACGTTTTTTATAGAAGCGCAACTTCTTCTTCAGCATGAAAGCTATTAGCCACGTGGTCCCACAACCTTGTTGTCCTCATTCTGACTAGTCAAAATAGTGGTTTGCTCAATCATATTTTCCTTCTTCCCACTTTATCAACATCAGCGAGCCCTTCTTCCAAATCCCTCAGAACAACATCATCAACTGATTTCCCCAAACCCAGATCTATGACAATACCCCTCGCCGAAGCAAATCCTTGTCCACAAGGATTGAACAAGGGAAATTTTCTACGAAGGAAAGACAGATCTTCCCATATAGCAAGAGAAGGATCCTGATTCACCCACTGCACCAGAACCTGGGGAATCGACGAACCCTGCCGGAAGAGTGTGCGCGAATCCAGAATAGATAAAGGAGCTACCTTGCAACATCCTTCATCATCCACATCGGGGAGCACTGGAACAGGTAACTCTTCTCGCCCAATACACCTTTTGAGCAACGAAACATGAAAGACCGGATGAATCTTTGATAAATCCGGCAGATCTAGTTTGTAGGCAACCTCCCCAACCTTTTCCAGAATAGTGTAAGGACCATAGTAGCGAGCAGAGAGCTTCAAATTCTTTCTAAGAGACAGAGAATTTTTTTTATTGGGCTGAAGCTTGAGATAGACACGATCCCCTACCTGAAAAACACGATCTTGCCGGTGTTTCTCAGCATAGAATTTCATACAGCGCTGAGCCTGAACCAGATTGTCCTTTAGGAGTTGGGTAAACTGTCTCCTTTCTTCTAGCAACTCCTTCACTTCTAAATTAGCTGAATCCAAACAAGAGCCCAAACCCAATTGATTGGGAGTGTTCCTATACAATCCTGGAAGGGTGTACATTTTAAACTAGAATGGAAATTGGTATTGTACCAATATTCAGCTAGGGACAACCACTTCACCCACTACTTGGGGCAAGAACTGACCATACAATGGAGGTTATGCTCCAAACACTGGTTGAGTCTCTCAGTTTGCCCGTCGGTTTGCAGGTGGTAGGCAGTAGATAAAACTAAATTAGTTCCTATGAGTTTGAAAAGTTCCTTCCAGAAGGAACTGGTAAATACCTTGTCCCTGTCAGAAACAATAACCTTAGGAGGCCCATGCAGCTTGTATATATTATCCAAAAATAGTCTAGCTACAGATTGAGCTGTGAAAGGATGGGATAGGGCAATGAAATGGCCATACTTAGTGAGTCTGTCAACTACTACCAAAATGACATTCTTACCAAAGGAGTTGGGCAAACCCTCCACAAAATCCATAGAAATGTCTGACCAAGCTTGAGTAGGAATAGGGAGAGGTTGTAGCAACCCTGGGTAACCACCAACATCTAGTTTATGCCTTTGACAGATGTCACAACCTTGGATAAAAGACTGGACATCTGCTTTCATCTTAGGCCAGTAGAAATATCCCTTCAGTCTCATATAAGTTCCATGGATTCCAGAATGGCCTCCATAGGATGTGTTGTGCATTTCCTCTATGAGCTTGAGTCTAAGATTAGAATCTGCACCAATAATCACCCTTCCTTTATACTTCAGCAACTCTCCCACTAACTCATATTCTGCATAAGACTCTTTATCAACAAATTTAGCAGTTATGATCTGTGATACAAAAAGAATTTGATTGGTAACTCTGCACTACTTCTTGTATCCACAAAGGAATGACAGAAGTAAGAGCCACACACTCCTCAATACCAGTATGACACCGAGATAAGGCATCTGCCACTTTATTCTCAGCACCTTTCTTGTAGTGTATAACATAGTTGAACCCCAACAACTTAGTAAGCCACCTCTGTTGGACTGGATTGATGGATTTTTGGTCCAACAAATGTTTCAAAGCCTGCTGATCAGTGTTATTAATGAACTGTTGGCCTTGTAAATAAATCATCCATTTCTGCACTGCCATGACTACAGCAAAAAATTCCCTCTCATAGATAGATAGAGCTTGGTTTTTTGGACATAAAACCTTACTCATATAGGCTATTGGTCTGTTGTTTTGCATAAGAACAGCACCAACACTTGTACCACTTGCATCAGTTTCTAGGATAAAGGGTTCCTTGAAATTAGGCAAAGCCAAAACAGGAGTAGTAGACATGGCCTTCTTTAACTGATTAAAGGATTCCTCAGCTTCCAGATTCCACTTGAACCCATCATTCTTTAGCAATAAGGTGAGTGGCCTACTGATCTGTCCATAATCCTTTACAAACTTCCTGTAATACCCTGTCAGACCCAGGAATCCTCTTAATTGCTTGAGAGTCTTAGGCACTGGCCAATTCACCATGCTAGATATCTTTTCTGGATCAGTTGACACCCCTTGAGAAGTGATGACACGTCCTAGATACTCAATCTTTTCTTGCCCAAAGTGACATTTTCTTCTCTTGGCATAAAGTGAATGCTTCCTTAGTAGTTCCAATACCTCCTATAAATGTAGTAAATGTTCTTCCCAACTTTTGTTGTACACCAAAATATCATCAAAGAAAACCACTACAGTTTTCCTCAATTGTTTTTCAAAAACCTTATTCATTAGAGATTGAAAAGTGGCTGGAGCATTACATAGGCCAAAAGGCATAACGAGGAACTCATAGTGCCCTTGGTGTGTAGTGAAAGCAGTGAGGTATCTGTCTGAGGGATGAACAAGTATCTGGAAGTATCCTGATCTGAGGTCTAGCTTAGAAAAATATTTAGCACCATGCAATTCATCCAACAATTCATCAATTATAGGAATATGATAATCATGTTTAATGGTCAGGGAATCCAGGTATCTGTAGTCTACACATATCCTCCATGTATTGTCCTTCTTTTTTACCAAGATAACAGGAGCAGCAAATGAACTCCTACTATGTTGTATCACACCATCTTTTAACAATTCACCTACAATTCTTTCAATTTCATTTTTGTGGTTATGGGATGTTCTATAAGGGTGCTGATGTTTAGGCTCACTCCCTGGTTTCAATCTAATGTGGTGCTCTACTCCTCTCACAGGTGGCAAACCTTGAGGTTCAGAAAAAACATCTGCATAGTCATCAAGTAAAGATGTGAGCTGGGAATTCTCCACATTCTTGATAACGGCAGGAGTGACCAGGTAAATCTCTTCAATTTCTGAGATATTTTTGTGTATCATAGAGTGTGGCATAGGTCCAGAAATCAGTTGACACTCAGTAGCTTTAGTTACTGCTTGCATTTTAATCCTCTTCCTTCCCAAATGCACAGTGCATGTCATTCTTTTGTAATCAACAAATATGGGAGTGCAGTATTCCATCCAATCACTACCCAAAATGATGTCATATCCCTTGTGTTCCAGCAACCTTAGTGAATAAGTGAACTCATGTTCTTGCACCTTCCAAGTGAAATCCTTAGCAATTTATGTACTCACCAATTGCTGACCATTGGCTACTTTAACCAGTATTGGTGTATCTGTGTCAACTTTACACCCCAACAAACTAGCTGTGCTTTTCCTGATGAAACTGAGGGAACTTCCAATATCCAACAAAATCTGTAGCCTATGGCCATTGACCTCCCCAATGAGCCTTATAGATTTAGATCCAGTGGTACCAAATATAGCATTAACTGAGATATCAGACTCCTCCATTGGCTCATTCTCAGCTAAGACTAATTCCACCATTTCTGATTCATGCTGCATATGAGATAATTCCTGCTCTTCAGACATTTCGATGTAAAAAACCTTAGGTTTGCATTTGTGACCAAACACATAAGGTTCATCACAATTGTAACAGAGTCCTTTCTCCCTCCCGGAAGCCATCTCTACACTAGTGAGAAGTTTGAGTCGAGCCTTCAAACCATTTGGAGTATTAGGCTTATGAGTGACATTCCCCTCAGGCTTCTTATAGGGTTGGGAGGGGTTAGTGTAGACTCTTGGTACAGGCTTCACCCTTTTTGCCAAGGCATCCAAGGTTAATACCTGTTTCTACCCCACATAAATAGCATCCTGGAGAGTTTGTGGCTTAAACAACATTAAGAAACTTTGCATCTCCTCAATTAACCCACTGATGAAAGTGGCCACAAAATACTCTTCAGAATAAGCCATGTCATTACTCAACATCAAACAAGACCTCAGTTCCTCAAATTTTTCAACATATTGTGCATAAGATCCAGTCTGTTTGAGGTTCTTAAATTCCATAATAACCTTTACATCACTTATGTCATCAAATCTAGCTGCAACCACCTCTAGAAACTGCTCCCAGCTAATATCTAAAATATTCTCCCCAAAATTCTGAAACCATTGAAGGGCATTGCCCTCAAAATTGTGAACATCCAATTGAATCATATGATCATCACTAATAGCAGATGTAAGTTTAAAATAAGTATTGCACTTGATAATCCAAGATCTAGGATTTGATCCATCAAATTTTGGGAAATCAACCCTATGATATGAATTGCCCTGACTATTCTGTGACTGATCTGACTTATACTTAGAAGAATAAGCAGTAGATGCAGATTGAGAGTGTAGTGGAATTTTACCCATAAGTGATGTATCAGATTTGCTAGTGTCCGTGCCCAGATTTAGTAGTTGCAGTTGAATATCCGCCAAAAGTGTAGAGAGATGGTCACACTTTTGATCAATACTCAACATCTTCTCTTCCATCTTCCGATCTACAGCCGAAATCTGCTCATGAATTTTCTCCTCAGCTGCAACTCTCTTCATGGTCTCCGTTTGTAAGATCTGATCCAATTTCTTTTGTGCCTCTTGCAGGTCCTTAAATCGAGTAGCTTCTGCCATGATTCAGCCCAGAATTCGCTCAAAGAAAGCAAAGCCTAGCTCTGAGATACCAATTGTAGCGTGCCCAACTGGATTTGATGATATTTGTAAATGTAACAGTGAAAAATGATAGAAAATAGAGTAAGGGAGAAAGAGAGAGAAAAAGGAGAGGAAAATCAGATAATTCTCATTTTTTAATTCTTTCTTGGCTAACAAGAGACTACTTATAATAGTGGTCCCAAGAGTAGTAAGGAATTACAACCTGGAAAAGCACAAAACCAAACAATACAAATGCAAAAATTAATAATTAAAGATAACTTTTTTTATAGAAGCACGACTTCTTCTTTAGCATGAAAGCTATTTAGCCACGTGGTCCCACAACCTTGTTGTCCTCATTCTGACTAGTTAAAATAGTGGTTTCCTTAATCATATTTTCCTTCTTCCCTACTTTATCAACATCAGCGAGCCCTTCTTCCAAATCCCTCAGAACAACATCATCAACTGATTTCCCCAAACCCAGATCTGTGACATGTTTGTCAAGAAAGGGATAATCTAAAAGCTATGAACAATTCTTTGGTACTGGAGAATTCGAATCTTAGAGAAGATAACGTGTTCAAAGCTAATGAGATCATTCATATCAACAAGGTAACGTTGTAAGGATGATGACCAGCAGTACTACTCAGCTTGATCAAATTCTTGAGACAGGTCAACCAAACACAAGCAAAGCGGGTATGGGATATCAAGGGAATAAGGAATGGAGACAGTCAACACTGGAGCTAAAACTTCTTTTGTCCCTTAAAAGGAAAAGCAAGCTGAAAAACTCAGGACACCAAGAAGCAGGAAGAGGAGATTCCAAAACAAGCTGTCAAAAATAATCGTTGTGGGAGGCAAGAACATCAGAGACAAGCTTGGAAATTTAACTCTGCTCCACAACGACATAATCATATTGATAGTGACAAAAATATCCAGGTCTCGTGGAG
Source organism: Schizonepeta tenuifolia (assembly GCA_029490685.1). NCBI lineage: Eukaryota > Viridiplantae > Streptophyta > Magnoliopsida > Lamiales > Lamiaceae > Schizonepeta > Schizonepeta tenuifolia. Next base: position 96,968,193 of record CM055959.1, read on the forward strand.
ACCTGAATATTGTATAAAACCTTTCTGAAATGTTATGTCCAGGATCTGATCATATAAAGGGAGCTGAGATCTCTCCAAAGGATTTCAGCCCAGAGATCTGTTGGGAGGTCTCTCATTCAAATCTAGTCAGATATCTGCCTGAGGTCCCTCGCTTAGGGCTCTCTATTGGGCGAAGACCTGTCGAGCTCGCAGCACCATAATTGATGACTATGCGGTACTGTCAGAAAGTATAGTCATATTATGGCCAATAGAACAGTGGAACGTGTAAAGTAAAAGGCAAAAAAGGAGCTGATAGCTATACAACTTCATTCACAAGAAAACACGGGTATATATTGAAAAATCTAACACACACAAACATAATTCTTCAGACCCATTTTTCCTGTTACATTCATCTCTCAAAAGGAGCTCAGAACACTGACTTAATCTTCGGAGGTGGTTCGCTGGGAAAACTCCCCGGCCCTCCTTTTCTTGCAGAGTTACGTCGGGGTTCCTCCAGGGAAGACGATTCTGACCGTTGGAGCGAAGAAGAGCTGTCGAACAGGTTAAAGTCATTTCTTCACCTATTCATGTGTTCTGACTTTTTCATGATGTGTATTTTTGGACGCATCATCTGGCGCCGTCTTTGGGAAACGGAATTTTGTCTCGAAATTTTGTTCCAAATCTCTTTTTTGCGTGTCTGTTCAATAATGTTGAGTTTGAGTTTAAACTTGAAAAGAAAAGTGCCGAGAAGATGGGTCTGAGTATTTTTAGCAATTTGTATTCTTATCTGCAGAAATTTTTGTCATGTTTAAAAGTAAACGAGTTGAGTGATTTCAAAATTGTCGTATTTTAAACCTTCTCATGAATCTCGTTGTAATCTCTGGAACTTGTTGGTTTTCTGCGTTTAAGAATTCTCATTTCATAGTATAGTCTGAAGCTAGTAATGGGACAAAAAGTAAGTAAAATTTTCTGATTGTATGGAAGAATTGTCCGAAAACATCTAATGTCGAAAAATAAATCCCATAAATCCTCACGATATGAGGGGATAGAGTGGATGGAAGTATGAAGACTTCAGAGCAAGTCTCATAAAAACCCAGCGGAGTTTGGGTATGAATGTGTATGGAAAGGGGGTATGATGCAACATATTCCTTGAATTCCTTGAGACACACCCTCGAGACCTGATAACGGTCCTTCGAGAGGGGTATTGCAGACCTGATAACGGTCTCTTGAGACCTGATGATGGTCCCAGTGCTATCTTTTGACTGATAGTTGAAAATTCTGAAATACAGATCTAAGCATGGAGAATATATCGGTCCGAGACCGAGAATCCCCACCTGAAGGAGTGGTGCGCGATGATAGCTCCTCAGAAGAACGTACTGAGGAGGAGAACCAAAATGTGCTGAAAGAGGCCCCACCAAAGATAACTACCCCTCAGAAGGAAGGGGCCTCCAAATCGACCAGCCCTCGAAAAGAGGGAGGGTGCCGCAAGGGCTCAGAGGTTACGAGAGATGAACCTCAAATGCCTGCACAACAGCATGTCACCTACGCTGTGTCCATGGATCAGCTCAATGCCATGGTGAAGCAAGTTGTGTCTAAGGCTTTGGCCCCGCTGGAGGGCCAAAGCAAAAAGTCAGCCAATACGGCAAAAGGCAAAACTAAGAAGGTACTGATGAGCCTTACAAGGTTTTGATAGCGATGAGATACCACTGAAATGGTTTAAATTACGTTAACGCAAAAGTAAATGCTCATGTCCTGAATGGTACTCTTTCCCTTGACAGGGGGGACCTGAGGAGGAAGGTCAGTACGAAAGTGATGGGTATGAGAGCCCTCAAACTGAATCAGAAAATGGTTAGTAATTGAATGGAGAAATCAGATATTGATAACATTTCTAAAGTGGTTTATTCACTAATGAAATTATGGTTACTTATTATTGCAATGAAATTTGCAGAGGACGATGCACAAGTTGCGAGACCTCAAGATGAGGGAGCTGCCGCTGAAATTGCAGCTCTCAATCAGCAGTTAAAAGACCTTTAGAAGAAAGCCTCTTCGCCCAAGAAATCTCCTAAGAAGCCTGTTAAGACTACTAACAGCCAGTCCCCTTTCTCGAGAGATATCAGAGAAGATCAGCTGCCTCCGAACTTTAAGACATTGACATTGGAATATGATGGTTCCACTGGCCCATATGAGCACATAATGAGGTTTGAGAATGGAGCAATGCTCCACCAGTACACAAAAGGAGTGAAATGCAGGGTTTTCCTCACAACCTTGTCAAAAATAGCTCAACAATGGTTCTCTCAGCTACCACCTAATAGCATAGGTTCATTTGCTGAGTTCAAATCTATGTTCTTACATCAGTTTTCCAGCGCGAGAAGGCATGTTAAGACCTCCTCCCTCATGGCTTTGAGACAGAAACCTTCAGAGAGTTTGCGCCAATATGTGGGACGTTTCAACGCTGAAGCGTTACAAGTACCACTAGCTTCTGACGATGTGAAAGTGCAGGCCTTAATACAGGGCTTATCTCCAGGATTGTTCTTTGATTCATTGAACAAGAAACCTCCATTGAATTTTGAGGAACTGCTGCATAGGGCAGATAAATATGTTAACCTAGAAGAGGCTCAGGAAGCTAGGAAAGCTAAAGAGGAATCTCTCAGACCTAAGCAAGAGACCTCAGAAAGTAGGTCATCCTCAGCAGCAAGAGCTGAGAAAGACAGAGGGGGGCAAAGGCCGAAGAAAGCTCCTGAACGGTTTGATCAATATACGCCTCTCAATGCATCTCTGGTAGAGGTTATGGAAGCAGCTGCTAAGTCTCCTCACTTCAAGTACCCCAGTACGCACAAGGAAGCTCCGCGTAACCCGAGATCTGAGCTATTTTGCAAGTATCACAATGACTATGGTCATGATACTGACTCTTGTAGGCATCTGAAGGATGCTATTGAGCGACTGTTGAAGAAGGATGATACCTTGCTTCAATTTGTCAAAAAAAAAAGGGAAAAGGGCTACAAAAGAAAAGAGCCGGAACAGAAGAAGCCTGACCACAGGGAGAGGACCCCTCCGCGACGAGAAGATCCTCTCCCAAAAAGGGGAAACATTAGCATGATAATGGGAGGAAACACTAATGGAGATTCTGGTCGAGCGCGTAAAGCTCATGTCAGGGCTGTAAAGGCCCCAGTGAACGAAGAGGTTCAGCAGTTAGCGGAGACAATTGGCATGGAGATTGATGTGGTAGATTCATTTCCAGGAAAGAAAATGAACCCAGATGTATGCGTGAGTTTTGGTCCCAAAGACCTGGTAGGCGCAGCACCTCATAATGATGCGCTGGTAATTAGTGCTAATATTGCTAATTGGAGGGTGGCACGAATCTTTGTGGATACAGGAAGCGCAGTGAATGTGCTCTTCTGGGATTGTTTTTAGAAGATGAAAATTAACGCTGATTTAGCTCCAGTGAACACAGCTTTGTACAGTTTCGCTGGGGGAGAGATACAGCCAAGGGGAGAGGTGACCCTCCAAATAACACTTGGTAGCGGTGAGACCTCAAATACTCGTATGGTGAAGTTTCTAGTGGTGGATACGCCGTCAGCATACAACATAATATTGGGAAGACCTGCTTTGAATGATTTCCAGGTGGTGGTCTCCACCTACCACATGAAAATGAAATTCCCAGCTCTCAGAGAAGGGCTGGTTGGTGAGGTCTTAGGTGACCAAGAAGTGTCGAAAGAATCTTATGTAAAATCCATAAAGCATGCCAAACGAAACGTGAAAGGAGTCCCGATGGTAGAACGCCCACTGCAAAACGAAAGTGCAAAGGTGAAAGGTATGGATGAAGACCTAGAGCCGAAAATGCAGCCAGTCGAAGAAGACCTGATGACGATAGAACTGTTTCCAGAAAAAACAGGCTTTACCACGAAGATGGGAAAGCAGATGACTGAGGAACAAAAAGAGGCGATAATTAGATGCCTGAGGAAGAATGCAGATCTGTTCGCATTTAGTCCAGAGGACATGAAAGGGGTAGACCCAGCTGTAGCTCTACATTATCTGAATGTGGACCCCAAAAAGAAACCAGTAAGACGGAAAAAGAGGTCCTTCGGGCCGGAGAAAGAGAAGGTAATCAGAGAGGAGATCAGACGGTTGTTAGATGTTGGTCATATTGTTAGAATTTAGTACTCTGAATGGTTGTCAAATGCAGTAATGGTAGCTAAAAGCAATGGCAGCTGGAGGATGTGTATAGATTTTAGAGACCTGAATAAGGCATGCCCAAAAGACCACTACCCATTGCCTTGTATCGATCAGTTGGTTGATTCAACTTCGGGATGTGAGTTATTATCCATGCTTGACGCTTACCAGGGGTATCATCAGATACAGATGGCCCCTGAGGACGTGGTAAAGACAACTTTTGTTACCATATGTGGCACGTTCGCTTATATAAGAATGTCTTTTGGCCTGAAAAATGCCGGAGCTACTTATGAGAGAATGATGGATTCGATATTCGAGGACCAGATAGGGAGAATCCTGGAGGTATATGTAGACGATATACTTGTGAAGAGTTTGAAAGCAGACCACCATGCCAGAGACCTGGAGGAGTTCCTGACGGTGGTAAGAAAGTATGATCTGCGCCTGAACCCGGCAAAGTGCACATTCGGGGTCAGATCAGGGAAATTCTTGGGGTATATGGTGACTCCTAGAGGAATTGAAGTGAATCAAGATAAAGTACGAGCTGTACTGGAAATGGCCGCTCCCACCAATGTGAGGGAGGTGCAACGACTGAATGGAAGAATCACTGCACTTAGCCGTTTCATATCTACTTCGGCTGAGAGAAGTTATCCGTTCTTCAAAGTGTTGAAGAAGGCTAGCAAATTTGAGTGGAGTGAGAGCTGCCAGAAAGCATTTGAAGAGCTGAAAGCTCATTTAGCAAGTTTGCCTGTATTGACTAAGCCTACTCCGGGGGAAACTCTGTACCTGTACATATCTGTTGGAGATCATTCTTCGAGTGCAGTCCTCATAAAGGAGGAGAGCTCCATACAGAAGCCCATTTACTACATCAGCAAAGCTTTGCAAGGAGCTGAGTACAGATACTCAGAAGTGGAGAGAGCTGCTTTAGCTGTGATGACAGCAGCAAGGAGGTTGAGACTATACTTCCTAGCCCACAAGGTGGTGGTAAAAACTAATTTTCCCTTCAAATAGATATTGAGCAAACCAGATCTCTCGGGGAGGATGGTGAAGTGGAGTATTGAGCTGGGGGACTACGAAGTGGAATTTGAGCCACGCACAACCGTTAAGGCGCAAGCCCTGGCAGATTTTATTCAGGAAACTACTCAGCCCATGCAATGGCTTGAATGGAAAGTTTTTGTTGATGGGTCGGTGACAATGGAAGGTTATGGTGTTGGAATCTTGTAATAACACCGGATCGGGACGAACTTAGCTTTGCAATGAAGTTTGAATTTAAAGTTTCTAACAACGAAGCTGAGTACGAAGCGTTCGTTAGAGGGCTAGAGATGGCAGCTGAATTGGGAGCCCAGAAGGTGGTCATCCACTCTGATTCCCAGCTAGTGGTCCAGCAGGTCTCAGAAAATTATGAGATCAAAGAGGAAAGAATGATCAGGTATGTGGAGCAGATCAGAGACCTGAGTAAGCAATTTTAACATCTAGAGGTGAAACAGATACCTCGAGACCTCAACGTGCAGGCAGATCGCCTTGCAAGGTTGGCCAGCTTTCTGAATATGCTGGTTCCTGAAAAAGTGACATTGTTGAAAATGGCAAACAGTCGCATAGAAGAGAGTGTTCATGAAATAGATGAGAGAAGCGATTGGAGAATGCCTATTCTACATTTCCTAAGAACAGGGAAAGTGTTAGAAGGCGAGAAAAGAGATAAGAAGAGAATCTATGCCAGGTACTGTTTGGTAGGAGGACACCTGTTCAGGAAAGCTTACTCACAACCTTTGCTTAGGTGTGTAACAGAGGCAGAGGGCCTGCGGATAATTAAAGAAGCACATCAAAGAATAGCGGGATGTCATACAGGATTCAGAGACCTGATCCGGCGAGCGCTGAGAGCTGGATACTATTGGCCCTCTTTGAAGAAGGATGCTGAGGCCTTTGTAAAAAAATGTGACAGATGCCAGAAGCATGGCCCATTGATCCATAGGCCTGCAGAAGAGCTGGGAGTTCAATACGCAGAATGCCCGTTTGATAAATGGGGTATAGATCTTGTCGGCAAGCTTCCCATGGCAGCAGGGAAGAAATGCCACATTATTGCAACGGTGGACTACTTTAGCAAGTGGGTTGAAGCTGAGCCCCTATCTTCAGTAACGGAGGAAAATATTATAAAGTTCATATGGAAAAACATTTGATGCAGGTATGGCTTACCCAGAGTACTGATTTCCGATAATGGGACGCAATTCTTTGGAAAAATAACTCAGGCTTGGTGCAAAGCTAGAGGAATCGAGCAGAGATTCGCTGATGTTGCTCACCCAGAAACTTGTGGGCAAGTTGAGGTCACTAATCGAACCATAATGAATGGCATAAAGGCAAGGCTAGAAAAAGAGAGATCTCTATGGGTAGAGGAGCTAAGCTCAGTGTTATGGGAGTATAGAACCAGGCAGAAAACAGCCACAGGGCAATCCCCTTTCTGTTTGGTGTATGGTACTGATGCCGTTATGCCAATGGAAGTAAAGATTCCAACACATAGAATCCTGTCTTACAATGAGGACCTGAACAGAGAGCTGAGGGCTGAAAGCTTGGACCTGGTTGATGAGGTACGTGAAGAAGCACACCAGCGAGCCCTGACCTACAAGGCCCGCGTGAAAGCTGCGTATGATCCAAAGGAAAAAACCAGGAGGTTTCAGGAAGGAGACCTGGTGCTCAAGAGGGTTGATGTGATGCACCCGGTGAGAAAGTTTGAACCAAATTGGGAGGGACCGTTTGTGGTCACCAAAGTACTCACCGGCGGAGCATATGAGCTTACCACACATGAAGGATACGTGGAACCAAGGTCGTGGAATGTCAGCAACCTGAAGAAGTACTATGCATAGAAATATGTTATGGAAAATTTTTGTTTTTTAAGACGGGAGAAGATCTACGTGCCAGGTCTCATTCCCACCTTTTTTGATAGGATGCTTGCTTAGCTAGACAAGTATTCCTGTAATGGCACGAAGAGAACTTGTCGCAAATAAATAAAGGCTGAGAAGTTTTGTTTCTTTAATTTGCGTTTATGTGCATGTATTGTCGTAGCATGATAAACAAAATTGTGAAATTGAAACGAAACAGTAATTACATCACATAGCAAGATGAAGTGAAGTACTTACTCTAAATGGTTTTTAGTAATGAGATGAAACCATCTAGAGTAGGGGGAGTAGGGGTGTACCTACACCCCTAGGGGGGACCCACAATACCCCATGAAAATGCAAAATGAAGGAAATATGTAGATGAACAATAGCAAAATAGACACAATATATTAACCTGCTGAGCAGGGAATACAGTGTTGGCAAAGCAAACAGAAATACGGAAATCGTTCAAACTCCAAAATACAAAAAGAAATTGTTTTAGTACAAAGCCAGATAAAAGTGTTGTTGGGAATATAAACCATGTAAGCAACTAAGCTAAAAAGTTGGTAGAATCATCATCAGGGTCAGCCCTCGCAGCATCAGCAGATTCATTTCTGGGGACATTCTCCAGCTCTCCTGATCCATCACCAAGGACTTGTAGGGTCCTACCGGTTGCAGGCGCATCTAAAAGAGGGAGATAGAAAATGAAATGTTAAGATAACAAAACTTAAAAAGGAGTGCATGGAAGTAGAACAGAGCAGGGGATACCTAACAACTTGACAGTTGGGAGGAAGTCTTTTGGAAAGAAGTCATAGGTGGGCTCAGGTAGGTCAGAAAAGACTGCCTACAAGTCACAAGGGGCGATGAGGGCCTCAAATGCTTCCCGCATAACAGGAAGCCACCAAGCTGTTCCTAAAGGAGCAGGGGAAACACCCTTGAAGGAAGGAGGTGGAGGAAGGTGCTTCACGATCTGGTCTACGTCTATAGGCTCAGTAAAACCCAAGTTGTGGGCTTTAGCTAACACTGTCATGCCGCACCTCTTTGCAAGAAATGCAATGTCCTGTTGGATGGACAACAAATATTCAGAAGAGGCTTGGAAAGACTCTAGAAGCCCTTTATGGAGGATTTGCAACGCCTGCTGGCCCAGGGAAGTGCGGAGGATGTGGTAGCGGCAATGATGAACTCCTTCAGTATACCCCGACTGGTAAGAAAGATTGGAGGCTTGAAGAAGATTTCTGGCCTCCTCAAGTTCCTTACTAACTTGAAAAAGATGATTGCTGAGATTGGTGTTAGCACCACTGAGAGATGCATTCTCTTCGGATAAAGCAGACACCTTCTCATGAGACATGAGAAGCTCATGATTCCTCCTTTTCAAATCATCGTTGGCTAGAGAAAGCCTGCTACTTGTGTCCAAGATGTCGCGGTTCTGATGCCGCAAGTCCTCATTTGTTGTGGTTAGCTCTTGTAACTGCACTTGACTGGCCGCCAACGCCTCCTTGAGTTTCGCCATCTCCTTCTCATGAGCAGTATTTTGAAATTGTAATAGGCGTCCATGAGAGCTGATCAGTTGTGATGTTATTAAGGAAAAGAAAGAGAAACATCAGACAGATAAAAGTAAAGCCGCGGTGGTATTTGAGGATAGAATAATTTGTGAGAGCAAGGGTATAATGCTAATAATACCTGCACCAAATCATGGGCACTATCTTCTTGAAGTTGATGTAGAGAAGGAGGTCTAATTTCAGCTTTTTCGTCTGAAAGAGGAATGGCTGCTAGTAATGAAAGGCACTCAGGAGGAGGTAACTTGCGAAGTGAGCTGGAGGTCTGGCCTCTGAAAGCATAACCGGATGAGTCGGTGCTCTTAGAAGGAAGGTTGCTAGAGAGAGGAGTGTGTTTTGACTTCCTGGCAGCACCGGGAGGAGATAGAGGAAAAGATGGCCTCTTAAGAGTGGTAGAAACGTCCACTCGAGCTTTTTCCTTGAGAGATGAGGAAGAGAGCTTAGTGGAAATAGCCTGGTTCTTGCTGAGGCCTTGAGAAGAAACATCTAGGCTGAGTGATCTAGTGGCTGTGGGCTTAATGATAACCCCCGAAGTCATAGCAGGAGCTAGCTGTGGTTGTGTAGATGCTGTGGCAGGAGAGAAAGCTTGATGAAGAGGACGAGAAGTATGGTGATCTTGAGATTACAGTCGTGCTTGCTCTTCCAACAGAATGGCAAAGTCAAAATCTTTGTCATCAGGAAGTTTCACATCCTGAATCCAGCTTGTGCCTGCACCAAGCAAGGTGCGAAGAATGAAATTCATATTAGTAAGGCTAGAAAAACAAAAAAGGAAAAGATGAAAGGATAGCTGAAACCTACCCTCGATGGAAAAGGAATGACCTCCTCGAGGTGCCAACCCAAAGAAGGAAAGAACACTAGGATTAGTCAAGAAGGAATTGAATGGGAAAAGCTCGAGCTGTGCCCTTTGAGACAACAGTGATAACACTTTGAGGTTAATATCGGAGATACTTGTAACAGCAGGACGGGGTTGCTTCAAGCGAAGTGTGTGCCATTGGGGATAAACAAAAGGCCAATAACCCTACTTGGAAGTGACAATGAAGTATTTATCCTTCCACTCTTTGCCCGTTGTATGGGGTACACAGATATACCGAGCGGGACCTTTGGGCCTAGCACTAGCATAATAAAAGGCACCATGGGGTTTCACATCGTATACCGTTTGAAAAAGAGAAGAGGTCGGGACTCCCCCATTACCACGAAGTAGAATGAAGAAGGTCAACAAAATTTTGACAAAGGAAGGATGAAGCTGATTGGGCCACAAGCCATACAAGTCACAAACTTGAGTCACAAAGTCGGGAAGGGGAAACCTTAAGCCTGACTCTACCTGCTGGTACCAAAATGCTACCGAGGGATATTCTAAAAGCTGGGGACGGTCATGCTCTTCTGGCATACTAATGTCAAATAGCTCATCACAGTTTAACATCGACTTCATTAATGCTAGTTCTGTAGGAGTTAGAGAGGATTCACCTGATATAGCGTCCGGAGCCATAACTGGGAGCGCAGAAATGCCCGCTGAAGGAAGAGAGGAGTCTGTCTCTTTAACCCCCTGACCAGAAGAGGGTGAACCCTCGGTCAAGATAATAACTTCGTCTGCATTAGAGGGGGGAGCCGCGCTGTAAGGGATTTGAACAGCTATTCACCGAGAACGGCGAGCACCAAGCTTCTTCTTTCTAGCTTGAGTGCGAGCAGATGTATTTGATTGAGAATCTTCAGGTGAAGAGGGTGGAGGCTGAATGTTAGACCCCCGAAGCCCGTGTTGGTCGGAGGTGGTATGTTTCTCAGAATGGGAAGAAGTTTGTGCCATGATGAAGATTGTGGTAAAAAATTGGAAGAAATGACTAAAGTAAAAGAGGATAAAGGTAAAACCCTGATATGAGAGAGAGAAAGAGAAAGGTTGAATAAAGTAGGGAAGTTGCAGAGTTTTCCCCCCAATTTGTCATTTAATAAAATAATGGCCCTCAGAGACCTGATTTGAAAAATTGAAGTGATTAAGTGCTTACAAAGAAAGACCAGGCCCTTAAAGGTGGGCCCCTACAGCGTCAGTTGTATTAAGACTTTTACTCTGAATTTCTCAAAAGAAGACCCTCCGAAATGCAGAGTAGGGGGGAGTAGATGATAGTGACAAAAATATCCAGGTCTCGTGGAGACCTGAATATTGTATAAAACCTTTCTGAAATGTTATGTCCAGGATCTGATCATATAAAGGGAGCTGAGATCTCTCCTAAGGATTTCAGCCCAGAGATCTGTTGGGAGGTCTCTCATTCAAATCTAGTCAGATATCTGCCTGAGGTCCCTCGCTTAGGGCTCTCTATCGGGCGAAGACCTGTCGAGCTCGCAGCACCGTAATTAATGACTATGCGGTACTGTCAGAAAGTACAGTCATATTATGGCCAATAGAACAGTGGAACGTGTAAAGTAAAAGGCAAAAAAGGAGCTAATAGCTATACAACTTCATTCACAAGAAAACACGGGTATATATTGAAAAATCTAACACACACAAACATAATTCTTCAAACCCATTTTTCCTGTTACATTCATCTCTCAAAAGGAGCTCAGAACACTGACTTAATCTTCGGAGGTGGTTCATCGGGAAAACTCCCCGGCCCTCCTTTTCTTGCAGAGTTACGTCGGGGTTCCTCCAGGCAAGACGATTCCGACCGTTGGAGCGAAGAAGAGCTGTCAAACATGTTAAAGTCATTTCTTCACCTATTCATGTGTTCTGACTTTTTCATGATGTGTATTTTTGGACGCATCACATATGTTCAATAATCAAGGATATAATGACTACTACTCTCCAGTATGTCACTACTGTGAAAGACCAGGTTATATCAGGTCTAATTGCAGGTTTCACATGGCAGATCGAAGAAGAACCATGAACCATAGCACTAGAAGGCCCGAAAATGGGAGAAACTATATGGCGTATGTATCTCTAACTGCTCTGTGGACAAGGGCTGATAATAGATGGTACTTGGATAGTGCATGTTCGTGGCACATGACTGGAAATTCAAAGTTCTTAAAAGATGTTAAGAAGAGCTTTAATGATACTGTGACATTCGGTGATGGATCACAGTTAAATATCATTGGCAAAGGAACACTGGATGTTCCAGGGTTCCTTCCATTAAAGACGTATTTCTGGTGGACAGAATGAAGGTTAAATTGCTGAGCATTGGACAGCTATGTGATCAAGACTTGGATGTGATATTCACTTCCTCTCACTGTATTGTTACATATAATGGAGACAACTATTTGATTGACGATAGATTAGTGGATCGATGCTATCTTGCCAGGGCTCAGTCAGTGTGTCTTCGTGCCAGCTCATCTGTCGCAGGAATCTGGCATCAGAAATTGGGACACTCCAACTTCAGAAACATGAAGAAACTGATTAAGGTAGAAGCTACAAGAGATCTTCCTTCTATGTAGATTTTCGAAAGTAATGTATGTGGTCTGTGTCAAGCTGGAAAACAAGTGCATATTGGTCATAAGAAGGGTCAAGGAGTTACCACTTTCAAGATAATGGACCTAATGCACATGGATCTCATGGGTCCCATGCCTACTGAAAGCATCACCAAGAAGAAGTATATTCTAGTATGTGTGGATAATTTTTCAAGATTTACTTGAGTTGAATTTTTGCGTGATAAGAGTGAAACGTTTCAGTACTCTAAAGTCCTTTGTTTAAAGCTGGAAGTTGAAAAGGAAACTCCTTTGAAGAGCATAAGAAGTGATCATGGCAAGAAGTTTGAAAAGGGACCATTTGAGAAGACATTGCTGAGTGGTTTTGGGCAGAAGTAATGAATACTGCTTGGTACATTATCAACTAGGTCTACCTACGACCCAAAACAGATAAGACTGCTTATGAATTGTGGAAATGCAGAAAGCCTAGTTTCAAGCATTTTCATATATTTGGAACTATTTGCTACATTCTAAATGATAGAATTCAAAGAATAAAGCTTGATGACAAAGGCGTTGAGGCAATCTTCTTAGGGTATTCCAGAAACAGCAGAGCTTTCAGAGTTTTTAACAAGACCATGAAGACTGTTATGGAATCCATTAATGTGGTTCACTGATGATAATGTCATCTCTAAGGAAGAATAGGAAGATCAGCTGGAGTCATTTGATCTGTTCCAGACTCAAGTGAAGCCAAGGAACAAACTGATCCACAGATAGCTACATCTGAGGAGGGGAATTCAAATCCACAAGTTGTCCCACACACCTCCGAACAAGATATTACTCCTGCACCTTCCACTCAGAATGTTATTGTCCCTCTTACTCCGTCCAGAAAAGTATCAAAGGATCACCCATCTCTAATATCCTTGGCGATCCTAGAGGTGGAAGAACGACTCAAAATGTCTAATTAGATTACGCGAGGATGGTGGCAAATCTTGCTTATGTTTGTTATGTCTCTACTATTCTTCCAAAGAATGACAAGGAAGCTTTGCAAATTGAAGAATGGATCGCATCTATGCAAAAAGAGCTTATTAAGTTTGTGCGATGCAATGTGTGGAAATTTGTCCCTCGCCCCATTGATGTGTTGGTTATTCTGACCAAGTGGATTTTTCGTAACAAGGCTAATGAAGAATGTGTTGTCACTCAAAACAAGTCACACCTTGTGGCTCTGGGATACTCATAGAAAGAAGGTATTGATTTTGAGGACTCGTTTACACCTGTGACAAGGTTAGAAGATGTCAGATTATTGCTGGATATGGCATGTTGCTTGAACTTTAAAGTATATCAAATGGACGTCAATAGTGCTTTTCTCAATGATATTCTTCATAAGGACGTATATATGGAGCAACCCCTGGGGTTCGTGGATCCAAATTACCCACATCATGTGTAAAAGCTCAACAAAGCTTTATATGGTCTCAAGCAAGCAACAAGGGCGTGGTATGAGACTTTGTCCAAATACCTCATATCCAAAGGATACACACGAGGCGGATCAGACAAGACTCTATTCTTCAAAAGAGACAACAAAGGTATAATTCTCATTCAAATTTATGTTGATGATATTATATTTGAGCTGTGTCGTAGGAACTGATCCAGAAATTTGTGGATCACATGACTAATAAGTTCGATATGAGTTTGTTTGTCTAATTCCATTATTTTCTGGGACTACAAATTAACCAATCCGATGAGGGGATATTCATATCTCAATCGAAGTATGCCAGAGGCTTGGTCAAGAAATTTGGTCTTGAGAATGCAAAGATTCGAATGACACTAATAGAAACTTCAGTCAAACTAAGCAATAATAAGGACGAAACTTCAGTAGATCAATCATTATATCAAAGCATGATTGGCAGTTTGTTATACCTGACAGCAAGCAGACCAGACATCAGTTACAGTGTTTGTGTTTATGCCAGATTTCAAGCTGATCCAAAGGAGAGTCACTTAGCTGCTGTGAAAAGTATCATGAAATATGTGAAGGACACTAGTGATTATGGTATATGGTATGCAAAAGACAACACTACTTCTCTTGTTGGATTTAGTGATGTAGATTGGGCAGGAAGTCCAGATGGTAGAAAGAGTACATCGGGAGGAGGTTTCTTTCTAGGCAATAATCCTATTGGGTAGCACAGCAAGAAACAAGTGAGCATCTCACTATCTTCTACTGAGGCAAAGTATATTGCAGCAGGGTCAACATGTACTCAACTAATGTGGATGGCTCAAATGCTAGAAGATTATGGAATTGAGGCAAAGGGATTCACTCTTTATTGTGACAACAAGAGTGCGATTGATATATCCAAGAACCCAGTTTACCACTCTAAGACTAAACACATTGACATTCGTCACCACTTTATAAGAGAGTTGGTTGAAGACAAAGTTCTTAATCTAGAATTTATTACAACGGAGAAACAGTTGGCTGATGTTTACACTAAAAGGCTCTAAATGTTTCGAAATTCGAATCATTAAGAATGGCCTTAGGAGTTTGTTCCCTCTGATTTATTTTCAGAGGGAGACCCTCCGCTTGGGGTTCTGGATGGCAAGCATGGTGTGTTATGGACTTATTTGGTTTTCTGGTATTTTCTATAAGTGTTGGTTTTCTTTTATTGAATCTGTGCCAGTTGATGTAGCTCATCCTGTGAACGGAAATTTAAATTTGGGCAACGGCTTGATGATGTCATATAGCTGCAACGATCACTTCATGCAGAGAGTCCCTGCGAATTCCGGCTCCTTTCTCAGTAAAATTGAATTTTCCGGCCGTTTTTGGATAGGATTTGAATTCAAATTTGTGATATATCCTATTATCTTCGATCCATATATATATATATATTTGAGGGTTTATTTCATACTCAAAACCCTAGCTGCTACAACCATTCTTTCTTCACTCTTCTCTCTCAAAGTTCTATCCATGGCATTTCAAAAATCATTACACTCACCACCCTCCCAAGAATTCTCCGATGATTCCCATGGCGGAGACACCTATGTGCTTGATCTTGGAGCACAAAATCCTGCTTCAAATCAAAAACCAAGGAGGAAGCTAGTTATGTATGATTCATCACCGGAACCTTCTCCGATGAAGCCACTGTCTCGCACGGTGGCTGCTGACTCGGAGGAAGAAGCATAAACAGTGGGAGAGGAAACTATGAACTCTCCGCTCATCAAGTTTAAAGAGAGAGTTATTGAACGGGCGAAGCAAAAGAGAACTCGACGTGGGGACACCCTCTATCCCACGCCTCAGAAAAAGGGTTCTCTATTCCGAAAAACTGCCACATCCACTGGCGAATCTAGAAGGGAGACTTTCTCTGCTCCCAAGGAAGGAAGAGAACACGAAAAGGTGAAAGGAGACACTCTGGTTTTTTATCTTAAGCAACAGAAGAAGATCTCTGTTTCTGCTGCTGATGCTGCGAATAAAAGCAACCAAAACTGCTGAGGCAAAGAAGAAGGCAGCCAATGTAGATGCTCCCAAGAAGAAGCCTGCCAAGAAGGCTGAAAAGAAAAAGGTGGCTGAAAAGCCAAAGCAGAAGGAGGTGGTCAAAAAGACTACTCAAAAGAAGAGGGGAGCAGTTCTACCACCCCTAATCATCAATGAGCCCAACCCTGCCATGCATACACGGGCTCAGTTGAGAAAATCGGTAGAAGAAGCTGCTGCAGCCATGGGAAAAGGAAAGGGAAAGATGCATGAGGCTCCAGCCAAAAGAAAGAGAGGGAAGGAACAAGTGTTTAAGGAGGCTCTAAGAATGCTCTTGAGAGTGATGCAGGCAACTCAAGGCATGACTCCCCTAAATCTGTAGGGAATACTTCATGGGCACCATGAGCTCGTCATTCTATCATTACGGATGCATAGAAATTCAAATCTGATGAGCACCAAGAAAGATGGGGAACGGTGCTGCGAAAGAAGTTTGTGGTGGAGAAGTTTGGGAAGCCTCTATCGTTGGAAGCTACTGGGCTGTTGAAGCTATTGAAAGATGCGAAGTGGGACCATGCCATCCTTCTTGTTCGAAGGTTCATGCCATCAATTGTCTTGGAGTTCTACTGCAATCTCTCCACGAGCATCAAGAAAAACTTCGAGTAAGTGTTTCAAGACCTATGTGAGGGGTCATTACATTAATTTTTCTCCTGAATTATCAATGCTTTTGTCAATCGTGATGATTATGATGATGAGCATGAGGAGATTTCTATTGATGAAGTGGCAAAAAAGTTAATTGGTGGGTTTTATCGACGTTGGCATACCAACAGTGACAACATTAGTGGGATTCATCTCACTATGAAGATTGCAGTGTTGCACAAGATTGCGGTGTTCAATTGGCTTCCCTCCGGTCATACTTCTACGGTGGGGAAGCATCTTGAAACAATTATTTTTAAGATTGGTCAGTTTAAGAAATTCAACTTTGGGAAGATTGTGTTTGAGCATGTGACTAATCATACTCAGGAGTTGGAGAAGGAGAGATGCTTGGGATATCCCGGCTTGATTTTTGGGATTATTCAGTCTCAAATCCCTGAAGTGGTTCGTGATGGTGATATCTAGGCAAAGGATCCAAGTCCTTTCATCTTCAACAACAAGTTGTTCAATGAGGTGCATCACTTTCGTGATATTGAGGGCCCTGTTCAGAGTTGAAGATGCGGTACAAGGCTTCTGTGCCTGAAACCGAGCTTCCCCCTGCTCGAGCACATGCCTTGACTGCAAGAATGCATCATGATCTGACTAGAGAATACAAGTCTTTGGATAAAATCATCAAGTCTCTTTATATGAGGTAGGCCTCCATAGCATCTTTGCTTTAGGATGCTTGTGCTCCAGATACTGAGGTTAGTGAACCTTCTGGAACAAAGACTGCTGATGCTGAGCAAGAATTTGACCCTCATTCTCAGTTTGATTATGAGCTTGAAAAGATGCAAAAAGAAGTGGAGGACTATGGTGATAGTGAGGATGAAGAAGAGGTTGAGGATGAGGACGAAGAGGAAGAACATGAGCAAGAAGACTCAGTTGCTAACAACTTGGAGCGTGATGCGAAGTGCCACAAGAAGGATGAATCCAAATCTCCTTCTATTTAGCTACTCTTGTTGGTCCTATTTCCCCCCTTTTGTCATTTTGTCCTTCATGTCAGATAAAAAGTGGGAGTATTAGCTATTTTTGGTCTTCTTGGTTTTCTAATTTTCTATTATTATGCTTATTTTATTATGTTACCGCTGCTGCAATGAGTTCTTATCTCCTTAATGAATTGAAGTTATTTTGAAGTTTCCCGATTGAGTTAAGGGAGTTTAATTCCAAGCAATCCTCCAAGTTTAGTTTAAGGGGGAGTTAAAATTCATGAAGCTATTTCGTAGTCCCAAGGTCAGTTTGAGGGGGAGCTTCCATACTATCTTCGCTTGTGTTTGTTTGTTCGATGTTATGCTTGAAGATGGTTTTTACTCTGATTTTATTAAATGCTTGGATTATGGTTTTGTCTACATAAATACCGAAGGGGGAGATTGTTAGATTCGAGCATGCAGCTCAATCAAGTAGGCAAGTTTATGTACAAGGTGATCAGACTGAAGTGTTACAAGTTGTGCTAACATAGAATGGAGGTTCAGTTCTTCAGTCTAAGTTAGGATATTGTGGAACAGGTTGAAACAGATTCGGAAGATTCTTTCCATATTTATGCGGATAATGAAGAGATCTTTTCCTTATCCATTCATGACGCGGAGAAGATCTGATGCGGCGAATATATTTAATTGTTCCACAAGATAAGCTTCCAAAGGAAATTTCTATATACAAGGAAACTAGGGCAAATCGGTGAAGATAATATCTAGGATTTTTCAAGACACACACACACACACACACACACACACACATATATATATATATATATATATATATATATCTAAACCTACATCATTTGGAGGCTACCGTTCAGATTAATTATTTCAAAAATTATAATAATTATTTACTTTTGCTACTTTTTACTTGAAAATATGGTAGAATGAAAGTTATAATTAATTTATACATCTTTAAATTTTATGTTTTAAATATAAATTGTTAATATGAGTAACTTTTGATGCTACTAACATAAAAAAAAAATCAAAATTTTCTTTCGTCATGATTAACCGTTGAATAACGGTTAACCGAACTATTTTTTAGGTTTACTGTTGTTGCGGTTTTTGGTTTTTATGTTCTAATTTTTAACGGTTAATAGAACCGAATAAAAACTGTTCCAGCGGTTTTTGTGTGTGGCAAATGATCTCTTAACCGGACCGTGTTCACCATTAGTTATTCGCTTTGGGTTTAATGCCACGGGAACAGAGAGGAGCAATCATGAGTGATATGTGAAGGGTGGCATGATCTGCCCGATAGTTGGTTTAAATGTGAAGTCGATGCTGCTTTCTTCATGGAATTAAATTCGAATCGTATAAGATTTATTCTTCGTAATTTAGTGGGTGAGTTTATTAACGCCAAAGCGATTACACTATCGGATCCCCGGGGTCGATTTATTTATTTATTATTAATATATGTATATATACACATTTGTATTTTATATTTGAATTATATATAACCTTTTATCCCCTCTCTCTCTCTTAATTTAGTATTATATATCTTCATTCCTAAATAAACCAAAATCGCACTAAGATAACGAATAAAATTACACGTTTAATTCATAATTATTGTATGGAAAAGTACATTTTTTGCCTTCAGACAAAATATGATATTTTTTTATATAGAAACTTGTGATAGGATATACACTTGTTGGAGAAAATTAATTTGGGATTTGAGATAGTTATTCGAAAATGAAAGGGTACCCCTCTTATCTTATGCCAGTAACCAATTAAGTAGGACACACATAATATTATCGAAGAAAACTTTTTACATCATATCTTTGACTCAAAAGTGTAGAGTTATGAGAAACTTTTATAAGTGCAAATAAACAATGTAAAATTTTATCCTCATTTCTTTAATATTAAGAATAAAAATACTTTAAATAGTCCAATAAAATCTCGGCCAATATAAGATTCCTGACTCCGCATGGAGCTCATTGTTGGGTAAAACAAATGGGTCTCACCCATGTTAAAGTGGAGACTGAGTTTAGATCTATTGCGTCTTCTTGTAGATAGAGTTTGAACCTAAATTTGTTGGAAATAAACTTGATTTGAATGATATTTTACATTAAACAATATCAAAGATTAAGAAAATAAAAGAAAATTCTAGAAATCAAATGAAAATTAATGTCCCTGTTTAGTGTTTCTCTCTCTCTCTCTCTCACCCACACATCCACACCCACAACAAAATATTCCTCTCTTCCAATATCGATTAAATCCTCCTTCCACCATCGCAAAATTTCGTATTTTCCAACAGAATCTTGATTTTAAAAATACAATGTGAGTTAAATTTTGTTGCTCGTGGTCTAGTTAGTTCAACTCATTTTCCAACAGAATCTTGGTTTTAAAAATACAATGTGAGTTAAACTTTGTTGCTCATGGTCTAGTTAGTTCAACTAACTATGAGTTTTTTACTCCCCAACCATTGTGAGAGTCTTCTCCATTTTTCATGTTTGTGTTCAACATAATAAACTCTTACTTTTTCCTAAAAAAAATAATAAATAAAAAATAAACTATATAGATGTCTGTGTAACTGTCACAAAATTTTTATTATATATAGAGGATCCGGTTTAATTAAACAGAATTTAGTTATCAATATATTCAATTAATGACATTAATTACTAACTAGCCAGACTTCCACAAGTCAACAAGTTCCCCTAACGCAGCAACGAAGGAGCCTCCTTCCGCTATTGCAGCCTTCGCTTCCGCACTCTTCTTTTCCACCATTTTCCTTATCTCTCTCCCCTTCTCCGACTCTCCGTCCATCAACTCTCTAGCCCTCTCTTCCACCTCCTCCGCCGCCACGAACCCATCCTCCGCCACCTCCACCCTCTCACCGCCACCTTTATTTCCTCCACCAGCACCACCCTATTAAAATGCTGCTCCGCGTACAGCAGCCACGCCGCCATCGGCACGGCGGCGCACACAGCCTCTAGCACCGAGTTCCACCCGCAGTGCGTCACGAACGCGCCCACCGCCGCGTGGTTGAGCACCGCCACCTGCGGCGCCCACGACTTCACCACCAGCCCCCGCTCCTTGTTCCTCTCCACAAACCCCTTTGGCAGAAGAGCTTCCAAGTCCGGCTCCGGCGGCTATAGAAACCGATCGATCTTCTCCTCTGCCGGCGGCGACCGGACCACCCACAAGAATCTGCACCCACTTCTCTCTAAACCCTCACCTATTTCTCTCAACTGCGCCGCCGACAGCAACCCTAAACTACCGAAGCATATGTAAACAACGCTTTTATTAGGCTGTTTGTCCAGCCATTTTATACATTCATGCCCGCCGCCGTCACTGTTTCCGGCGGCTAAGAGCGGTCCGACACAGTAAATCGACTGCGGACGGACGCCGGGGTTGCATTCGCCGCGGTGTGTGGCTTTAAGAGGTCTTGGTTCGAGGCTTTCGAATGTGTTAATGATTGCTCCGACTGAATTATGTACATTAATGGCATAGTTAAGCATGCTCCAGTAATCGGCGGTGGTTCGATCGAGCAGAGGCCTTATCATGTCGGAATTCAGCACCGGAGGAACGCCGGGAAAATGAAGAAGCGTGTTCAAGTCTTTGATGCTAGCAGTGGTGGTGGCGTGAAATAAAGGGAAGTGGATAAAGAAAGCCATAGAGTAAGCGCCCGAGGTGATGAAGAAGTAAGTAGAGATATGGAGTTGGGCGGCGCCGCGTGTTGAATGAAGATTGTTGATTCATTATTGACAGCTCAGCCCTAGACTAAGTCTTATTAGTTATTTTGTTAGTCATTATCCCTTGTTTTACGCATTATTAGTTAGCAGCACGTATCTTAGTTAGTTGCTAGGATTTCTCTTTTTCTGTTGAAGTTATTTTCCTGTTGCTTTCTTCCCGTTTAGAGCTCTATAAATAGCTCTGCATATTAGTGAATAAAGTATCTCTTTTTCGAGTTCTATCTCTGCTTTGAAGTCTTCTACTATTCTGCTTTATTTCATTGCTTTCTTTTTGTGTTCTCTACTCTCTGTTTCCAACATTTGTGGTATCTAGAGCAGGGTTCAATTACGATGGCCAGCAATGGGAGTTCGATGAGTGCTGCACAACCACTCATACCAGTCTTCAAGGGAGAAGGCTACGAATACTGGAGTATTCGGATGAAGACTCTACTGAAGTCTCAAGATCTATGGGACTTCGTAGAATAGGATACGCAGATCCCGACAACGATGCGAGCAGATTGCGAGAGAACGAAAAGAAAGACTCTAAGGCGTTGGCGATCATCCAGCAAGCGGTCCACGACAACGTCTTCTCCAGAATCGTGACGGCGACCACTTCAAAGCAAGCGTGGTCAACCTTGCAGAAAGAATTCAAAGGAGATTCAAAAGTCATCGTTGTGAGATTGCAATCACTTCGACGAGACTTTGAAATGCTGACCATGAAGAATTGAGAATCGGTGGCTGATTTTTTGTCGAGGGCAATGGCAATAGTCAGTCAAATGCGATCTTGCGGAGAGAAGATCACCGACCAGACCATCGTTGAGAAGGTACTCAGAAGCATGACTCCAAAATTTGATCATGTCGTAGCTACAATTGAAGAATCGAAGGATCTATCGGTTTTTTCGTTCGAAGAACTGATGGGATCTCTTCAAGCCCACGAGTCAAGGATTAACCGATCATTTGAAAAGTCTAATGAAAAAGCTTTTCAAGTGAAAGGTGAATCCTCAAATCAGAAGGATTTCTCTATGGCAAGAGGACGAGGCAGAGAAGGTTTCCGAAGCCGAGGACGTGGCCGAGATCGAGGTCCTGGAAGAACAGATCCACAAGTTGCACAAAGACAACATTTTGGTGATTAACAAGGCAGCAAAAGTCAAATCCAGTGTCACAAATGCGGCAAATTTGGGCACGTTCAAGCCGATTGCTGGTCCAAGAAAAGCCAACTCAATTATGTTCAACAAGACGAGGAGAGCAAATTATTCATGGCGTGTGCAGATGTTGACATGTCGAAGCCAAAAGATGTTTGGTTCATGGACAGCGGCTGCTCGAATCATATGAGTGGCAGCAAGGAGATATTCAAAGAGCTCGATGAGTCTTACAAAACTGAAGTCCGGCTGAGAGACGACAAGGTGATTCAAGTAGAAGGGAAAGGTGTTGTCACAGTAGAGAATAGCCATGGTAAAACCAAACTCATCTATGATGTCTATTTCATTCCACGTTTGGCTCATAATTTACTGAGTGTTGGGCAATTATTGAAAACTGGATATATGATATTGTTTGATGATGATTTTTGTGTTATCAAAGAAAAGAGTTCTGGGAAAATTGTTGCAAAAGTTTACATGACAGAGAACAGGATGTTTCCGCTGCAAGTGTCGAGCGTGGACGAGTATGCTCTTGTTTCCAATAAACAAGATGAGTCGAGATTATGGCATTTGAGATATGGGCATCTCAATACCAATGGATTAAAGCTTCTACATGAAAAAGGTATGGTTCTCGGGCTGCCTAAAATTGATGGTTTTGAGCTATGTGAGGGATGTATCTATGGGAAACAAACGAGGAAATCTTTTCCTACTGGTGTATCTTGGAGAGCTTCTAAATGTCTCGAGCTCATTCACGCCGACTTGTGCGGGCCGGTGAATACGAAGTCGATTGGTGGAAGTCGGTATTTCTTTCTACTTACTGATGATTATAGTCGTATGAGTTGGGTTTATTTTATGAAAAATAAATCCGAAGCCTTCGAGAACTTCAGGAAATTCAAGGCAATGGTGGAAAAGCAAAGTGATAAGAGCATCAAGGCTCTTCGTACAGATAGGGGTGGTGAGTTTTGCTCTAATGATTTTAATCATTTTTGTGAAGCTAATGGAATACGCAGGGAACTGACAGCACCATATACGCCGGAGCAGAACGGTGTGGCGGAGAGGAAAAATCGCACTGTTGTAGAGATGGCGAGAAGCATGTTGAAGGCAAAGCATCTCCCAAACTTTTTGTGGGCAGAAGCTGTTGCTACTGCCGTATTTTTGCTGAATATATCTCCAACGAAGGTTGTCCTAAATCGCACTCCATATAAAGCTTGGAGAGGTACAAAGCCGGCGGTGAGCCATCTAAAGGTTTTTGGATGCGTAGCTTATGCTTTGGTGAGCTCTCAAAATCGTCGAAAGCTTGACGAGAAATCTGTAAAGTGTATCTTCATTGGGTACTCTTCTCAATCCAAAGCATACAAGCTATATAACCCTCTTAGTGGCAAACTTATTATCAGTAGGGACATCGTTTTCCACGAAGATGCTTGTTAGGATTGGGAGAGCAAGCAAGATGATTCATATATTCTCTTCTCGCTGGACTCAAGTGATGTAGATTCTAGTCCGAATTCGCGGCAATGTAGCCCCCCGAACTCACCTCAAAGCAGCCCCACCAACTCACTAAATACTACTCCAAACACTACTCCTCTAAATACACCTCACACCAGTCCCATAAATTCTCCAAACACACATACACCTCCCTCATCAAATAGCTCATCATCTCTTGAAACACCACCTCCACGAGGCTATAAGTCTCTAGCTGAAATTTATGAGAGATGTACTTTTGCTCTTATGGTTGCAGATACAAGTCGGTTCCATGATGCCGCTGGAGAAGAGAAGTGGCAAAAAGCAATGGAGGAGGAGATTGGAGCAATCGAGAGGAATGGAACTTGGATTCTTGAAGACTTACCAGAAAATAAGAGTGCAATTGGCTTGAAGTGGGTGTTCAAGACAAAGTATAATGCAGATGGAAGTGTGTAAAAACACAAGGCTCATTTGGTTGTCAAGGGGTATGTGCAGCAGCAAGGCATCGATTACGAGGAAACGTTCTCTCCGGTTGCTCGTTTTGAAACGGTACGAATGTTTCTAGCCTTAGCTGCGTATCTTAAGTGGCCTATTTATCAACTTGATGTCAAGTCTGCGTTTCTGAACGGAGAGTTGGAGGAAGAAGTTTATGTAGTGCAGCCGGAAGGATTTGTCGTTGAAGGCATGGAGGATAAGGTGTATCGGTTGAGGAAAGCCTTATACGGCTTGAAGCAGGCTCTGCGAGCATGGTACAGCAAGCTCGACTCATTTTTCAGCAAAATGGATTTGAAAGAAGTGCTAATGAGCCTATGCTGTATGCAAAAAAGGGAGGTAACGGTAGTTTGCTCCTTGTTTGTGTATATGTTGATGATATCATTTATATGGTATCATCTTACTCTCTTGTTACCGAGTTCAAAGAGAGTATGATGAATATGTTTGAGATAACAGATTTGGGTTTGCTTAATTATTTTCTTGGGTTGGAAATTAAGCAAGGAGAAGATGGAGTGTTCGTCTTCCAGAAAAAATATGCAGAGGATCTGCTCAAACGCTTCAACATGACGAATTGCAAAGCTCCAATTACTCCCATGAATATCAATAAAAAGTTGCAGCTCAAAGATGGTATAGAGAAAGCTGATGCAGTAAGCTTTCGAAGTCTAGTTGGAGGTTTGATTTATGTGACGCATACCAGGCCCGATATTGCTTTCGCCGTTGGTATGGTTTTCAGATTTATGCATAATCCGACACGGCAACATTTCGGAACTGCAAAGATAATTCTTCGCTACATAGTTGGAACTCAAGATATTGGAATTTGGTATTCAAATGTAGCTGAATTCACCTTGGTTGGATTTACTGATAGTGATTGGGCATGATCATTGGATGATAGGAAGAGCACGTCGGGTTTCGTCTTCAATCTTGGGTCAGGAGCAGTAACATGGAGCTCGAAAAAATAAGGAATGACAGCACTTTCGACGGCAGAAGCAGAATACGTGGATGCTACTTCTTCAGCGTGTCAAGCAGTATGGCTTAGAAGATTATTGGCTGATTTGGAGCAGGAGCAGAAGGAGGCTACTGAGATTTTCTGTGATAATCGATCAGCTATTGCGATTGCAAAGAATCCAGTTATGCACCGAAGAACGAAGCACATCGATATTAAGTTTCACTTTATAAGAGATTTGATTAATGAGGGGTTTATCTCTTTGAAGTTTTGCAACAGCCATGAGAATTTAGCTGATATTTTCACCAAAATCGTTGCCTTCGGAGAAGCACGTCAAGTTTAGAAATCAGCTTGGAGTATGCAATTATGAACCAAGGGGGAGTGTTGAATGAAGATTGTTGATTTATTATTGACAGCTCAACCCTAGACTAAGTCTTATTAGTTATTTTGTTAGTCATTATCCCTTGTTTTACGCATTATTAGTTAGCAGCACGTATCTTAGTTAGTTGCTAGGATTTCTCTTTTTCTGTTGAAGTTATTTTCCTATTGCTTTCTTCCTGTTTAGAGCTCTATAAATAGCTCTGCATATTAGTGAATAAAGTATCTTTTCTTCGAGTTCTATCTCTGCTTTGAAGTCTTCTACTATTCTGCTTTATTTCATTGCTTTCTTTTTGTGTTCTCTACTCTCTGTTTCCAACACCGCGGCGATCGGAAGAGTTGTGTTGCAGAAGAAGTCGATGATAAAGGCGGAGACGGGGGCAGAGCAAGAGATTGTTTCGAGAGCGTCGCGGACGTTAGGGTTGCTACGACGGACGACTTCAAAAATGATGGATTCCATGGAAGCGAAACTGTCGAGGTCGAGGCCGGAGATGGAAGGCATTTGGTGGAAGGTGATGCAAGGCACGGTGGCGGAGATGTGGCGGATGTAGTCGGCGGCACGGTGAGGATGGTGATGGAGGAGGAGGGGTGGTGGCGGAGGATGAATTTTCCGAGTTCCACCATGGAGATGAGGTGGCCCATTCCGGGAGATGGATATAGCACTATACTTGATCCCATGCTGAAATAATTACTCACATTAATCTTAATTAATTTGCTTACGACTAATAATTACAAATATTATACTATATATATAAAAATAAATAATATATTTATATATACATAATCGGAGGCGGGACCAAACATTTTTCTTAGGGTTTCCACTTTCCAACTGATTGCATGTTGAAATTCATAGAATTAGGTTTAAAATAAATTAGAATTACATCGCAATTTCTATACAATCTATAGTAGGAGACCGTGTTGTCCACTAAACGTTTCATTTACCTAATAAGTAAGAAAACAAAATCAAATAATGATCATAAATAATTTAAACTAGAAGAATAATGCTAAATTTTCATATTCTAAGACTTCATCATCAAGATTTATCCATATGCATGATAAAATAAAAGTCAATAATGATCATAAGTTCTAGGAATGAAAATACCCACGGGTCCGGGTACCCGTCTATAATGGGACCAACTCGGATCCTCTACTCCCTATGGTCTTGTATTTCATTCGTCGGATTTTGGCATTTGGCGATTGAAAGATAATTACATATCTTATTTGGGTGGAATAAACCCTAGTCAATGTCACATGTCGTTTAACAAATGAAAGGAGTAGAGAATGAAACACGAAATAAAAGTAGGAAATCTAATTTGTAATGGGACGAGGATGGAGGGCAAAGTTTCAGGAGTATGGAGTTTTTTTAGGCCCGTAACTTGGGCAAGTTGCAATAGAAGGACAATTTTTTACGGGCTTGCAATTGTACGTAGTTCAATATTTAAAAAATTTGGTAAAATTAATCTCATAAAATGGCTAGAAGTTTAATTAAGCTAAATATTTTACAAAATGCGATATAAATTTTGATTTTATATCACTGTAATGCTTGACCAATTCATTTTTTTTTTTATGTAAAGTCTAAATAGGCATCGGACTGAGAAACATGTGTAATTTGGCCTAATCGAGCTTAAATTTGTCCTTCAATTAATTACAAAATTTTTAAGTATTAATTGTCCTTCAATTGCCAAATGTTATAAATGTCCTATAATTGCAAACTCCTAACAATTTGTCCTTCTATTGCAACTTGCCCTAAGGTACGGGCCTAAAAAAACTCTATACTCAAAGTTTCAGAGTAGGAGCAGGAACAGGTATAGAAACTTGTACCCTGATCAGGTTCAAGGCAGTTATATAAATCCTCACCCCAAACCCGTCTTGAATAAAATTTCTTATTTAAAAATTAAACTTATTATACAAATTATTTGTTGTCCCATATCCGAGATGAAAGAAAGAAAGAAAAGAATGTTGGCCTATAAATATGATATATTATTCACTTATTTTAACTTATCATTCTTTACTTTTTTTCTTAATTAATTTTTTTAGAAGTAATAAATTTTAAATTCCAGTATTTGAATTTTTGATTTTAATGAAACTGAAATTATTGATATGTCCCGACGGATAATCTTCACCCAACCTCCGTCTTGATTTAAACGACTGTTGGGACGAGGACCGGTGTAAAATTTTGTGGCGGGTATGGGATGGGAACGCAATGCCCGGTCCGTCCTAACCCGTTTACATCTCTATTAAATAATTAAGGTCATATATAAGTTCATTGGATAATAAATTTCAACATTACATTGGCTAGTCTTAGCCTAAATTTCAAGTCCCTATAGATCTGTCAAAGTCATTTTTATTATAACAAATCAACGCATGTAACAAATCCTAAATTGCATCCAAAAACAAACTATATATATTTCTATAATATTTCGCACCTAAAAAACAACTGTTTAAATATATATTTGGCATGTATCTAATTTTTTTTTAGAATATATAGAATTAAAATACTTGTTAATTAGAAATTAGAATAGTGAAATCCAAGATACTTTATGTACATTAATTTATATTCCATTATTATTAGAAAAATACTAGGTGAGTACGTAACAATATATAGTTTACATTACTACATCTCTGTTTACAAGAACATGAATTCGAAAGTGAAAGTACATGCCAGCAGCCCTATAATAACGTGTATTCCTTACAGATTTTAAACAATTAAATGAAACATTAAGTACAAGTTATTAACTAAAGAAAACGATATATAAAACAATTTGCAGGTCTATAGCTAAATGTTTTTAAGTTACAAACTATATATCCGTTTGGTCCCAAAAAAAAATAGACCCAACTAAAACATAACTACGCTCTTGGTCATTTAATCCAATGTGGGACGTCCTAAAAAAACTTAAATTTGATAACGAAGTACAACTCAAATGGTAAAAAGATTCCTCTTTAATTAAGAGATTGGGATTCAAGTTATGTCACATGTGTGCGTGTGTTAAAAAAATACATTTAAGACATTTAAGAAAAAAGAAAAAGGTTGTTCGATTGGAATGTTTGTGCACCAACCCACCATCAATGTACCTCTAACTCTAGATTTTAGTTATTTAAAACATAATTACAATCTAAGATTTTTTTTTTAATTTCCTTATTCAGCAGAACTTTAATTATTCAGTATCTTAAAAATTATATTTAAATACTAAAAAATAATTTGATAAAATTTAACTGAAATATGAGAAATTAAAATTTAACTAAAAAGGATACTCCCTCCGTCCACAAATAGTAAGTCCTTAACATTTAAGACATGAACCAACCACTACCTTATATTTTATTCCTCACATAAATTCAAATTGGTGGGTCTCTTTATCCACTCTGATAATATTTACCTACTTTTCTTAAAACATGTGTCACATCTCAAAACATGTAGAATTAAGAAAATGAAAGTGGAACACATGACACATTAAAAAATGATGGATGAGTATATTGTCTGGTGGCATTTGGTTTGATTGATTAAGTTTGATAAAGCTTGATTGATAAAATAATTCAAAGTAATCAAATGTTTGGGTTGAATGATTTGGCTGGTGCTAGATAACTAGGCCCTTGATCATATTAACTGATAATTTATGATTCCAAATTTAAAATGATTATATTAATCAACTATATAATCCTATAATATCTTATCACATATTATCACTCTCATCCTTCAAACCAAACATCATCTCTGTATACAAGCTATTGTGTATATTTTACATTATTTCATGAATCGAACATAACTTACGTAAGATACTGAAGGTTAATTTCAAAAAATTCTACAAAACTATGTCACTCCTATCAATTTTTTTAGTAGACTAATTTGTTTTAAATTGAATGCTAAACTAACTTCATTCAAGGTTTGAGTTCAATTTTTTCTATCAATTTTATCTCATGTGTCAATTAAAAAAGAGACGACTTATGAAATAAATATAATGGAGATTAAAACCCAATATATAATGGCAATTAGAAAAGAGCCAACTTTTGAATTTGGGACAAAATTACCCTTAATGAAGGACGCACGGGTCGGGTCAAGGCGCGGGTCGGGTCGGATTCGGGTACAAGAAGTCGGGTACTTTTGACACTAATTAGTGCCAAAGTACCAAAGTACCAAATTACTTTGTTTTTTTTTTTTTTTGTGCTTTCAATTGGTACTTTGGCACTAATATGGTCATTAGTGCCAAAGTGTCAAAGTACCAAATTACTTAGTATTTTTCTTTTTGTTATTTCTGTTGGTACTGTTGAAAGTTGCTCGATCGAATTCATGCAGATTTTGGCTAAGTATGAGGTTGTTGGTGAAGAAGGGTATCTAAGCAAATTGAGAAGACGTAAGGGTTTAGTTTGCAATATCAAAGAGGTTCGTGTTTTAATCCTAGCCGTTGATGTTGATCGAATGGCTGCGATTAAATCTGACCTGGAGTTTGTTGCAACGACTATAACTACTTGGAGCTGTTTTCTTCTTCCCCAACCTTCATTCTGTTTCAGAGAGAGAGAGAGAGAAATCGGAATTGTTCATAGTTTTGTATAGCAGTTTTCTCGTGAGATTTCCTTGTAATTTCGAAGATAGTTCGTTGAATAAAAGAACACCAAACTTTGTCCCGTGGATGTAGCTCCTCTTGGAGTGAACCACGTAATTCCTGTTCTCGATTTATTTTCAGCAATTTCCTTTCGCGAATTGAGTTTTGTGTTTTGCTTTGAATTCGATATCGTGTTGTTTTTCTGCGATCTATTCCTAACAGGTACTTTTGGCAGTAATATGATCAATAGTGTCAAAGTACCAAGTTACGTAGTTGTTTTTTTGTGCTTTCTGTTGGTTCTTTTGGCACTAATATGGCCATTAGTGCCAAAGTACCATATTTTCACTATCATTACATTTCATCACGAGAATGTCTATTTTTGAACATGCATGACAAGTTATACTGCTCTAATTTTGCGGCTCCGCCTTCACTTCGATTACTAATATAAGGATTATCGTCGGACAACAATTTAGATTTTTTCGGCTCGCTCTGAGATTTTCGGCTCCCCTTGCTCGAATCTTAACTAAAGAAGAACCGACAAACAAAAAAATGAAGAGACAAACAAAAAACGAAAAGGCAAACAGAAAAGAAGCGAAAAAATTACATGTAAATGGTTGATGAGTTAATGATGATGTTTGTATTTGGGGAACTCCAAATGCCCAATGGTGAGAACCTACAAACATGTTTGTACTTTTGTTTGTGGCTATATATGATCACGCGTAATTTCATATATTCGTTATTTTTTTTAACAAGTTAACGTAGATAATGAAGCTTACGTGGTATTTAGTTGCCATATGAGATAAAAATTAACCAAAAAAATTAAAATTGAAACTTTGAACATTTAAAAAAAATGAAATTTTTAATTATAATTGAAACAAATTATTAAAAGTTAAATAATAAATTAATTGTATACAAATAATTTAGTATTTTTTTTCCTGAAATTAAACACATACATTGATTAAATGGAAAGTTTTTCCCATGGTAATATGAGATGGATAAGGTTGATTTTAAACGTCACCCGTTTTTAGTTGATGTAGCCTCTGATATAATAAAATAATAAAAATATTAAGATCGTTATATTTTGACCTTAAAACAACCATTAAATTTCATATAAAATAAAAATTTAATCACAATAATCTCACTAGCTCGAGGTAGAGTGGGCTTCCTAAGACTGAAAGATCTCAAGTTCAAACTTCACTAACGTCTTTATAAGTCGAGTCTTTCTTGTATTTGCAGACCACAGAAACTGTGCTAGACATGTATTCTCTAACCGGGAAAAACATCGTAAATGAGAAACTTTCTGTAAGGTATTCTGGAGAGCATGCAAGGAAGCCACTTATGTAGAGGCATATCAACTGGCATTAGAAGGCATGAAACAGGAGAATGAAGCAGCATATGCGGACTTTGGTGAAAGAGGTCCCCAAAAGTTCTGTAAGGCATTCATATCTCCTACCCCCATTTGTGACATAATTAATAATAACATTGCTGAGACCTACAATGGGTACATTCTTAAGGCTAGAGGGAAGCAAGTGATAGACATGTTAGAGGAGATAAGGACATCTCTTATGAAGAGACAGGTTAGTTTGTGTTATGCCTTCTAATATGGATACACTAGTTCCCAGTGTAATGAAAAAGTTAGAGAAACTGAAATTGGAAAGCAGACATTGCATTGCACGTGCTTCAATGGGGGAGGGGAAAAAATTTGAAGTAAGTATACATGATTCATGAAGACAGGTTTGTAGTGTTTGTGGATGATAAGAGATGCAGTTGTTGGGTTTGGGATATTACCGGAATCCCTTGTGTTCATGCCATATCTGCCATGTCATTCTTGAATGCGGATCCGTAAAATTTTGTACACGATTACTTTTCTGTCAGAAGGTATCTGGAGGCATACAGATACGGATTGGAACCAATGAATGGAAAGAATATGTGGCCTCATGCTGAAGGTTACCTAGTTCTGCCTCCTGCGATTAGGAAAATGCCAGGAAGACCCAAGAAGAAAAGAGTTAGAGATCCTGATGAGATAAACCCAAAGAAAAAGAATGGTGTAACCATCACTTGTAGTAAATGTATGCAAACAGGACATAACACGAGGACTTGCAAGAATAAGGAAGTTGAGAAGCCTCCAACAGAAAAGGTGGTTTAATGTTGACTTTATTTTATTCATAAGAATGTATACGGTTACTAACTTGAACTCTTACTTGTTTAACAGAAGAAAAGAGGGAGACCTACCAAACCGAAAGCTCTCATTTCACAGAGTTCGATTACCACCATATCTGCTGTTAATGCAAAAGATGTTGCGAAAGAAAGAGCTATAGCCAGAAAATGATACGGTGTTATTACGTTTCCAGAGACCGGAAACATATATGCTAGGGTACAACCTAAACAATCATTATTCAAGTACATGTATAGTTTTCTAATTTTAAAATTTGATATTTTTCCTTATAGATGCCATCCAAGGGCAAAAGCAAAGTCCAGTTTGTCAATCCAAGATTCCGGAAAATAGAGCCGCCGATTGCAAGAAAAACTAGATCACCAAAGGATGCATCGGATTCTAGCACAACTTACTTGCCGACACAAGAAAGTAGGAATTGAATCTACTCAATCTACCTTTTTTGTACTTAGCAGAACAACTGACTTCCCTATTCAATCTGCCTATTTTGTAATTGATGAATGTACTCCATTTTGTGTTTCTGCTGACCTTATTATGTGAATCGTGTTTTAAGTTATTGAAAGTTCTTGGTTAGTTCGACTTTGTTACTTAATCAGATTGCACAATAGAACATTAGTTGATGTTTTTGCTTCTTAATCAATGCAATTGAGCCTTTCTAAGCCTCTGCTTTAACAAGAATAAATAATTATCCATACAATTATTTTAAGTATATTATAAGATACAAATTAACACTTAAAAAAATAAATACACCTTGGTTTAGTAATTAATAAGGCAAAATAAAGTTTATGGATTTAGAAACAAAATTAAAAAGTTTATGGAAAAAACCAGAAATTTGGAATTCTTTATGAATTTATACAAAATTAACTATTAAACAAAAAGTACATGTCAGCAATTTCCGGCGCCCCATCATTACCGATTTGGCCGGAATTCGATTTCGGGGGAAATTCTGGAAATAATGAAAATTTATGTTTTTAGACGCAAAAGAAAAAGTTTATAGAAAAAACCGGAATTTGGGAATTCTTTATGGTTTTACACCAAATTAACCCTTTAAAAAATGATATTTATCTGCATTGTGTGGTTTACATGCTATTGCACAATGATTGAGGTTTACCCGGTGCGCTTACGATATCAAAAAAAAAAAGTCCTATTATAGCTATACCTAATCAATCAATTAATAATATACCCCATGCGCTATATTTTTTTTTTGTTTGAGAAGTTATACGTACAACGCACATAATCACCTGCTGGTCAGAAGAAAATTGATGAAAAAGATAGAAAACTAATGGTGAAATATCAAAATGTTGGTTTGATTCTTTCCGTATTATATTTTCTTGTGCCAATATATAGATGCTTGTGCGTACAGAACATTACATGCAAACCAACACACATTATACATGTGCATTAATTAATGCTAATACAGGAAATACTACTTGTGCCAAAAAAGGTAAGTGAACATTTCATCCCCAAAATGTAGTAGCTAGTTAGAGATAATAAGATAAATAATACTCCAACATGCAGATAGTAACTATATGCTACATACTCTATATATATGGTTTCATATAAAGGAGTACTTCCTCCGGTCCAATGAAATTGTCATGTTAATGTTCGACACATAAATTAAGAATAAGAGTAAAAAGTTAGAAAGTGTGTATGCTCCATTAGATTTTGAAGAATTAAAATTTTCCTTATTCAGAAGATGACAATATAAGTGGAACACCATGAATAAGGAAATGATGACAATATAACTGGGTAGAAGGGAGTATATATTTTGAAAAACGTTTCAACAGCTGGGTATCCAGATGAGGTCCTCTATTCCATTTCCATGTTTCATCTCATATTGTATTAATAAGAGAATGTCATGTGTCATAATTAATGGTTTAAAGTTTGAAAATATATTTTCTTTACATATAACCTAAATTTTGAACCCTTAATTATAATACATGTCGTCCCTAATAGGAGATGAAATATGGAAATGGAATAGAAGATCTTATCTACAACGGATGTGCTCAAAATTCAAATCAAATATAAATGCTGCATGTTACTTCGACCACAAACAGTCGCCTAGGACCACCACCAAATTAAATCACGGGGGCATTCGGCCAACTCAATATATCATATTCATACATCCAAAGTCTTTATGTATATAATCCACATGATTTAAATTTGCAATTTTGAAGTCCCTCAACATCATATATATTCCCAATATCAACACAATGCTACATCAATTTCCTCAAATAAAAATAAAAATTAGAATATTTACAAGATAAGGTTTGAGTGATGGAGAAAAGTATAGTGCTATATCCATCTCCGGGAATGGGCCACCTCATCTCCATGGTGGAGCTCGGAAAATTCATCCTCCGCCACCACCCCTTCTCCTCCATCACCATCCTCACCGTGCCGCCGTCTTTCAACACCGGCTCCACCGCCGACTACATCCTCCACATCTCCGCCACCGTGCCTTCCATCACCTTCCACCAATTACCCGCCATTTCCCTCGACCTCGACAGCTTCCCTTCGATGGAATCCATCATTTTCGAAGTCCTCCGCCGCAGCAACCCTAACGTCCGCGACGCTCTCGAAACAATCTCCCGCTCCTCCCCCGTCTCCGCCTTCATCATCGACTTCTTCTGCACCACAGCTCTGCCGATCGCCGCCCAACTCCAAATCCCTACTTACTACTTCCTCACCTCCGGAGCACACTTTACTGCGCTTTTTTTGTACTTAACCGTTTTAGACAAAACCACCACTGAAAGCTTCAAAGACATGAACACGCTTTTGCATGTCCCCGGCGTTCCGCCGTTGCCCTCTTCCGACATGGTAAAGCCCACTCTCGACCGGAAAACTACGGATTACGAGAACTTCGTAAACGTCTCCGATAATATACCGAATTCCGCCGGTGTAATCATCAACACATTCGAGAGTCTCGAACCGAAACCTCTTAAAGCCATACGCGGAGGCGAATGCAACCCCGGCGGCCGCCCGCCTCCGGTTTACTGCATCGGACCGCTCTTGGCAGCCGGAGAAAGTAACAGCGGCGGGCATGACTGTCTGAAATGGCTGGACAAACAGCCTAATAAAAGCGTTGTTTACATAAGCTTTGGAAGTTTAGGTTTGCTATCAGCGGTTCAGTTGAGAGAAATAGGTGAGGGGTTAGAGAGAAGCGGACAAAGATTCTTGTGGGTGGTCCGGTCACCGCCGTCGGAGGACAAAAGCAATCGGTTTCTACGGCCGCCGGAGCCGGACTTGGATGTTCTTTTGCCGGCGGGGTTTGTGGAGCGGAACAAGGAGCGGGGGCTGGTGGCGAAGTCGTGGGCGCCGCAGGTGGCGGTGCTCAACCACGCGGCGGTGGGCGGGTTCGTGACTCACTGCGGGTGGAACTCGGTTCTGGAGGCGGTGTGCGCCGCCGTGCCGATGGTGGCATGGCCGTTGTACGCGGAGCAACATTTTAATAGGGTGGTGCTGGTGGAGGAAAAGCTGGCGTTGGAGTTCGAGGAGGGGGAGGACGGGTTCGTGGCAGCGGAGGAGGTGGAGAGGCGGGTGGCGGAGCTGATGGACGGGGAGTCGGAGAAGGGGAGGGAGATACGGAAGACGGTGGAGGAGAAGAGTGAAGAAGCGAAGGCTGCAATGGCGGAAGGAGGCTCCTCCGTTGCTGCGGTGGCGGAACTTCTTGGGATTTCAAAGTCTGGTTGAACTATTCATTCTATTTTTTTTTTTTTTTTTGATATCGTGGGAACCCGCAGCGGCTACTTTCGGTGCGTACTGGTTAAACCTCCGTCCCTTGTGCAGTAGCCTGCAAACCACACAAAGCAGGTAAACCACACTTTCCAAGTATAGGTGTGACAGGCTCGACCTATAAAGGCGTGTCACAGAGTTCGAACTTGAGACCTTTCAGTCTCAGACACCCACTTTTACTACTAGGTCATCCCCAAAGAAATAATATAACAGTTTCGAGTTCAAGTTTCACCGTTTCCTTCCCCAGCTCAATAAAGTTATAATGAGACTAATTGTGACTAATTTGGTGTGTCCAATAACGTATATGTAGTAAAATTTGATGAAATTGCGATGACGTCTCTCTTTCTAAATTTGAAGAAACCTATATCTGTATTTTGTGGGTGCATTCAAATTTAATATATTATAAAGTATTTGTAGACTCCAATATATTTCTATTTATATATTGTTGGGGATTGGGGTTGTGATTTGTGGTGGTCTGGTGTTTCATGTTTGCATGGGGTGGTGTGGAGTATGTTGCGAAGGATGGGGTCACACTTTGTTTATGGGCGTCCATTCTCTTCTTTCTCACTATATATTTTCAATTTCGTATTGCAATTGTTGTAAGTACTTTTTTTGGCCCTCTAATATTTCTTAATGTATACATTTTAGCTTTTCTTTTGAATTTGATTTTGTTAATTTTTCGTGTTGTAGAAATGATTAAAAAAATTATACCTCCTACAAACTAACTACAAATATTATTTTGGTTGGGTGGTTGGGATTATATGATCATTGATTATTAAACCATTTACAATTAATGCAAATCGGATTTCCTACTCCCATTTCGTGTTTCATTCTCTACTCTTTGCATTGCTTGAACGATAGGTGGCATTGACTAGGGTTTAATTTGATAAAAAATATTTAACGATTCTTACTTTGAAAAAATCCTACGTGGCACCCCTCTTAAT
Source organism: Schizonepeta tenuifolia (assembly GCA_029490685.1). Classification (NCBI taxonomy): domain Eukaryota; kingdom Viridiplantae; phylum Streptophyta; class Magnoliopsida; order Lamiales; family Lamiaceae; genus Schizonepeta; species Schizonepeta tenuifolia. Next base: position 97,004,726 of record CM055959.1, read on the forward strand.
TCTCCATTCCTATTTATCTAAATTCTAACTTTTGAATTTTTAAATGTAAAATAATAGATTTTAAATATCTACTATAATCTTGTGTCCCACATCGGTTATTCAATAAAATTTCACCTATTGAAAAGCCTATAAATACATAAAATTAATATGTATTTTTTCATCTTTTGCTCCACCAGTTTTAGTTGGCCAATTTATTTATTAATCGGCCGAATAAATAACTATATTTTTATAGTTAATGTATTGGTTGGTCGAATTAAATTTTGAAATAGTCTAATAATTTTTATTTAATTTGATATAAAATATTTAATTTATTATCTATCAATTATTTAGGTAGACGTGTCTATTTCCAACTGACAGGCACCTCAACTCGAGGTCTCACGTGGCACATTTCCATTCTTTGTTCTCATTTATTTTAAATTTTATTTTATTCATTTTTTTCCATGTATTTTTCTAAAATCTAGAATCTCCATCTATGAATTGATCTGTACGTGATTTGTAGTTGAGTTTCCAGCTTTGCATAACTTATAATTGTAATTAGTGAATATTACTATACAATTTTTTTTTAGTTGACAGAATAAATGGTTCCAAAATAATTGGCTAATGTATTGGTTGGTCGAATTAAATTTTGAAATAGTCTAATAATTTTTTTTTAATTTGACAAAAAATAATTAATTTTTAATTTATCAATTATTTAGGTAGACGGGTCAATTCCCAACTGACAGACACCTCAACTCGAGATCCCATGTGACAAATTTTCATTATTTATTCTTATTAATTTAAATATTCTTTTATTCATTTTTTCCGTATATTTTTCTAAAATCTAGAATCGCTATCTATGAATTAATTTTTACGTGATTTGTAGTTGAGTTTCCAGCTTTACATAACTTATTATAATTAGTAAATATTATTATACAATTTTTTTATTAAATTTTGGTTCTATATAAACTTTAAACAAGTTTTATAAATTACGCACTTATAGATCAGAGTCGTGGTCAATGGACCAGTTCCGATGCAATCCCATGTGGCACATTTCCATTTTTTATTCATATTTATTTTCAATTTTAAATTTTATTCATTTTTTTCATGTATTTTTCTAAAATTTAGAAACATCATCTATGAATTAATTTTTACGTTATTTGTAGTGGAGTTTCCAACTTTGCATAATTTATAATCGTAATTAGTAAATATTACTATACAATTACAATGAGAACAAATAATACAATTATTTCTTTATTAACTTTTGGGTCTATATAAATTTTAAACGAGTTTTATAAATTATGCACTTATAAATAAAAAATATGGTCAATAGGTCAATTCCGACCCGGAACCGTAGCGGTAAAAGGGTCAATTTCCAACCGACGAGTACCTGAACTCGGGAATTTTTTTCTCCATTTTATGCATTTTTTTTAATGTACATTCTAAAATCTAAAATAGTCATCCGTGAATTAATTTTCACGTTATTTGTAGTTGAGTTCCCAACTTTGCATAATCTATAATTGTGATTAGCGAACATTATTTTATGGCTAAGGACGTGAACGAATAGTACAATCAATTTTTCGTATCAAATTTTGGGTCTATATGTATTTTAAATGAGTTTTATAAATTACACACTTATAAATCAGAGTCGTGGTCACGCGCCTATTCTGATGCGGAACTATGGCAGTAGATAGGGCAAATCCCAATCGACAGTTATTGATATACGGATTTTATTTAGAAATTGAAAGAAATGAGAATATATTATATAGTAATTTTTAACAAACATAACTATATGGTTTGAGTCGTAAACATGTAATAAAATTATTTTTTAATTGAATTTGAGATGTGTAAAGGGCATATAAATTTTAAGCGAGTTTAGTAAATTGCATAATCGAATTATTTAACCCTAAATAATTAAAAAAAATATTTTTCTTAATATATTACAATTAATACTATCTATGAATTTTATTATTATTAAATATTAATATAATTTCCCATCGATTTTCGACGGGTTATATGCTTGTTTATTTAAAATAGAGATTGGATATTTGTATAGAGATGTCTTATTTGAGACAGTCTCATGGTAATTAGTTATGTTATCCAAACTCATATTAATGATATATATGTAATTATAAAAGTTCACAAGATATGTTAGGCTTAATGACGTCTCTCTTTTCACAAGTGTTTGTAATTAATTAAATCTTTAATTTTTGAAATTATTTATCCCCACATCATGAATTATAAATTTGCATTACCATTCATAAATGAAGTACCAAAACTAATAAATTAGACACAATCTTCAACAACAGAAACATATTCATTATATTTCATTTACATACTAAGACAAATTATTACTATTAGGGGCCGTTTAGTTTGATGGATGGGATAAATAATGTTTGATAGTATAGTGTAAGATGTGATTATTTAGATTATTAATCTTTTGTTTGGATTGCTTGATTGTGGTGTAAAATAATTGAAGGACTATATGAGTGTGTGTGCTTGCGCGCTACTGTGTGTAGTGTGAGTGCGTGTGGGTGTGCAGAGTGTGTTGTGTGTGTTTATGTGAGGTTATTTTTGAAATTTTACATCATGAATTAGATGGGGATTAATAATCAACATAAATTTGGGATGATAAGTTATCACTCACTTTAGTGATTAGAGCACGGGCCTAATTATCTATCACGGATTTCATCCTTCCAACCGAACATGTGATTAAATGAGATAATTTATCAATCACTCACAATCAAGCAAATCATACGTCACTTTATAGTACGGTTCTTTTTGAAAAGTCGGGTTTCTTTTTTTTTATTCTTTTAAATTCTTCTTTTTTAGGGGGGCGGGGGGGAAATGGAAAGAAACTTTGAGAGAGAGAGAGAGTTGAATTAATGATGAAATGAGCAAAAATTTCCTCATAGACCAAAACACAAGGTTCAAGGTCGCATCATCGTATTCAAACATATATTTTCAACATTAAGTACAAAACCTTGAATCTCTTGATCTTATTATTACAAAACAAGATTAAAGATAAATATACATCACAAAATAAACTAAACCAACGCAATACATGCAAACAAGACTACAGAGGTCTACCCACTCCCTATTTCCATTTAACCGAATTAATCATAAATATAAATGCTCCTGAAGAACAAAACACAAGAGTTAGCCATCAACAATTTATATCATAATCATATTGTTTGAAACTTTAATTGTACCTTTACACAAGACGGATTTGAAGGCGATCATATCCCAAACTTTGTCGATCCTCTTGAATCCGATTGGCTGACATCAGGAGAGGGTGGTTCTCCTGATCATCAAACTCGATTATTTCAAATAACGGAATCTTTCCAATATCATTCGGGATCTCTAACAGACGCGAACAACAACGAAGCACTAGGCACTTGAGTCATGGAAAGTGATTGCTCTCTGTTATCCAATGCACCACATTGGATTCCTCAATTAGCAAATAGGTAAGCTGAGAGAATCCTCCTTCACTTGTTTCCCACGTCTCGCCAATGCAAGCATTCTTTCTTAGTTTAAGCACTTTAAGATTAGGCAACAAACCAACAATCTTCATATCCTCCCAAGGAAGTTGCAGGCCACACAAATTCAACTTCTTCAATGTAGGAGGAAAAGCACAACGACTACTCATCTCAAGCTCTTCGCCAAAAGACGACCAATCCATTTCTATCTTGAGAATTTCAAGTTTGTGCAGATATATAAGGTTGTGGAGCTCAAGATCTTCTTCCTCATCTCTTGAGTCGTCGGTATAGAGGAGAGCCAGTTTTTTCAGGTTTGGGATCATTTTGAGGTTCTCTCTTGAACATATAAAATCTACTATTGTAGAAAGTGTTTGAAGATTTTCTAGAGCAGACGTCGTCACTCCTTTTGGACTGGGTATCCTAAAAGGAAACACAATGACATGCCTTAACTGTGGCATCCTCCAAACCCAACATTCTGCCACCATCTCTCCATGGAGAAATGATTAAGGTTTGAAGATTCTCGAGATTTGAAATGCCTTCGAGAATACTGGACCCACAGCGGAATGCAAGGAATCTGAGATGAAATAGCTCAAATACTTCCTCAGCCAAATCATGAAGGGAAGCATTTGACAAATCCGGTACTCTCAGCAGTGCGACATTTTCCATCGACAAGGTAAGGCTAAATCTTTCACTCTCGTACAAATACATCATATAAGTACGAATGACTGGGTAATACACATATCTGAGGATACGATTTCTATAAGTGATACTTACACGGCGGTACCCTGGAAGGTCCGTGGCCGTGAGATGTCTTTCAAATTCCCCAACTTGAAGAACGAAATGATCTATACGGGCTTGTGTTAGGCACACATCCCGCATGAGATCATGGACTGCGATACTCTTGATTCTGCCATTAGACTTCCTCTTGCTGACCCAAACAAGACTTCTCCTCACAAGATCCTCCACACGCTCTTCTCCTATCTCTTCATTGCTTCTATGTTTACTTTCATTGAGAAAGCCCTCGGCCACCCATAACTTTACAAGTTTCGAGACATGAATCTCGTGATCTTCTGGAAAGATCCCCAAATACAAGAAACACGGCCTCAAATGATGAGGCAAGTATGTGTAACTCAGAGATAGCATCTCATCTACCTCGGAATCAGAATCAATATTCTTGATGTTTTCTGCAATATCTTCCCACGCAGATACAGTCTGATCTGCAGCAGCGAGCATCCCAGCAACCACCTCAATCACAAGCCGATGCCCTCTGCAGCTAGTGGCGATCATCTTTCCGATGGACTCCAGTTGAGGAAGACAAGGATCACCTTTAAATATCTCTTCTCGAAGCAGATCCCAAGTTCTATCCTCATCCAATAAACTCATCTCATGAACATGAGTAGTCGGAATTGAAGACACATCGTCCAATTCTGTGGTGGTTATGATTAATCGACTTCCATATCTCTTACCGGGAAATATTGTCGTCAGCTTGTACCAGTCGTCTGAACTCGATACGCCATTTACTACAATAAGGTACCTCTTGCCGTATAATTTTCTGCATACCCTATCAATCAGTTGTTCCCTTGAATCGAATGCACTCACCTCAGCTTTCATGGAACGCAGGAGTTCTGCCATGATTCCCTGCATCCTACTACCATCAGATAATGTGCACCAAGCGCGAATATCGAAATGCTCTACAATTAACGGATGATTATAGACATTTCTGGCCAGATCCGTCTTGCCTGTGCCTGCCTTTCCAACAATTGCAATTGTTTCCAGCTCGGATGAGCCTCCGCGAAGTCGAGAAATCAATTTCATCAAATCCTCGTCGGAACCATCCATGGCTTCAGTGCTTCTCCCACCTTTCAATCGGCTGACGATGGACTCCATCTCCTCCGTTACTCTTTCCAGTTCATGGAAATCGTAGGAATTTCATGATCCAACAGTGGCTGCAAGCCATGAATCGGACAATAAAAGCTCAACAATTTCTTCTGCCCTGTCTGTCACCTCCCGGATTGTTTCGTCCCAGTTGTTGCCTCTGTCTGGAAAGTCTTCCAAACGATTGCAGGAAAACAGAGTGTTTCTGGAGGGATATGATTTGATTTTGGAATTGAGGGGTTGTGTAGTCTTGATGATGGTTAAGGATGATATCTATGGTTTCTGAAAGTGAAGCAACCGCAGCATATGCCATTTTGAAGAGAGAGAGAGATGAAATTGAAGAAGAGAAACAAGGTCGGGCCGGTTGAGTTGGGTGTTGATGAAGAGACTGAAAACAAATTACTAGTACAATTACAACTTTAATTACCACGAATCATCGTTATTATTATATTACTAAAAAGAAAACAATTCTTGCTTTTATCTAAATTCTCAAAATTTTGAATATTTAAATGTAAAATAATAGATTTTAAAATTCTATACTAAAATCTTGTGTCCCACATCGGTTTCTCAATGAAACTTCATCTATTGAAAAACCTATAAATACCTAGAATCAATGTGTATTTTCTCATCTTTTGCTCCACCATTTTTATTTGGCTAATTTATTAATTGGCCGAATAGATAATTATTTTTTGTAGGAATTTTATTTGACCAATTTATTTATTAATCGGCCGAATAAATAACTGCTGTATTTTTATAGTTTAAGTTATTTTATTTTAGTCAATTTATTAATTCGCCGAATAGATAATTTTTTTTATTAGGGAACCAATTTATTAGTTGAATGAATAAATGGTTCCAAAATAGTTTGGATAATTTATTAGTTGACCGAATTAAATTTGAAAATAGTCTAATATTTTTTTATTTAATTTGATAAAAAAAATAAGTAATTTCTAATTTGTCAATTAATTAGGTAGACGGGCCAATTCCCAACTGACGGGTACCTCAACTCGGGATCCCACGTGACACATTTTCATTCTTTATTCTTATTAATTTTAAAAGTTTCATTTTTTTCATGTATTTTCTAAAATCTAGAATCGTCATAAATTGTGCATTTATAAATCAAAATCGTGGTCAACGGGTCAATTCTGACCTGGAACCGTAGCGGTATACGAGCCAATTCCTAACCGACACTCGAGAAATTTTTCATTTTTTGCTTTTTTTCCCATGTATTTTCTAAAATCTATAATCGTCATCCATGAAATAATTTTTATGTTATTTGTAGTTGGATTTTCAACTTTGCATAATTTATAATTTTAATTAACGAATATTACTATACGACTAAGGACGATTAACGAATAGTATAATCATTATTTTTATTAAATTTTTGGATCTATATAAATTCTAAATAAATTTTATAAATTGCGCACTTATAAATCATAGTCGTGGTCAACGGGCCAGTTCCGATGCAGAATTGTGGCAGTAGACTAATATATAATTATTTTTTGTAGGAGTTTTATTTGGCCAATTTATTTATTAATTGGCCGAATAAATAACTGTTGTATTTTTATAGTTTAATTTAATTTAATTTGGTCAATTTATTAATTGATCGAATAGATAATTATTTTTATTAGGGAACCAATTTCTTAGTTGACAAAATAAATGGTTCCAAAATAGTTTGGATAATTTATTGGTTGACATAATTAAATTTGAAAATAGTCTAATATATTTTTATTTAATTTGATAAAAAAATAAGTAATTTCTAATTTGTTAATTAATTAGGTAGACGGACCAATTCCTAACTGATAGGTACCTCAACTCGGGATCCCACGTGACACATTTTCATTCTTTATTCTTATTAATTTTAAAATTTTCCTTTTATTCGTTTTGTTTCATGTATTTTCTAACTAGAATAGTCATAAATTGTGCATTTATAAATCAAAATCGTAGTCAACGGGTCAATTCTAACCTGGAACCGTAGCGGTAGACGAGCCAATTCCTAACCGACACTCGAGAAATTTTTTATTTTTTGTTTTTTTTTTTTCATGTATTTTCTAAAATCTATAATCGTCATCCATGAAATAATTTTTACGTTATTTGTAGTTGGGTTTCCAACTTTGTATAATTTATAATTGTAATATTTACTAATTACAATTATAAATTATGCAAAGTTGGAAATTCAACTACAAATAACGTAAAAATCAATTCATAAATGACGATTCTAGATTTTAGAAAATACATTAAAAAAATGAATAAAATTAAAATCTTAAAATTAATAAGAATAAGGAATGAAAATGTGTCACGTGGGATCCCGAGTTGAGGTACCCGTCAGTTGAGAATTGGCCCGTCTACCTAATTAATTGACAAATTAGAAATTACTTATTTTTTATCAAATTAAATAAAAAATATTAAACTATTTTCAAATTTAATTCAATCAACCAATAAATTATCCAAACTATTTTGGAACCATTTATTTTGTCAACTAAAAAATTAGTTCCATAATAAAAATAATTATCTATTCAGTCAATGAAAAAATTGACCAAATTAAATTAAATTAAATTACCAATTAATAAATTGACCAAATTAAATTAAATTAAACTATAAAATATAGTTATTTATTTGGCTGATTAATAAATAAATTAACCAAATAAAACTGGTGGAGCAAAAGATGATAAGTTACACATTGATTCTTGGTATTTATAGGCTTTTCAATAGGTAAAGTTTCATTGAGAAACCGATGTGGGACACAAGATTTTAGTATAGATATTTAAAATCTATTATTTTACATTTAAAAATTCAAAAATTTGAGAATTTAGATAAATATGAATGGAGGAATATAAGGGATGCCACGTAGAATTTTTTCAAAGTAAGAATCGTTTTCCTTTTAGTAATATAACGATGATTAAACACATACACTGATTAAATGGAAAGTTTTTCCCATGGTAATATGAGATGGGATAATGTTGATTTTAAACGTCACCCGTTTTGACTTAATGTAGCCAAAAATATTAAGATCGTTATATTTTGACCTTAAAACAACCATTAAATTTCATATAAAAAAAATTATCACAATAACCTCGCTCTACATTTCCCTTCATCAATTAAAGTGTTCGGTTATAACTTATAATAACTAGGTAGACTTCGGGATAAACAGATGTTGGCCCCCATTAATTGGTTCAAAAAAACAAGATTGATCAAAACTAATCTTAGATGGCAAAATTCTGAGATTAAATTATAGATTGAATCTATCCAACCAAACACCCCATAAGACTTGGTCTAATTGTGGCAACCAAGTTCAATGGCTCTACAAGTTTAGCGATCTTTGAAAATATGAGATTTTGAGCTTGCGCCGACCATTTTAGAGAAATAGTAGTTCAATATATTGGTGGCGACGTCGTAATAGAAAGCCAACATGCAAAAAGAAGATCGTGACGAGTTTTGGAGGACAAAACGGCTAGTTGTTCTCGTACTCACCGTATTTGCCTTCTCCGGTGAGCAAATAACTAAATGATCATAAACTTTATTCATAGATTATAAAAGATCAATAATTCAGACCAATTTATAAAGAAAAAAAAATTGTACTTAATCTGGTATTCATTTAACAAAAAGGTTCATTGTTAATTTTTTCGTTGAGAAAGAACAAAAAGTCATATTAATTGCATTGAATAGAGTACAAGAATTATATTAGACCCTTCATTGAAGTCGTCCAGCATCTTTCGTTTCTTATTAATATTTCTATGACCATTCAAGAAAAGAAAAAAAATCTGTGATGATGGCTATACATATGAAATTATATGAAATTTGTTAATATTTTTACACTTTTTAAATACAAGGCTATTCTAGTACGAGGAAATTAAGGTTTTTGGTGGCTAACAGCCTAACACGGATAAATAGAACATTTGTTTATTATTTTCATAAGTTATACTTAAAAACAAAAAGTCATATTAGTTAGAAAATTAAAAGAGGTTATGTCACTTACATCAGGAAAGGGGGGGGGGGGGTGTCGAGTGCGAGGTCGAGTGGATCGACACACCCCCCCACTCGACTCACCCCTAAGTCGAACGACTGTGGGGGATCGACACACCCCTATGTCGAGGGGTGTGTCGATGGTGGTGTCGAACCTTCGACTCTCCACTCGACCTCATGACAGCGATATATGGGGACACGTGGCGTGTCCCCATTGGTCTCTTATTTTTTTTAATTTTTTTTTCGTTAAAAATTAAAAAAAAAACGTTAATTTTTTCAATTATACGCAACGTATACATTTCCATCTCCAACGTCTATATCCCATTTTTTCCCTATATATACTCATTCATCTCATTCATTCTCCACACAACCTAATTTCTCCATCCATTCTTCTCCCAAAAAAATTTCATTCTTTCAATTTATTTTGTGCAAAAAAATGGCCGACGATCAGTTTAATTCGTGGTATTCGCAAACTTTTGGTTCAATCCCACCGAACCAATCTCCAAATCCGGCGAATCCACCTCCCAATCCGGCGAATCCAAGCTCCGGGTTCTCATCAATTCCAGGTTTCGGCCAATACTCGGCCCCTGCAGGGTTTGGTGCTTTTTCCCCGATGCCGGGTTTCTCTGCATTCCCTCCGGCCACTGGGTTCTCGCAGTTCTCACAGCCGCAGGGGTACGGCCAATTCCCCCCTTCGGCTGGATTTCCACAGTCGCCCGGCTTCTCCCAAGTCCCTCCGTCATATGGCTTTTCGCAGTCGCCGGGATTTTCACCTGCGTCGGGCTTCTCGCCTGCGCCGGGCTTCTCGTTGTCGCCGAGCTTCTCTCAAGTACCCCCGACATCCCGAAGGAGCCAATTCTCGCAGCCCCCAGTGGGTACGGCTCGACTCAGATGTTTCAACCTCAACGACGACGACGACCATGTTGAGGTGGAGGACGAGGAAGAGGAAGAGGAAGCGGCGTACGGCTCTCACCACTCGGAATCGGACGAACACGAGCAAACACCACCGCCCCCGCCCCGCCGCAAGGGGAAAGCTGTCGCGACATCAAGCATGGCCACTTCTCCGGCCAAGGGGAAGGGCAAGGCACGCCGCAAGGGGAAAGCGACCGCGGCCTCATCCGACGAGCACAATAAGCCAGCACGAGGTCCTAACTACACGCCCGCTGAGATTGTATACCTCGCAAGGTGCTACGTTGACTTCGGGATGGACGCGATCACCAGCAATTACCAAACCTGAAGCGCGTTTTGGGAGAAAATAATGATCCGTTTCAACGAGTTCATAGCTCCCGCCCACCCAAGAGAGAAGAGTGCGATGAAAAGCGCATGGGGCCGCGCCAAGAAACAGATCCAGAACTTCGCCGCCATCTACATCCAAGAAGAAAACCAGCTCGGAAGCGGGGAGAACGACTTCGATCTGTACACGAGGGCCCAAGATTTGTACGCCGAGAAGTTCAACAAACCGTTCCCGTATAGGGCAGCGTGGGAGCTTTTGAGGCATATCCCAACTTTCACCAACCCGGCGAAGCCAACAACTCCAAAGCGGACGAAGATAAATGAATTCGGCGAGTACACTTCGTCTGCCAGCGACAACGCATCCACCACATCCACGAGCGATGCAAACACTCTGCAGGTTCGACCCGAAGGAGTGAAAGCGGCGAAAGCGGCGAAGAAGGGGAAGAAGGGCAAAAGTGCGCTACGGGAGCAGGCGGTAGAAGAGTTGGCATCCCTCAACAAGAAATCGAGGGAGGAGTGGGCGTTCAATATCTATATTGCCGACACGTCGCATATGAATCCCGAGCAAAAGGCGAGGTACGAAAATGTTCGCCGCAAACTTGCAAGGGAATTCAATTGGGAGGAGTAAATGTCTTTTTTTTTTTTAAATTATTGTAATGAAGTAGTTTTTTGTTATTGTATTTTTTTTTAATTAGTGTATGTTGTAGTTTTTTTTAAATTCAATAAAATTGTCATTTATTAATTTCTGAATTTAATTAAGTTAATTTTTATAAAATTTATTACAAATAAAAAAAATAACAAAATAAAATCTATTCAATCATTAAAATCACGTTTCCCAGTACTTAGACCTAGGTCTTACTCAACCCTATTGATGTGGAGAAATCAACCTATGTCTAACTCAACACCACCAATCATTAAAATCACGCTTCCCAGTGCTTAGACCTAGGTCTTACTAGACACCCGCTGTAAGTGCTCTGAGGGGCTGCATTGAGCTCCAGCCCAAGTCAACCCCAATATTTTTCCTATATACTCCCTTCAACTTTCAAAATTATGCATACTTTGGAGTGGTACGGATTTAAAGAAATTTCTAGAAAATGTAATGTGAGTAGAGAAAAAAGTAAATGTGAATGGTAAAAAAATAAAATGAAGGATAAAAAGTGGTGCCAATGTGATTAAAAATGTAAATATATGAAAGTTATAAGGGTGATAAATGAGAGAGTTATTTCCTGAAGTGGACTATGTATAAAATTTGGGGGACAGACGAAAAATGAAAACTTTGTATAATTTTAGGAGTCGGATGGAGTATTTTTTTTTTAGGGTATTACAATGAGGTATGAATATTTAATCGAATAAATCACTGCACTATTATATAGGTAGGACCTACACCACACAAAGGTGGGATCACTATACCACCATATAGGATGGGATTACTACACCACCAAATAAGGTGAGAAATCTACACCGCATTCAGGCGGAATTGAACCCAAAACCTCTCACTAAATAGAAACTTGTGGTTCCTCAGCTAGCCAATTAAGTCAGGCCTCATCGGCCAGAGAGAATATATTTATGTTGTCATGATTCTGATGGGAGAGAAGAAGATTCAGGAACAAGAGAAGGATTTCTCTCAAAAGAGTAAGTTTTGTTGGGGAAAATGCAATCAAATTGGAGAAAATGCAACCTCGGTGGATAAATTGAGTTAATAAGACCATGGGCAGCGAGCTCTGTAATACCCCGAACTTTTTTAAGTCTTAAAGTGCGTATTAAATAAGTTTCTATGCCTATATGATGAGTTTTGAGTGCTAAAAATTTTCAAGAAAATAACTTTTCTTGTGAAATGATGAAAATGTCTCTACGTGCTTTGATGTGATTTTTCTCGTTTCGATTATTCGAATCGAGTATGTGATGCATTGTTTGAGCATTATTATATGAGTTTGAGCTTGTGTATGAATTTCGGAATTTTTTGAGAACTTTTTCTTTTTGATGAATAGTAACGTTAACCGAGAAATCACTATTCGCCGACTGACTCCGAAATTAGTGTAATTAGTTTCATTTGAATCTAGAATTTATTTTAAGACTTTTAATATATGTCGGAGAATTTTCCGAGATCATTAAAGAGAAGCTTTAAAAATAAATTGCTTAACGACATAATTGGCCGAGCAGTTTTTATGTTTTTCTTCGTTAGATGGAATCTTGATCTAAAAATTAGATAATTAGATTCCTTAATTTATTTTGGGAGATATAAGATGATTTAGAGAGAATTTTGATGTCGGGAAAGAGACGAGGAGAGTTATTAGACGTTTGAGGAATGAAATAAAATAATATGGATAATTTCTACCGGAAAACTTTTATTCCGGGTGTTTTTAACAGATAAAAATTTGTATCCTCATTCAAAATAGTGAATTTAAATTTTAAACCACTCTCACCATGGAGAGTGGGAGTCACTCTACCTCTCATGAAGCCACAGGTCGGCCCCCTCTCTCCAAATCTCTCTCGATCTTCATCTCTCTCTCATCTATCATTAGGATTTATTCCCTCATTTCACAACTCCACATCCATCACTTTTCATCTCTCCTTCATCCATCTCCCTCACTGTCGAAAGAAAGAGAAAAGGAGTAGCCTCCTTGTAGACGCATAAAAATTAATAGAAATATTAATTTTATATTTTATTTATATTTTAGGAATTTAATTAAAGATAAATCCTAAATTAAATAAATATAAATTGATATTTAAAAGATGGAGATTCTCGACGAATTAGAAATTGACAAGTGTCATTTCTTGGTCATTAAGTTAAATATTTGATGGAGATAATTACCAAAATTGAGGAGCCAATAGAATTGTGCCACCTCAACCCTAAAGCCCGTCTTGGAGTCAAAAAGCCCACCAAGTCCACTACATTTTCACCTATAAATAAGGGTAATTGGAGAGGTCAAAGGACACACCACAAATCATATTGAAGAGCTCAAGAGTTGTAGGAAAATTCTCTACAACATTCAAGGCGTTCTTCGCGGCATTCAAGGCGTTCTTCGAGTTCTTCACCAAAAGCGTCCCAAATCAGCGTTCGATCCAGAAATAAGGTGTCGGCCCTCCGGATTAACGTTGTCAAGTCAAGCGTCAACACCGATCAAGATCAAGGAGGCCAAATCTCCAAGGGTCCCGGAAGCTGCTTGAAGAACGTTCAAGAACAAGTGGAAGAGACGAATCAGAGGATAAAAGCTAGAGATTGAACACAAATTTTACTTCAAATCCGCAAATACTTATCTGTACACGATTTATTGTGTTTGTTATCAATACATTAAAATTTGTGTTTACACTCCCTCCCTTGGTTTTCTTTCCCTGCCGAGAGAAGCAACCAACCAGCCCTCTCTCCGTCTTCATCTCTGCCGAAGAAGAAGAGCAACAGTCCTTCTCTCCTTCTTCTCCCTCCCTCTGCCGAGAAGCTTGAGGAAGAGCAGCTCCCCTCTTTTTCTTCATTTCTGGGGAAGGAAAAAAGAGCAGCAGTTTTTCTTCTTTTTCCTCCCATCTCGTCGACAAACACACACATATATGTATATACAAAATTCCTCCATGGAAGGAGCTTGAAGCTTTGAAGATCTTGATGTAGTCCTTCACTTCCATCTCCAAGATTATCCAAGAAAGTAAGCTATCATTTTTATCTCTTTCATTTAAGCTTGAAATAAGCATAAGAACCCTACTATTTCCATCGATTTTCATAAGCTTTTCATGTAAGGATGATTTGATCCTTATTTTTCAAGCTTTGATTCTTACACCTTGTATATCTTTTCATGCAAGGAAGGAAGTGAAATCCATCCCCTTATCATCCTCATATCCATCGAGCTCACCCACAAGCCAAGGAGAAGTTTGATTTAATTTTTAAGTATGGTTTTATTCATTTATTCAAGATATGTATATGTATAAGTATGATGATAAAGGAAAAACATGCATGATTTACTTTATGCTTAGGAAAGCCTTAGGTTTATGATGATGATGATGAGATGATTAACAAGAGGTTCAAGAACTAACCTAGGAATTAAAAGATGAAGAAAATAATTTTGTGAAGAAAAATGCATAAAAATCGAAGATAAGAAAAAAATAGGAAAAATAATTCCTTGATGATTATTTGGTGATTATTTGATGATATGATGATGATATATGTTTATGATGACGATTTGAGTGATTTTTATGCATAGATGTGAACTTGAGAATTTTTTGAGAATTTTTATGCATATATATACCGATTTATTTGAATAAAAATGAAGAAAATATGTTTAAATGCTTATTTATGAATTTAATGATATTTTTTTGATGAATATGACTATGATGAAGCATGTAAATATGGTTAGGATATGATTTTAAGTTATTATATGAATTTAATGAATTTATTTGAAAAATTCGAAATATTCATATATATTGAAGAAAATGAGTTTTTGATGATTTAAATGATTTCCAGGGAAGTATGATGATATTGATGATGATGATGTTATGATGTTATAGATGATTTTTTTTTAGTGAGTTTAGATGATTGAAAATTAAGAAATTAAAAGAATATGATTTTTATAAGTTTTATTGAATTTTTGAAGTAAAAATCGATTAAATGAGTATAAATACATATATGAGTATTTTTATGTTCTTGAGTATAACATGAAGATATGAAGATGTGTTCTTCATGTTCTTGAGGAATATATGAAGATTTGAAGATGATATAAAATAATTAGAAATTAATTATTTTAATATATATAAAAATCGATATATGTATATATATATAATGATAAATTTTATTAAATAATGATGAGATAAAAGAGTAAATGAGATATTGAGCATGTTTTGAGTAAATTGAGGAAAGAAATAAAATTCTATGAATTTTTCTAGAAGAATCAAATATATATATATATATATATATATATATATATATGAAATAAAAGAAAATATGAGAGAAGAAATAATTATAAAAGTAGTTATGAGTTTACAACAAAGAGAGACATCTCTTTGTTAAGGATGAAAAGATTTTGATGATAAGTGAAAGTGATGCATGAGTATGATGATGATGTTTAAAAATAAATAAGAGAATATTAATATTATTATTATTTTGAGGAATAAAATGGAAATTAGAATAAAGAGAATGAGTTTTTCTATGAGGAAAAGTGTTAGAAGTCGAGTATAGGAGTCAAAGAGATGAATTACTCGTATTTGAGTTCGTTTATGATGAATGAGAAATTAAATAAGAAAAGTTATTGGAGAAATAATAACAATAAAACTAGAGTATTCAATTAATGGAATATTTCTTGAAAAATTAAAAGAGTTGAATGATATGAGTTATAAGTTGATGTTTATGTCTTTGAGTATGCTTGGATGTGTAATTGATGCTATGAAATGTTAATTGAGCAAAGAGAAGTTATAAGTTTGAAAAACGAGCGAGTTATACGTGTTAAATATGAGAAAAACGAGTTAATAAGTTATAAATACTTGGATGTTAAGATCATGATGATATATAAGTTATTAAGTGATTTGATGATGATGTTTGCGTAGAAATAAGCAAGTTTGCTTTTTGAATCACTTAAATCGGAGTTAAAACGTGAAAGTTATCGAGCGTAGAAGTTTTCAAATGAAAAGTCGGGTTTTTGCTAAATAAAAATGAAAATAAAGAGTTTTTAATAAAAAGAAAGATTAAATGATGAATATTTGATGTTGAGTATTAAGTAGAGAGTATATACGAGTATGAGTTCGTATTTTGAAGAATGACGACGTATTTAGAAACGAGAAATATTAAATAGAGATTTGAATATTAAATTCAAAATAATTATTATTATTTGAGTTACTTAAGGTTTAACGAAACTATTTTCGTTAAAAGATTGAAGTTATAAGTTTTTAAAAGCTAAAAGTCGAGCAATAATGAGTTATTATGTGAATATGTTTAAGATATGAATTATTTCCGAAATTTCAATACTTGATTGAGATTATGTGACTAGTAGAATTCTATTAACTTACTTACTTGAGAAGCTAATCATTTATTTAATATAAATGTTTGATTATTGATATAAATGCTCGATTAGAATGAAAATATTTGAGTATTGATGTGAATACCTGATTATTGATGTGAATGCTCGATTATGATGTGAATGTTGAAGTGAATATTTGAATTTTGATGTGAGTGCTCGATGATAACATGAATGATTTGTGATAATGGTCGAGAATCAATGCTATCATTTTCTGAATTTATATGACTCGAGTTCATGAGAAGTATAAGACGAGTTAAATAGTAACTTCTCGTTTTGTATGATTAGTAAAAATATTATTTTCTAGAATTGAGAATTTAAGTTTGAGAAGTAATTAGAAGCCGAGTAAAGACAATAATCCGAGAACGAGAAACCGAGAAAGATGACGATGTAGAAAAACTAAAATGAGATAAGAAAGACCCGAGTCAAGTAAAAGTCCTTCAGCCAAACCCTAAGTCTATTTTACATTTTACGAGTCGATAAACTCGTCCTTATTCGATGTTATTTTGAAGGACCAAGCGGGACTGAGAAATAGTCGGAAGCATAAAGTAAGCAACCTCGACTCAGTTTCCCCGAAGCCAGGTGGGCTTTTCTAAAACCAAAACTCTGCTGAATGCTATTACTTATTGATTATTATTATGTGAGCTTTTAAAATTAATTGACTTGCCATTTATCCGAGTTTGGTATGTTTTATCATCTACATGAGTTATTATCTCCTGTGTGAGACAGGAACCCACGTGTGGTTATTTGATTGATGAGGTGACTGTGAGCTTTACTTCGGTTTAGCCGGTCACAGTGTTTGAGAAGGACGTCTACTTCTCGACACAATGTTGATGTGGTAGATGATTCATACCTTTATTATATTATGTTTTGACTGCACAGTCGATTCCAGAAAAATAAAATGATTTATGCATTCACAAGTAAAACGTTTTCAATTATACTAACATTTGTGATGCAGTGGCAAGGCAAGTTCAATTATATAGCTCTAATGAGCAAAGTTTTCAAAATATTTTTGGCATGTGTTCACTGAGTACGAACTCAGCCCTGCATGTATTTCTAAACGTGCAGATTAGCGATGGATGAGGATGGCGAGGATGATATTTGGTGGTGTGTCCTTGTCAAATTGGAAGTTTGAGTTGACAATTACATGTCTTCATACATGTAGTTGTTGGAAGTGAGTGATGTCTCCGCTGCATGATAATCTTTTGATTATGTCTTTTTGATAAACTCTGATATGGTGATGATACAATGAGCTGTTTGCTCGAAACTATTTCCGTTTGTCTTTTATTTCTGCTTAGTTTGGATTTGGAAGACTTATATATATTTTGTGAAACCTATGTAAATTATATATGCTCGTTCTATGTTGAGTTATGATTTGAAAACTTGTTCATATTCGTAATCGTTTTCAATCCTTATACCCTTATTTCCGAGCATGACATTCTGTCAAGTCAAGTCTTATTTAATGGTTTCACAATTTTTAATTCAATAGAGTTAATGTATTGTTGCATTTTGAGTTGAGTTGTGTCAAAAATAGTATGTCTATTTAATGGTTTCACCTTCACACTCCAATGGAGTTTGATCGTTCCTACACACCGGATTTAGAACTGTGACAAACTCCAAACACGCGCTCGCCTGCCATTGCCGAGCGCGTCGGTCTTGCGAGCGTGCTCGCTTCAGCGATCGCCGAAGCTCGCACTCGCTGACACCGCAATATACACGTGGCGATCGCTCAGCGGTCGCTGGCGATCACAACGTTACAATTTCAAATTTAATTTTTTTATTTTTATTTTTTGCAATTTTCACCCTATAAATCCCCACTCCCCTCCCCCCCCCCCCCCCCAAACCATTCACACCTCCTACTCTCCCTCTCCCTCACTCTCTGTCGGCGATCTCTCATTTTCCGGCGATCTCGTGCAATGGCTCCTCACCTCTACACCGACGCTGAAATGCTTGAATTGGCGCGGGCTTGCAAATACATCAACAATGGCGGCGGCGGCAACAGGGCTGTTTGGATGCGAGTGGCGACATGCTATTATGCAAATCGGCCCCAATACTCGTCGAAGCGCAATGAGAAGCAGTTGCGGCACCACTGGGCCCGGGTCTAGAATTCCTGCGGTTTCTACAATGCGATGTACGAGCGTATAAGGAACCAAACTCCGGACTGCACCACTAGCGAGATGTTGCTCAACTCGACGCTCAATGAATGGGCGTCCCTCCATGCCGAGTAGTTCAAGCATTTAGACGTTTGGAATCTTGTCAAGGACGTGCTCGACATTTTTAGGTCTTAGGGTTTATTTGTTTTTTATAGTTATTTCGTTGTAGTTTTATTTTTATTAATGAAATTAGCTTTTATTTAAATAATATGTTACTTTAATTTAATTTAATTATCTTAATTATGTTAATTAAATATTAATTCAAAAAATATATATTAACACGAGCTCGTCGCTGCCACCATAGCGAGCTCGCGCGCTCGCTGTGACGTGGCGGGCTTGCGAGCGCGAGAGAGGAGATCGTCATTGACCACAATCTAAGGCTCAGGGCAGCGGCGCGCGTGCGAGCGCGCTCGCTGCCCTAGCGAGCGTGATCGCACCTAAACGAGTTCACTGCCGAGCGTGGTGCTCGCGAGCGCGCGCTCGCTGTAGCGATCGCCGCTCGTCGCGCGCGCTGGCAGCTTTTTGGACACGTGGCGATTGCAATGGTTAAAATTCAATTTTTTTTAATCCTCTATTTTTACCCTTATAAATACCCTCGTTCGCTCCCTCAAACATCGCACCTCTCTTTCAATCTCTATCAATCGGCGATCTTCCCGACGATGGCACCTCATCCCTACATCGATAGCGAAACCTTGGAATTTGTGCGGGCGTGGTTATACGTCCACAATGGCGGCGGCAGCAATGGAGCCGTTTTGATGAGAGTGGCGACTCACTACAACGTGAATTGCCCACAGTACTCTACGGAGCACAACTCGACGCAGTTGTGTCACCACTGGACCCGAATCAAGATCAATTGTGGGTTATTCCACGCGATGTACTGGACTACCCGGAATCAAGCTCCGGCCAGCGTCACTGAGGAGATGTTGGTGAACTCGACGCTCAATGAATGAGCGGCCATGCACAGTAAGGCGTTCAAACATTTGGCGGTTTGGAAACTCGTGAAGGATGTGCCCTATTTTTTTTGTTCGTAGAGTTTTTTTTTTTTTAAGTATGTCATTGTATTTCTTTTATTATGTAATTTAATTTAGTTATGTAATTTAATATAATTTAGTTTTAATTATGCAAAAACAAAATAAAAGATAAAATAATTGTAGAAAAAAAGGAAAAAAAAAACAAAAAAAAAAAATTCGAGCGAACTCACCGCTGCAACCCTAACGAGTACGCGAGCTCGCTATGACGTAGCGTGGGAGCAAGCGCGATCGTGGAGATCGCCGCTGCTCACAAGCTAAAAGTCTGGAGGAGCGAGCGTACGGATGCAATTTGAAGCATTATGCTAGTGGTCCCCAAATATTGAATATAAAACCTGGAACATGGCAATGAGTATTAAAATTTTTTATAGTATTTCGTAAAGTTTGCATGAAATTGATGAAAAAAAATGTCTAAAATCAATGAGATGTAGTACAATATGATCAATTCATTTCTTAGGTCGATATTGTTACATTATTGTTCGGCACGGAGATTAAGGGCAAAAGGATAGAAAATTGGTAGGTCTTATCACTTTTAAGAATCTTTAAGGATTAAAATTTTCTTTATCGAAAATATGACAATATAAGTAGGACACCTAAATGAAGAAAGGATGATAATATGAGTTGGTTAGAGGGAGCATTAATTATATCCTAGACTTCGAAATTTAACATCTCATACTCCAATTTTTCAACTATAATAGCACTACACGAGTATTATATTATTAATTAACTATTTTAGGGCAAAAGAGCACAACATTACTTTAGTACTCCCTCCGTCCCGCCGAATACGGCCTAGTTCATATGGGCACGGAGATTAAGAAAAAAGGTATTGGGTATAATGAAAGTATTTAGTGTAGTGTGAATACAATATTTTATAATGCTAATAATGTTATAGATGGGATGGTTGAGTGTGTAGTGGGAGTAGGTTAGTGGGGTTTAGATGAGATGATGGGTCATGTATATAAACTAATTGTTTCCTTTAAAGGAAACAGGCCAAGTATAGTGGGACGCCCCAAAATGGAAAACAGACCGTATTCGGTGGGACGGAGGGAGTATTATATTATTATCAATTTTTTTTTAAATACTTTAGTGTTATTCAAGTTCACCCTAACCATTATCGGACTAGCCTAAATAATCCTTCAATCCTAACGGGCCAACCTTAATATCCCGACCATATATTCAGTATGTAAAAATTCAACCCTAAATCTTAATTTTTCGGGTTATTTAGGTTCACCCGTCATCAACGGACTCAATTTGACATCTATGAGCATCCACAGTGGTGTTAAGATAGACCCCGGGCTCTCCTTGATTTTGGTAATTTTGGTAGGTCCCAATAATTGAATAGAGACTCAAGTAGAAAATTTGATAATGGGGTTGATATATAAACTTAGGTAGAAAATTTGATAATGGATTGATATATAAACTTAGATAGAAAATTTGATAATGGATTAATTTTTTTTATTGTCAGAAAAAAAGAAATTAATTGGACGAATGGGGACATGCCACGTGTCCCCATTATACGCAAGCTTGGAGTCTAGAATGGTGTCGAAAGAACGACACACGCCTCGACCCCGCCGATCGACTCCGCCCTCGACACCATCTGCAGCTGGGATCGACCCCGGAGTGTTGATCGAGGTGTGTCGAGCAGGAGATTGACCTCGGGGCTCGACCCCGCGTTGTGATTGCTCTATCAAGGTGATACAATGCAGCACCAAATATCTCGAAAAGGAATGCTATACATTATTATGTTTTATTTTTGTTTTTATCTTTCTGGCCCACCATTACCATTATTATGAAAGCTTTTCTTTCCCTTGCTCAATTGTTTCACAATTACGTTAATTTGTTAGAATGAATTTTTGTTAAATAAATAATTTTTTGAAAAATATATACTGTAATATTTAAATTTGACACACAACTCAAGTACCAAAGGAGGTAACGAAGGATTTCAGACACACTGATGAACAACCTAAATATCTGACACTATATATGCATCAAATTAAATTAAATTAAATTAAATCAAATTAATATGATATTCCGATTGGCTCCGACTAATTAAATCACGGCAGACCTCCACAACTCCACCATCTTCGCCAGCGCCGCCACCGAAGAGCCTCCGTCCGCCACCGCCACCCTCGCTTCCACGCTCTTCTCCTCCACCGCCTTCCTCACCTCCCTCCCCTTCTCCGACTCCCCGTCCATCAGCTCCACCACCCTTCTCTCCACCTCCTCCGCCGCCACGAACCCGTCCTCCGCCACCTCCACCCTTAGCGCCACCTTCATCTCCTCCACCAGCACCACCCTATTAAAATGCTGCTCCGCGTACATCGGCCAGGCCGCCATCGCCACGCCGGCGCACACCGCCTCCAGAACCGAGTTCCACCCGCAGTGCGTCACGAACCCCCCCACCGCCGCGTGGTTGAGCACCGCCACCTGCGGCGCCCATGACTTCACTACCAGCCCCCGCTCCTCCGTCCGCTCCACAAACCCCGCCGGCAGGAGCGCATCCAAGTCCGGCTCCGGCGGCTTCAGAAACCGCTTGCTCTTATCCTCCGACGGTGGCGATCGCACCACCCACAAAAATCTCCTCCCGCTTCTCTCTAACCCTACCGCCACTTCTCTCAACTGTGCCACCGACAACAACCCTAAACTGCCGAAGCATATATAGACAACGCTTTTTTCAGGCTGTTTATCCAGCCATTTCAGACAGTCATCTCCGCCGCCGCCGCGGTTCTCTGTGTTCAACAGAGGTCCGACGCAGAAAACCGGCGGCGTACGGCCGCCGGCGCTGCATTTCCCTTCTCTTATAGCTTGAAGAGGTCTAGACTCTAAGTTCTCAAATGTATTCACGATAATTCCAGCAGAGTTCGGTAATTCGACGGCAAACTTAAGGAACAGGTCATATTCCGGCGACGTTCTGTCGAGCATTGGCCTTAACATGTCGGAAGACGGCAGCGGCGGAACGCCGGGAACATGGAGAAGCGTGTTCATGTCTTTAAAGCTTTTGGTGGTGCTTCTATGGAGTAATGGGAAGTGGAGAAAGAATGCGAGAATGTAAGCGCCGGAGGTGAGGAAATAATAAGTAGGGATGTGGAGCTCGGCGGCGATGGGTAGGGCTTCGGTGCAGAAGAAGTCGATGATGAAGGCGGAGACGGGGGCGGAGCGGGAGATGGAGTCGAGGGCGCGGTGGACGTCGGGGAGGCTGCGGTGGAGGACTTCGAAGATGACGGCCTCCATTGAGGGGAAGGCGTCGAGGTCTAGGGAGACGGCGGGGAGGTGGTGGAAGGTGATGGAGGGGACGGTGGCGGAGATGTGGCGGACGTAGTCCATGGTGGAGCCGGTGTTGAAAGAGGGCGGCGCCACCAAGACGGTGATGGAGATGGAAGGGTGGTGGTGGAGGATGAATTTGCCGAGCTCCACCATGGCCACGAGGTGGCCCATTCCGGGAGATGGGTATAAAACAATACTTGTCATCTCTTTCACTTTTGGGTTGTGTTTGGTATTTGGTGGTCTTTCATTTGAGAAAAATGGTTACTTATAAGTGCCACTCACTACTACTGTCTCTTTCTTGAATACGTGTCTTTGCAGCAGTCCAAATTCTTATATTCAAGAATTGAAAAATTGTTCAACTGTGTTTGAAAATTGAATAACTAAAAAGTTTACGTGGAGGACCAAGACAAAATTAAATAATTTTAGCGTGCCCCTCATCACAGCACACAATGCCGTGCAAATTTTAGCATCAAACGGTGACGTTTTTATACAATTTTCGCACCTTTTTATTTTTATTTTCCTGTTTTTTGTACTTGGATAAAATTCAATTATAAAAATAGTTAATTTAAGGGTTAATTAGCCTATACAAAAATATCAACACCTATTAAAAATGATAACTCGAAAATAAAAGTGAATATAAATATGAGAGGTGATTATTAACACTAAATATGAAATAATAAAACCTAAATAATGATTAACTAAGAATTGGAATAAACTGTACCCCATTTTAATGTTTGAGTATGCTAAATTAGTTAACTATTCATGAAAATCAAACCTAAATAATGATTAACTAAGAATAATAATTTATGAAAATATTAGAAATAAGAAAAAAAATACAGTGATTTTAAGTAGTACAAAAAAAACAGCAAAACAAATAAATAAATAAAGAAATGTGAAAATTACATAAAAACATCACCGTTTGATGCTAAAATTTCCACTGCATTGTGTGTTGTGCTTGGGAGCACAATAAAGGATCCAAATCCGAACAGTTGGAAATAGCTAGGGATATTAATTTCAAAACAAATATATTGTTCTTTAAATCAATACTGGCGTATCTAATTTGATTAATTTGCACCATTTAAGCACAGCAAAGGATCCAAATCCGAACAGTTGGAAATAGCTAGGGATATTAATTTCAAAACAAATATATTGTTCTTTAAATCAATATTGGCGTATCTAATTTGATTAATTTGCACCATTTAAGCACAGCAAAGGATCCAAATCCGAACAGTTGGAAATAGTTAGGGATATTAATTTCAAAACAAATACATTGTTTTTTAAATCAATATTGGCGTATCTAATTTGATTAATTTGCACCAAAATGGTACCAAACCGCGATTTAAAAAAAAAAAAAAAAAAAAAAAAAAAAAAAAAAAAAAAAAAATCTAACTACGTCATTGTCTCGGATCTACAACATTATTTTTATAACTAGAACTAGAGAGAATTCGAGAAAGTGCACATGCATCCATGTCGTAAGGTTGAAGCAATAATAATTTTATAAATTTAGGTAAATATACATTTCTTGGCACCCCTATTATTGGTTTGATAATTCAACAACCAATCAGTTTTCATGGGGATGGGGTGGGGACAGTAGACGTATATTGGGTTGGAATTACGTAAGCACTGACATACAAAAATACTATATATTCATTTTTTTTTGTAAAAATAAATTAATCAAGCACGAGGGCGCAATCCAAATGGGATTACATAGTTCAAGAAAAACAAAATAAAAACTACTTTAATCCAACAAATCAAAGCACCGAGATGGATTGTAAATTCAATCACCAAACTATAGCATAAAAGATTGAGAAATAGATTTGAAATCCAAAATCAAAACCTGACCTTTATTAATTCGAACACATCATCACTTCTTGTCCCATCTTTCAAAATCCTCTCATTTTTGTGATTCGAAATATTTCACACTACACATATCCAGAGTCTTCCACATATCTGATAGTCTCTCCTTCCTTTCTATTCCCATGTGATGTTTATACTGAAAACACCATTTAACCATATATACTATATACTACAGCTATCAATCATATTGCTCAATTGAATCCATAACCTATTAATATGAGTAAACCCTAAAATTCCTTGCAATTTCTCTTGTGCGGTGGGATGCTCAGTGCAGTCGTCAATCTCATATTTTTCTTAATTATTATTAAGAGATAATCCATCTATATAGCCACTTTGACTAGGTTGACTACAATAGTTGTCAAGGAACTTAATATGGTTAAATTGTAGTCAAAAATATGTTTTTCTCCTAGCTCTACCATATCTTTTGTTTCATTTCTTTTGGAACAATCACAAACACTTTTTGGATTATGGATCTACTACCAGAAATTCAATGCGTAATTTCAGCATTCAATGTTTATTCCTGAATAATCTCATTTTTCAATTATTCAACCATTTCATTTTACCAAGTTCAATTCACCAACTACATTCACAGCCTAAGAACAAACTATTTAGATCAGTAACCGCCTTGGCTGCAGGGTTGCCCTAGTTAGCCAGATTAGTCAACATTTATATGTTTCGATGCAACAACAAGATGTTATTTGTAACAAGTAGTTTTGTTGGTTGGTTAATTGGTCACATTTTATTCATGAAATGGCTTGGATTGGTATTAGTCTGGATACGGCAAAATCATTCTATTAGATCGAATAAGTACATTCGATCTAATAAGTACCTTGTGTCAGAATTGAGAAATTCTATCGCTCGGATCTTTAGTATTCTCTTATTTATTACTTGTGTCTACTATTTAGGTTACCTGTTAGGTCTCCTGGAATTGCTCTAAAAACTAGTTTGTTCCATTCGATCTGTTAGGTCCCTACTTAACCTCGACGGTTCTGCCACGATGTCCTCCTCTAAGTGATAACTGATTGATTGCAAATATCTATTCTCCAGTTGTTCTTTTCGACTATATTGTACTCTGAGCTATTCCTCCAAAAGCAGACTCTCTTGGAACCTGCAATCGGAGGGGTGGGGTTAGCTGTCTCTATTCCATTGAGCAATAAAGCTAGGATTCGTAAACTAGCTAACAATCTGCAGCTACTGATCTCTTTCCTTTCTGAGCTATGAGATTTACGCATTATTCTAGAAAATTCGTTGGTAGAATGGAAAGAGTTGGGGGAAGAATGAAACTCAAAGGAATTGACGGGGGCCCGCACAAGCGGTGGAGCATGTGGTTTAATTCAATGCAAAACGAAGAGCCTTACCAGGGCTTGACATGTCGGGGACCCAATCTCATTCGTTTTTTTTTTTTAATTAGACTTGTAGCATAACATAGATATTTATTTCGGAAAATAAAATATGGTAGAACATGTGATTTCTGCCGAACATAAAGCAAAAAGTTCTTATGCCTGTAGAAAATGATCTATAGCTTTCGCAGTTAGTTAAAAGAATGAAATTGGCTGATATTATGACGATACTAGGTAGTATAGATATCATTATGGGAGAAGTTCCGCCCTCTTATCCCATGCTGAGTCATAGGCAGCGCCTCGAAAAGCACGGACAAGCCGCATGCTGGGTATGATCCCTTATAGCTTCACAGTAATAAGTCATTTTATTGTGACTGTGGTCGGCTGCTGTTTGTTACGTTCTTTTCATTCCAAAATAATGGATTTCTCCCTATAAAATTTCTATTCTTTGAACTAAAATCGTCACCTTCCTCCGGCTTATCACTGGCAGTCTATTCAGGGTTCCAAATTCAACGATGGCAACTAAACACGAGGATTGCGCTCGTTGCGGGACTTAATCCAACACCTTAGGGCACGAGCTGACGACAGCCATGCACCACCTGTATCCGCATTCCCGAAGGCACCCCTCTCTTTCAAGAGGATTCGCGGCATGTCAAGCCCTGGTAAGGTTCTTCGCTTTGCATCGAATTAAACCACATGCTCCACCACTTAAGCGGGCCCCTATCAATTCCTTTGAGTTTCATTCTCGGGAACGTACTCTCCAGGCGGGATACTTAATGCGTTAGCTACAGCACTGCACAGGTCGATACGCACAGCGCCTAGGACTACTGGGGTATCTAATCCCATTCGCTCCCCTAGCTTTCATCTCTCAGTGTCAGTGTCGGCCCAGCAGAGTGCTTTCGCCGTTGGTGTTCTTTCCGATCTCTACGCATTTCACCGCTCCACCGGAAATTCCCTCTGCCCCTACCGTACTCCAGATTGGTAGTTTCCACCGCCTGTCCAGAGTTGAGTGGTTGATCCGCAAGCCCCGCTTTCTCCACCACCTATTGTTAAGCCAAGTCGATGGAACGAAGCTCAAAGACCTAGAATTCCAGTTTCTCTATCGCTCCCACTGCATTGAATGATTACTCCCAGAGGGTATCTGCTGACAAAGCAAGAAGAGTAATTGATCAAATTCGCAGACGTTCCTATGAGGAAGCGCTTATGATACTAGAACTCGTATCTAGGTAAAGAGCATAATTCCCACTCTCATCAGAATAGATTACTGAGTTATTGGCAGACTAGTTGGATTCATCCTTGTCAAATAGTATCGGAAAGGTCTTTTTTTTGTATTCCCCCTATCCTCATATAGGGGTTGAAAAAAATAGCTCGACGCCAGGATAATAAAAAGCTTAACACCTCTCATTCTTATTACCTTTTCAAGGAATAAAATGAAAAATCAAAATTAATGCTACTACCCATAAACTTTGGGGCAGTCTTGGCGCAGATGATCCCACCGATCATTTTTTTTCTTTTTTTAAAATTGGAAGCAATTTAAACAATCTTGGAACAAGCCCCATGGCATGTATGGAACAGACCTATCTTTCTGGTTATGAAATTGCTTAGGTTCTCAAAGCAAGAGTGATTTGCTGCCCTCCAGACAAACGAAGTGGTTCTACAATCAATACTCCTTTCTTCATCAATTCTGAAACTCATTTCTCTTTTTTGAATGCCATTTCAAGAATTGAATGAAGAGAATGGTAGTCTCATTGATTCCATTGCTATTGGTGGTACGAGATCCCTTCGGGCTCATTATTCACCCGGCTGAGTCGGTCGAAGCAAGCGGCCGCTTCTTTCTTTTTATTAATTTGAATAAAACAAAAAATTCCAATTAAAGCTAACCAATTAAAACTAATAGAAACAACCCTAAATTGAAATTAAATAACTAAATGGACAAAAATATTCCTTCTTTTCACTTTTTCTCTTTTTCTCTCTCATCTTTATCTCTTTTCCTCTTTCTCTTTCTTCTCTTTTATTCTTCTCTCTCTTTATCATCGAGTTTTTTCTTCTGTTTTTCTTCTTCATTTTTTTCTTCTCTTCTTCCCGTCGCCGCCGCTCTTTCTCTTTTCTTCCCGTCGCCGTCGCTCTCTCTCTAGATCTGCTGTCGTCGCCGCCCTCGAGCTGCTATTTTGGCGCCATTTTTGAGCTCTTTTGTCGCTGTTGCCGTCGATTTGTTGTAGCCTCGCATCGCCGTTGTTGCTATTGTGAATCTATTAGATTTTGAGGTATTAATTTGTATTTGGTTTCTTATTAATTTTGATTGTTTGATTTGGTTGTTGATTTTTGTTGTTAGTTGTGTGTTATATATGTGTTTTCAATTTGTTTTCTCTTTGATTGGTGTTGATTGACTATGTTTTTCGATTTTGAATTTGATTGAAGTTAATTTGATTGGTGTTGTATCTGTGTTTTCAAAGCTTATGCGGTTGCATGCTGGTATGTTGTTTTTTTATGTTGCGATTTGTTGTTTTTGTAAGTGTTTTATTACTATTTGTGAATTTCGTAACGAAATGATTTGTTTCGATTTTACTTTGTTGTTATGATTTTGCTTTGGTGTTACGACTTATTTTTTTCGTAACAGCTTTAGCATGTAATTCGTATATTATGTTGCGAATTATGAAATTCGTAACTAACTTTGCATTTTCATAAGTTTATTTGAAGTTACGAAAGTAGAATTTCGTAACATGTTTGTGGCTATTTGAAGGTTTAGAAACTGAATTTTTTAAGTATACATGTTACGAATTTCACAATTCGCAACATAGTAGTATACGAATTCCGTATATAGTGTTGCGAATTATGAATTTCGTAACTAACTTTGCATTTTCATAAGTTTATTTGAAGTTACGAAAGTAGAATTTCGTAACATGTGTTACATGTTTGTGGCTATTTGAAGGTTTAGAAACTAAATTTTTTAAGTATACATGTTACGAATTTCACAATTCGCAACATAATATATGGATTTCGTATATAGTGTTGCGAATTATAAAATTCGTAACTAACTGTGCATTTTCATAAGTTTATTTGAAGTTACGAAAGTAAAATTTCATAACATGTTATGTTACGAATCATGTAGTGTGGTGTTACGATTTTGTAATTGTTAAGATTTGATTAATATGTTACGAATTTAACGTTTCGTACAATTTAGTGTGTTACGATTCTTTAATTTCGTAACGAAATGAATGTTTACGATTTTTTTGGTTACGATTTACTTATTTCGTAACAGAATGAGTTTTTACCATTTTGGTTTGTGTTACGATTTGTTCATTTCGTAACACTGTAACAAATTTAAATCTTACCCCTTTTATGCAGATGAGTCCATCGTGCTTAATTGTTGTGCATGGAGGGCATTAGGATGAGAATATATATGTAGGTGGGAGAAATGAGTATATTCTCATTCCTCCAACGAGTATAAGCTTTCAACAATTTTTGAGCAAGCTTGAGGTGCGATTGAAAAAAGACAATAGCATGTATGCATTTGATGTAGATGCTTTAGTTGAGTCGCTTGTAGGCGAGACTATGAGAATGTATGCATTTGATGTAGATGCTTTAGTTGAGGGGCATACTCATTTAACGTGTGAAGATCCGAATAGATTTGGTTGATAGTTTTTATGGTTTATGTATGTTGACTGTTGGTATTTTTTACGACATCGTATTTTTGTTATCTTTTTATGGATTTTCGTTGTGATTTGTTATGAAGTATTTATTTCGTAATGGAGTAAGACAATTGGAAAGTCATATAAATATTACGCAATGACAATTTTGCAACATTTGTAACATATCTCAAATAGGAGTATGTGTTGCGAAATTATAATTTCGTAACAGAGTAACACATAAAAATTATGAATTTCGTAACAGAGTAACACATAAGAAATTAAACTTCCTACAAATATTGATACGAAATATGAAATTCATAACATGAGATCATGACATAATTGAAACGAAAAGTTGAATTCGTAAACATGAAATTATGACAAAGTGATACGAAATCATAAATTCGTAACATGGAAATATGACAAAATGATACGAAAGCATAAATTCGTAACATTGAATTATGACATGATTGATACGAAATTGTAATTTCGTAACATAAAATTGTAACATGAAATCATAACAATGTGATACGAAAGCGTTAATTCGTAACAATGAATTATGATTGTGATACGAATTCATTGTTGATTGCTTCAACGTCTGGATAGATTTGTTGCTGAAGGATTCAAATACAGACCTAATATCATTCACTATGCACTCACCACCGGTTAGCATGATCTGGTGGTGCTTGACTGCAAGATTCTTTCTCTTGAATGTCCATTCGATCTACAATAAACAAACAATTATACCAATTCAGTAATTCAAAACATGTAGCACATGTTACGAAATTATAATTTCGTAACTTAAAATAACATTATGAAAATGAAAAGTTAGTTACGAATTTCATAATTCGTAACACTATATACGAATTCCGTATATGATGTTGCGAATTGTGAAATTCGTAACATGTATACTTAAAAAATTCAGTTTCGAAACCTTCAAATAGCCACAAACATGTTACGAAATTGTAATTTCATAACATGTTATAACTGAAATTCCAAAAACGTGTTACGAAAATATGAATTAGCAACAGATTATTCAATACAAATGCTAATTTCGTAACATAAAATGATTCATTTCGAAATTTTCCAATTGTCACAAACATGTTACGAAATTATAATTTCGTAACTTCAAATAAACTTATGAAAATGCAAAGTTAGTTACGAATTTCACACTATATACGAAATTCGTATATGATGTTTGCGAATTTCAAAATTCGCAACATCATATACTTAACAATTTTAGTTTCGAAACCTTCAAATAGCCATAAACATGTTACGAAATTGTAATTTCGTAACATGTTATAACCGAAATTTCAAAAATATGATACGAAAATATGAATTATCAACGGATTATTCAATACGAATGCTAATTTCGTAACATAAAATTATTCATTTCAGAATTTTCCAATTGTCACAAACATGTTACGAAATTATAATTTCGTAACTTCAAATAAACTTATGAAAATGCAAAGTTAGTTACGAAAACATTATATACGAAATTCGTATACGTTGTTGCAAATTTCAAAATTCTCAACATCATATACTTAACAATTTCAGTTTCGAAACCTTTAAATAGCCACAAACATGTTACGAAATTGTAATTTCGTAACATGTTATAACCGAAATTCCAAAAATGTGATACGAAAATATGAATTAGCAACAGATTATTCAATACGAATGCTAATTTCGTAATATAAAATGATTCATTTCGAAATTTTCCAATTGTCACAAATATGTTTCGAAATTCTACTTTCGTAACTTCAAATAAACGAATCAAAATGCACATTTTGCTACGAATTTTACACTATATACGAAATTCGTATATTATGTTGCGAATTTCAAAATTCGCAACAACATATACTTAAAAATTTCAGTTTCGAAACCTTCAAATAGCCACAAACACGTTGTTAGAACCTAAATTCCAAAAACGTGATACGAAAATATGAATTAGAAACAGATTATTCAATACGAATGCTAATTTCGTACATAAAATGATTCATTTCGAAATCTTCCAATTGTCACAAACATGTTACGAAATTCTACTTTCGTAACTTCACCTAAACGAATCAAAATGCACAGTTAGTTACGAAAATATGAAATAGCAATAGATCTGGAAAAAAAAACCAGATCTGAGAAAAAAATAAATCTGCACACGATGCAAACAAAAAAGCAGATTTGCACATCTTCTTCTTCTTCTACATTTTTCTTCCTTTTTCTCTTTTCTTCCATCTTCTTCTTCTTCTCTGTAGTCGCCAGAATCGGAGGGAACTGGTTCTTTTTCTCCGTCGGGCTGCTCGTCGCGACCGCTTTCGAAAGCCATGCGGAGGAGATGAGGCAGGGAGAGAAAGTCATAGAGAGAGAAAGTGGATGGAGGAGATGCTGCTTCTTCTTCTCATAGAGTTTGTTCCTCGAAGTCACTATCGAAAGCCATGCGGCGGAGTAAATGGAGGAGGTGGCGCGACGGCAGAAATGGAGGTGGCGGAACAGGAAAATGGCGGAGGAGAGTAGGCGTTAGGGTAGAGAAAATTTTTAGAGAGAGAGAGAATGTGGGCAGACGTGAAAGAAGGTGAAATGGTCCTAGAGATCGGCATGTAGGTTTTGTAGATATGGTTGGAAAACTGTGTAGTAAGCTATGTTTTTCTGATTGGTAGTAAAGAGTATCGTTAATGGCCCTATCGGGAAGAGAGGGAAGGAATGGGGGTCAGAGCGTAAGCTAGTGATGCTTTCGGCTACTGGACTTTCGCCATCTAGGGTACCAGAACTCTAAACGAAGTTCCGTGGCCAGCACCAATTCCTATACCGCTGATGCAAGCCGCTTTGAGATGATAAAATGCCGTATGGGAGGTGAAATTATGTTTTTGAATTGTGGTGAAAACTGAATATAAAAGTTCCACCCTATAGTAAGGGTATAATTGTCCAAAATTCATGAATTTGACTATAATTTTACCATATTATGTTCCTTGTCAAACATTGTAATCTAAGGGGGGATTTTGCTATATCACTCCTTCACTCTATTATTAATTTAATTATAAGATTTATTATTCTTAATTCATGTAAATATATCAATATAATTTATAATTTCTGCTTATAACCTTTGAATATTCAATTAAAATTTAACTAAGCAGTAGAGTCAAGTATGAAAAAAAAAAAATTAGGATGGACTGCACTTATTGTACGGTGCAGTCAATCGTTCATGATGCTTGCCCAAAAAAACCTCGCCTTGCCGACAACAAAAATATGGTCAGCTTTAATCAAAGTTGTAATAATATGCACAATTAATATTTTTCATGAAGCCATAGTGATCAAATCAAATTTCCTATTCCTATTTTATATTTCATTATCTATTCCTTTCATTACTCGAACGATATATAACATTAATTAAGATTTATTCAACTCAAATAAGATACGCAATTATTTTCAAATTGTCAAACGTAAAAAATGCTCCTACCAATGGAATAAAGGCACTAGGGAGTTAGACAGCGATATATGAATGCGACACTCTCCACTTACTTGGAACATGGACCACCCAATGATATCCCATGCGGAAATAGTTTTGACCATTTTCTGCGCAATTCTTGAATTGTGAACAATATTGTGTCATATCATGTGCAGAATGCAATACTGTTCACAAAAGGTCCCTTTATTTATTTATTTATTATTATTATTATTTTTTTTTTGGTAAGTGTTGTGATATTTATTTCTTGGATCTGAATGGGTACTTGATTCAGATATATAGAAAGATATCATCGCCAATAATGTATTGGGCCTTTAACCAATGGATTGAGTTAGAAAAATTAGAAAGACGAAGAAAAAGTACTGCTCACGGAATTTATAATAGAGGAAATTTGGCAAAATAAACATTTTTAGTTTTGCATCATTATTACAAATTTTTATTTTTATTTTGCAACTAACTTTCAAATGCTAATATAAAATAAATAAAAATCAATAAAATACACTCGAATATTCGGTCTTAATGCAAAATTTAGAGCAGGCGGCTAGAGAGGGAGTGCAAGCTGCTCAAGATGCTCTAGCAACTGGCAAGTATGTCTTTTCAAAAAATAATCTATATGAGAAATCAAATATAACCAAAACTTAAGCTTAGTAGTAAATTACTGCACAAAGCAATCAAGAGAATTCCAGATGCAAAAACATGCAAACACATATATCTAAAGAAACTCACTCTCAAACTGCAGTTTTTGAGGGTATAACTCAACTTGGATAAGTGAAAAGATATGAACAAATTCAGTCACAGACTGTAACTAAGTTATTTCATGTTGTAAACAACATGTAAGATGATCAAACATTTCAATATTCCCATTTCTTCAACTCCATACCATCAGGAGGGCTTCCTTCTACCTTCTTCCCACCCACTTCTTTCCAATTTGTCGATAGCACCGTCCCGTTCGATTCAACCTATGGATTAGCACCACAAGAAAATAATACATTAAACAACGTAAACAGCCGGAGTGCATTTTATGTGAAAGAAAACAGTGCAGATTTTGCACAAAATCTTCTCATTTGGAAAAGGAAAGCAGCTCTTACGAAAGATTTGCTCATTGCTCTCCTTGTGTCTTCATCAGCATCATGGTAAATTTCTCTGAAGAATTTGTTCAATGCTGCATCGCCATCCAGTTTTTCATTCTTTTCCTAGAATATGGCGAGAGAGCAAATCACGTGATCAAGGAGTAGGATATACAAGCATCAGAAAAGGTTCGAACTAGAGGAAAATAGCAAATATAGCTAATATCCAATTCTACAAACCTCTTTCTTCATTTCAGCTTCCAGTTTATCCCAATCTACTCCTTTTGGTTTGGAGGAAGGATAAGCGGGTTTTGGATTAGCTGTTCACCAGAAGAAGCAAGTAAAGCTCGAATTGAAGGTTTCGTGCTATTGTAATGTAAAAAGGGACATAGGTCTTCGAAAAGACATCTACCTGATGATACAGTTGCTTTTTGCACAACTGTGACGTTCCTGTTAAATTCAAGGGAAGTCCAATGTGAAGAGTCTGCTTTGGCAAGTCGGATTTCAATTTTTGTAGACATGACTTCATATCTACATTTCTCAGGGAATATCTGTTCAAAAAGAATATTACATCAGATGACAGTCGACAAGAGCACTGGTAATGTTTGGTGCATTACAACACAGTGATAGGTAAAACAAACACCAAACTGCACTATCAACCTCAAGGCTCAAGCCCCCAAAGAGGGTTGCTGCTCCTCTCACAGAACCAACAAAAATTTTCCTCTTGTCATAGGGAATATTATTTTACCTTTCCGAATAAGCGCGGCTGAAAACGATATGATTCTTCACCAGGCAACTCGATGGTTACACTAAGCTGGATATCAATCAAGGAAAAAGGAGTTCTCATGTTAGCAAAAATCAAGAAACAATCAAAATAAAAGAACACAGAGAGTGAAACTGCTGCAAGCCTTACTATTTGTTCACCAAAGTCAACAATGACACTGCTAGCTTGTACGCCCTTTGCAAATATCGTTACCACCACTTCTTCTGGTTTCTGATAAAATTCGTGCCTGCAGAATATGTAAAGAAAAAACTGAGCAAAACTGTGGCTCCGTGAAATTAATTCAAATTATTTAGCTTCCTCCACAACTCAAATAGATTAGACTGCAAGCATGCCCGGACAAGCTACTGACAACTCTCATGAAGTACTTTTTATATAACGAAACTGACAACTCTCATAAGTACTTTTTATATTACAAAATTGAATCACCACAGGAATGAGTTAGTAAATCCCCCTGCCCCCTAAAAACCCTAAGAACCAGCAACCTAATCAAATGATTGCAATAACTCAAATCGTCCTCTCTACCTGTATTTCGGTTTGGCGGTTGACACTGTAGTAGTCGATCCTTGACTGGATAAGCCAACAACTGACGGTAAATTGTTTGAAGTAACATCACTTGGAGCTTTGTCAACTAATCCTTTGGAGAATTCTGCAGCTTCCTCTAAAAAACAGAAAACAAAATAAGGACAAATAATAAACCCAGCAGAGAATAGATGCATGCACCAGAACCTCAATATTTTACTGCACATCAGTAATGGCAAACAACAAACTGCTAAGATAATTCATGTCAACAGCATAACAAAAATACCAACCCAACAATCTAAGGTTCAAAACAAGTTTCATAAACATAATTAAAAAGCTCAGGTAAATATAGCCAAAAAAAACTGAAAGTTCGTTTAAAATCAGCTTCAAGCATGTAGCAGAAGCATCTCCACTAGCAGTGATACGAACCAGAGTCGCAACTCAATGTACTGCCATGAATTAATGACACTAAAAGATACAGTTTAAGGGCTTGAGACAAGGCCCACAAGTAGAAATGACTGACATAGAGTTGTGAGGAACCCAACGCATACTTAACAATATAGAAACGCCACCTAGATGCTGTTATATTAAGTTATCTCAGAATTCGATCAATTATATTCAAAGAACTCAGAACATAAAAAACAAAAGCATATAGATATGGATGCAACCAAACAAACTACAACACAAAATCATAAAAAGGGGTCCGTAAGGTAAGCTTCAAAAGAATCTCTCCCCCGTTAGGAAAACCCAGTATCCTATACAACAAGCCATAGATGACAGGACAGTGAACCAATACGCACTTAAAATCTTACGAAGAAGTTAAAACTCAATATATGGCACATCAATATTGTTTCCAGAAGCTAGTCTACAATAATTTGCCACATGGAAACATAAAATGACACAATAACATTCACAAAATCAACTTAAGTACCTGCTATGCCTTCATCACATTGTTTGATAAACTTTGCAAACCTGGAGTCACCAGGGGCCAAAGAAGCGCCACTTTCCAAGGCAGCCTTAGCAGTCTGATATTCTTCAAGCTCGATACATGCCACACTATACAAAGAACACAACTCTGAGCTTAAATGAATAAATTTGAAGAGAGAAGGGAAAAAATGCCTCATTCACATCTATGGTTTACATCCATTTACTAGCAAATGCTTATAAGTTATAAGTGAGCATCAGGTAGCACCTAGTTGACAGATGTAGGAAGTTTTTTAGTGAGTCAAAATCAAACGATCAAACGGACAATAAGTTCAAGCAAAAGCTTAACAGGAAATTATATTTTCAAAAATAATCTTTGAAAATATCAGATGATCATAATATAATAGAATTCTACTTTCTGCATGAATAATAGGTACAAGTATATAATCATGTCGGACATTTTAGTAACTTTTTCCACGTAGAAAAGGTCAAAGTATAATTAAAAATTTAAGAAAACAGCAACATTGATTCTAGCTACACAAAAAATCTACTACACAAAGGAGGTACATGAATTAATTGGTAGTACTGAGACCAGTTTCAATAGAAACGGTAAACTAGAAACCAACCAAGCAGAGGCATCTAATAAAAGGGCATGGTGCATATGGCTTGCATGAAGAAGTTAGAGTTTTATACTGCAATCAGACTAATTGAATACCTTCTATTAACTTCCATCAAACTATTTTGTGAACATAAAAAAAAATCATACTCTAGTGAATTATGAAGATTGCAAAAATCTAAACAAAAGTTTAGAAAGACTCTATAGCATGCTTAAACATTATACTATTCATAAGCACACATTTTATGAATTGAGAGGAAAATAATTTCCGAAGAAACAATTTTTTTTCATTCACATGGTGGGTGTAACTCATAGAACAAACAAATTATTCATTTAAGGATGGGATAGAAACAGGACCAAAAAGAGGCAGGGGTGATGATCGAGAGGGAGGGGGAGGAGGGGTATAAGGTCGCATGCCAATTCCATTGCTTCAATGTTCAAACAAAACACATGTAGAAAAAAGTATCAGTTAATTGATTTAGCACGCCACCCTGCGCTTTAAAATATGATTTAGGACATTTCCTACATTCGTATCTAAGAAACATTACAAGGAGATGTTTAAAATTAAAACTTGATGCATTAGCATGCAGCATGCGACACCAGGCCAATAACAATAAAAAGACACCACCTATTCAAAAAAAAAAAGATCATTGCTAATTTGCCTTATCAATTTGTAGTTCTTCATCCTAAAAATTGGAATCATGAATTTCCAAATAAAAGCTGCATATTTGATATCCATTATGTTGTTTCACCATATAAGATATCGAGTAATTTAGATTCCATAAAATATGCATATTCCAAACTCATAACAAAAAGTCTCAATTTTAGTCCCCCTCATAGAACTCACCCTTTACGCAGATAAGCTTTAGCCATTGAATGGTCCAAGTCGATTGCTTTGTTTGCATCTGCAACAGCCTCTGCTCACCAAATACAACGAACGTCACTATACTCTAAAACAAGCTTCATAAAACATCAGCAATAAAAATTGAAGAAACCGACTTCTAAACACCGAGAGACAAAATCGTGTCATGAACTAGAATAAATTCATCAAGGAATTCACACCTCATATCCGCAACACCAGCAATTCATTTAAAGTCAACAAGTCAAAGCCTTGGAATAAGAATTAGAAATATCAATATCTAGCATTAACTGCTTTCAACGTCCATCAACTACAAAATTTAAGCGCCAAACTCTGCATATTTTCCAGCAAACTCCATCGCGAACAGTCAAAATCCCTAAGGCTTTTAACAACCTAAATATTTCTATCTTCTTTCCGATCAACATATCAGAAGAGATCCAACAAACTTCAATAGCGCCGAATTACATTTCCGATTGACCAATCACACTGGCCGCCGCCGCCGCCGGCCTCAACCAATAAACCCCTAGCCGTAAAAGAGTGTGAAAACAGTAACTGACTCAATCGACAGCAATTGCTGCTAAACACTAGCAAAAGCAGAATTTAACTCCTTTAAACTCGGATAGTTCTCAGAAAAAGCAGTAAAAACGAGAGATTAATTTTGGTTTGTAGTATTTGTGATTACCGGTGAAGTTTCGGAGTTTGATATTGGCTTGAGCGCGATCGGCGAAGAGCTCGGCGGTGGTAGGGCTTAAGGCAATGGCTTGAGTGTAGAGGTCAACGGCGAGCTCGAAGTGGTCATCGATGAAAGCCTCCTTCGCCTTTCTCTCCAGATCGGAAGACGCCATTGACAGGAAAATCACAAGCTCCGAACTCTTGATTGATCAGAAATTGAGCAGCGGACGACGACGACTTGCGGAGATCTTTTTTTCAGTTTTCACAACTTATAATCATATTCATATACATGTATCTCTATATTTAAAAAAAAAATAAGAACTGATTCTAAAAATATTTCTTAAAAAATTAGGTGTATTATTTAATGGATTTAATTAATTCAAGCACTAAGGCTATCTGCAGTTGTTGGAGATCATCCACCTGCAACAGGTTTCCATGTGCCGATCTCTAAGGGGTCTCGAAACGGCCGGCGATGGAGACCGCCGCGTTGAAGCGTCTTGCACCTCTAAGGGGTCCGATTTTTATTTTTTTTCTTTATTCCATAATTTTGCCTATAAATATAAGTTTTTCTCCCCTATTTTTCACACCTTATTCCTTCATCTATTTCATATTTTTCATCTCTTTCATTTCTCCAACTTCTGCAACTCTTTCATCTAAAAAAAATATGGATCCCAACAGTCCCAACAACCCCTTCTCGTCGGCATGGTTTCCCGACATGTTCGACGACATATTTTCTTACACGGTGGCGGGGCTTGATTCAATCAACCTCAACACTCCGACCTCCGCCGAGTCCTACTCGTCCTTCTCCCCCGACACCGACAGCCCGGCTACAAACACTGATGATCGCCTAATTATGGCGCCGCCACCGTCACAGCCCGCTGCCAAAGGAAAAAAGGGTAAGGGCAAAGTCATCGCCACTTCCGTCGTCGCTGCCGATGAAGATGATGACGAAGCCGTCAAAGGCTGCAAGCGTCACAACTACACCAACGAACAAGCCGCCTTCTTGGCACAGATTTGGGTGGAGGAGACATGCAACTCCATCGTCGGATGCGACCAGTCCGGCGAAAGATACGAGGAACGGTCCAAGATCGTTTCAACGCGAGGTTCGGCTTGCACCTCAACAAGAAGTAGGTCAAGAGCTACTACGGCCCCATCCAGACAGCGGTTAAGGTTTGGATTGTCACTTACCGCAAAGCGACCGCTCGCCAGCAAAGCGGCGCCGATGACTAGATGGTGCTCAGTGATGCCCAACAAATCTACAAGACATCAACGGACAGCCCTTCTTTCTACTATTTCACAGCTTGGGAGATTTTGAAAGACTATCCCAAGTTCCTCCTTCATGCTTTCCCAGACGTGCCCTCCATGAAGAGGATGAAGACTATGGTGGAGAGCAACTATACATCTTCTGCATCCCAGCCATCAGCGGAGGAAGCCCAGTCCACAAAAGGAGAAAACGCGCCTCCCCGACCATAGGGTCGAGATGCGGCAAGGGCAAAAGGAAAGAAGTCGACACATGAGTCGTCCCAGCTCGACTCCCTTTTGGATCGATACACCTTCCGACTGAAAGCATTCGCCGAGGCCAAGCACGACGTCGCGGCGGCAATGCGCGAATTAGCTCAAGCGAAGCTCGAAGCTACACGGGCGCGACAATATGCCACCGACTTGGAAGTCGTCTCCAGGGATACGAGATTCATGACGTCGGAGCAGCTCCACGTTCACATGAAGATGGTGGAGGAGGTGAAAGAACGTCGGGGATGGGCGTAATTTTTAGTTTTCTGTAATTTTTAATTTTTAATTAATTAGTATTTTTATTTTTTATTGTGAAGGCATGTAATTTTTCAATTTTCAAATATTAATGGAAAATTCGAATTATTATTAAGGGTAATGATATTCGGCTACACTGTGGCTGGCCACACGAGCTAAAAATGGTAATATAGGTTTTTAAAATGGAAATATACCCTAATTGGGAAGCATAAACCCTAAAGGAAAAATGTGATTATTTTCATTTTTATAGTCATCTTTCCTTTTTTTACGCGTGTGGCTGGCCACAGTGTGGCCGACTATCTTTATTCTATTATTAATTAGTGTATTTTAATTTTTTTTCCAATATGAATTAATTTAATGAAAATGGGAAATTATTTAATATTAAATATAGAGACAGCTTGGAGACCGTTGGGTTGCAGGGGTAGGTGTTTCTAAGCTCTGTCTAGTGAAAAAGTGGGTGCTGGAGTGGTCTCCAAGGGGTTTCCAACTCCTTTTTTTCCACTAGAGACAGTTTAGAGACACCTATCCGTCCAATCCAACTGTCTCTAAGCTATTTCTAACTTTAATATTAAATAATTCGATTTTCCATTAAATAAATACACATTGAAAAATAACATTCATTAAAAATTAAAATACATTACTTAATAATAATAATACACTAATTCGAATTTTCCATTAATATTTAAAAATTGGAAAATTACATGTCTTTACAATTAAAAAAAAATCACTAATTTGTTATAAACTAGAGAGAGATATAAGAGAAAGACTAGAGAGAATAGAGAAGAGTGTGAGAATTATGTGTATTCCATTTTAGGACTAAGCCTCTATTTATAGTGATACATGGAACATATTTAGGGATGTTACTTGCACGTCAAGTAACACGAATCTTGGTTATCAAGTAATACGAGTCTTGGCCATCAAGTAACTAATTACTGGGTCACCAAGTAACTATTGTTTGGGTGTCACTCACATAAATATTTACAACACTCTCCCTTGAGTGACAAATCCCTAAACAGATGTTGCCTCATTAAAACCTTACTAGTAAAATCCAGTGGGACAAAACCTAGTCGAAGGAAAAAGAGTACAACTGCTCCCCCTGATCTTGAGATCACTGTAGATCTTTGAGTCGACGCATGCCGATCTTGTGTATCAACTTTCTGAATATTGATTGGTATTGCCTTTGTGAATAAGTCCGTCAAATTGTCACTTGAGCGAATTTGTTGAACGTTGATATCACCATTCTTTTGGAGATTGTGTGTTTAGAAAAACTTGGAAGAAATGTGCTTCGTCCTATCACCTTTAATGTAACCTTCCTTGAGTTGTGTGATGCAAGCAGCATTGTCTTCATACAAAATAGTTGGGTTGACCTTTGATGATGCTAACCCGCACGACTTTTGGATAT
The DNA here is from genome assembly GCA_029490685.1 of Schizonepeta tenuifolia. NCBI lineage: Eukaryota > Viridiplantae > Streptophyta > Magnoliopsida > Lamiales > Lamiaceae > Schizonepeta > Schizonepeta tenuifolia. The sequence continues at coordinate 97,046,568 of CM055959.1, forward strand.
ATCTTGTCATATTTCTCAACCATACACACTCTCGACTTGCTTCATGGATTGCAATAATCTCATAATGATTTGAGGATGTTGCAGTCAAAGTTTGCTTCACAGACTTCCATGATATAGCAGTTCCACCACTTGTGAAAACATAGCCAGTTTGAGACTTAGCTTAATGTGGATCAGATAGATAACTTGCATCTGAATACCCTACAAGAGATTGATCGGAAGTTTCCGAATAAAATAATCCAAGATCAATGGTACCTTTTAGATATCGTAAAATGTGCTTAACATCATTCCAATGTCTCAAAGTGGGCGCGGAGCTATATCTTGCGAGAAGATTTACAGAAAAAACTATATTTGGTCTAGTGTTATTAGTCAGATAAGATAATGCTCCAATAGCGCTTAGATACGGTACTTCAGGACAAAGTATCATTTCACCATCTTCAATCGGTCGAAATGGATCTTTTTTTATATCAAGAGATCTAACGACCATTGATGCTAATGGATGAGCATTATCCATGTAAAAGCGCTTTAACACTTTTTCTGAATATGTGGATAGATGAACAAACGTTCCTCCTCGGACACGTTCAAATTGCAATCCAAGACAAAATTTTATCTTTCCCAAATCTTTCATCTCAAATTTTTTCTTTAAATATTCAGCAGTTTTATTGAGCTCTTCAGGAGTCCCAATTAAATTCAGATTATCAACATAAACTGCTATGATTATAAATCCATTTTTGGTTTTGTTTATGAAAACACATGGACATATATCATCATTCTTGTATCCTTCTTTTAAAAGATACTCATTCAGTCTATTATACCACATACGCGCAGACTGTTTCAACCCATACAACGATTTTTGCAATTTAATCAAAAACATGCTTTTAGGTTTTGACTTTAATGCTTCAGGCATTTTAAATCCTTCAGGGATTTTCATGTAATTGTCATTATCTAATGACCCATATAGATATGCAGTTACTACATCTATAAGGCACATATTAAGCCTTTGTGACACAGCCAGACTAATAAAAAATCTGAAAGTAATCGCATCAATTACTGCAGAGTATGTTTCCTCATAATCAATTCTTGGTCTTTGAGAGAAACCCTGTCCTACGAGCCTTGCTCTATATCTCTTAACGTCATTCTTCTCGTTTCTCTTTCTAACAAAGACCTATCAGGGATTTCAGATGTCGGAGTTAGGACTATAGGTCCAAATACTTTCCGATTATCACAGGAATTCAATTCCCTTTCTATAGCTCCTTTCCACATTGGCCAATCATTTCTCTGTTTACATTCAGTAACATATTGTGGTTCAAAATTCAGATCCTCATTTAAAATTTGATGAGCTATATGAAAGGCGAATATATCATCCACGATGATATTTTCTCTCTCCAGTATCTGATTAGATGATGCATAATTTATTGAGATCTTATAATTTTCAGATACTTGTAATTCTTCAGGAATTACATTACTTTGATTTGATTGATCAATCATTTTCGTCATTATTTGGTTTCCATCTTGCCCCTTTCTTTTTCTGGGCACAAAATCTTTGGAACCAAGTGGTCTACCATGTTTTTGACGAATTTTAGACTCATTTGCTGCCAAAGTTATTTGTCCTTCAGGGACATCAATTTTAGCTGGAGTATTTGTAGCATGTATGTAAAATTGTGTCACTTTTCTTGTATCTACAAAAGCATCAGGAATTTGATTTACAACTATTTGCAAATGAATGATCTTTTCACCTTCTTGTTCACATTGATTACTTCTGGAATCAAAATGTGACAAACTTTTCTCATTCCAAGATATTTTCATGTGCGTTTTCGGATGTAGATTTGTCCCCCCTAATGTTGGAAATGTCATTTCATCAAAATGACAATGTGCAAACCGTGCAGCAAATAAATCATCCATCAAAGGTTCAATATACCTTATAATCGAGGGTGAATCAAATCCAACATATATCCAACATGTGTAGTTGCCCTCCGTCGTAGTCTACGTCCTCTTCATGAAAAGCATGGGCGAGGAATTTGGAATAATCGCGTAAAATCTCTCAAGCCGTGAAATAGTGGAAAGCAGGGCTGCTCGTAATGTATATAGGATTAAAGAAAATAAAAAAAAAATTGAAAGTAGTCGTTGCCGGCTAAAAATTTTCAACCGTTAGGCACGTGCGTGCACGTGCCATTCAAATTTTTTTTTTCGATTCAGCGCGTGCGTTACACGCGTGACTCGAGCCGGTCTCGAGCCGCACCTCCTTGCAATGCACCTGTCTCAATCTGCAACGGCCTCGAGCCCCTTTAGAGACCATGGCTCGAGACCGCATTGCAGGTCGCCTAATAGATCTTGTCACGGCCAAAAATCTCTGAAATTAGTAGAAATATTTGTTAGCTTAGTGGTAGTGAGATTAATGCCCGGGTCAAAGACCACGGGTTCGAGTCCTCCGTCACGTGATATTTAAATTTTTTTTTTGTAATGTTGTTTAAAAGAAAAGGAAAAAGAAGAAAATTAATATATTTTTTTAAAAGAAATTTATATCAAAGACTAAACTAGGCCAATAGAGATTAGTTACTTAGTCAACTAAGAAAAAATAGTTATTTATTTATTTCTTCTTTTTGGAAGTAATCGTAATATATTTTTTTTCTTATTTATTGTATGGCATACGGTATGATATAAAACTTGATATGATTATTGACGAAGATTTCTTTTACCAATATCATACTAATAAATAGAAGGGATGTAGTTATTTTAAATACTAGCGTGTATTCCGTCGAAAATTGATGGAAAATTATTATTTATAAAAATTAAAAAAATTTAATATGTGATAGTAGTATAAGAAAGGTATTATTTGTTAATTATTTTAAATTTTTTAAGTAATACCATTAAAAATTCAAATCTAATTCACGCCCGTTTTCACTCTCCATTTTATAGATAAATTTTAAAGTCCTCCTTTTCTTAAAACCGACGTGGGACAAAAAATATTTACTTCTCAAAGAAATTGTCTTGTGTTAATTTTGTATGATAATTGAGGTGGTTATTTTTTATAGCACATATCTATTTATCCCACATTGATTTAATGATTTTTTTTGGAGATTGTCTATAAGAAATAAAGGTGACCATAAATATCCTTAAGTTTATGAATTTTTTCATAAAATTAAAAAAAAAGTTGCCCTTCTTGTATTGAATCGACTCCTCTATGCGTACAATTATGGGTCGGAATTGGCCCGTTGACGAATTGTTGGTCATTTTTCTGGCCAATTTTTCTACACATTCGACATTTTCCAACGGAAATGATTAATCAAACAATTCAAGACGGTGTGTTAGGATTATTCAAACATGTTTGAAATTTATATAATTGTTCTTGTTTCAAAACCCGATTAAAAAATTAGTCGTACGTGTTCCTTTTTTTAAAAATCCATATCGCAATACTCGTCGGTTGAGAATTGGCCCGTCTACTGTCACGGTTGAGGGTCGGGATCGATCCGTTGACCACGACTCTTATTTATAACCGCGTAATTTATGAAACTCATTTAGAATTTATATAGATGCAAAATTTAATAACAAAATTATTATACTATTCGTTCTCATCCTTAACAATATATTAATATTCGCTATTACAATTATAGATTATGCAAAGTTGGAAACTCAACTACAAATAATGTAAAAATTAATTCATGGATGATGATTCTAGATTTTAGAAAATACATGAAAAATGCATAAAAACAGAGTTAAGGTACCCGTCGGTTGGGAATTGGTCCGTCTACTTAACTAATTGGCTAAATAAAAATTAATTATTTTTTACAAATTAAAGAAAAATTTATTAGATTATTTCAAATTTTAATACGGCCAACCAATAAATTAGAAAAATTAATTTGGAACCATTTATTCGGCCAACTAATAAATTGGTTACATACAAAAAAATAATAATTTATCGGCCAACTAATAAATTGGTCAAATTAAATTAAATTAAACTATAAAAATATAATTATTTATTCGGCCAACTAATAAATAAATTGGTCAAATAAAAATGGTGGTGCAAAAGATGAGAAAATACACATTTTTAACGTGAAAATCTTTAGTTCTAATTAAATTCAAGAAAATTATTTTTCAATTATCCCCTGTTTATTTACTAATTTTCATCCTTTTTTAGTTCATTTTAATCCACATGCTTCACTAATAAATTCATCACTTATAAAAATTATCAGCCACAATTTGTTCGAAAATTATAAAAATTTGTTTTGAAAGTGAATTTTTTAATTTTTATTTGAATTCATGAAAATTGTTTTGAAAGTTATTAGCCGCAATTTACTTGGTAGTAATAAAAATATAAAATTTTATTTTAATAGTGAAAATCTTTAGTATCTAATTACATTTAATTCAATTTAGTATTTTTGATCTTTTTAATTCAATTTTAATCCACATGGTTCATCGTTTCTACTTCCTTATAATGAAAAATTTATATTAATAATAGAACATATGAAGAAAATATATATTGAAAATAAGTTCTTTCTTGACAACAACAACAACAACAACAACAACAACAACAACAACAACAACAACAACAACAACAACAACAACAATAATAATAATAATAATAATAATAATATCTCGAAAAATCACACATTGATTTTGATTATTGCCTACACATACAAAATCAAGAGTAATCTTCATAAATTTTTTTGTAAGCTATATTTAAATATACTTGCAGCCTATTAGTGATTTTTGCGTATAATAATACCATGGATTTCTTTGGCTAATAATTTATGAATTAAAAATCATAAAATAAAATTTAAGATAAATATTAATGCGGAATAGAATGAGCGCCACGTAAATCTAGAATTAATGGGAGGTTTGGAATCCATAATAGAGTATAAATTTGAGCTATGTCAATTGTTGAACACCATTGTCATTAAAATAAATTGCAAAATTTGGATATTATTTTGTAATATAACACAGTTATTAATCAATTTAAATTTTTCAATAAAATTAATATTACTCATTTAGCCACTGAATAATTGACCTAATTAAATTGGTGGTGCAACTCTATATTAATCCAATTAAATTTTTCAATTAAACTAAAATTATTTATTTAACCAATTAATTTAATTGGCCAAATTAAATTGACGATGCAAACTGCTAATGATGGAAAACTACATATTAAATCTAGGTATTCATAAGTTTTTCAATTGAAAGTTTCATAGAAAATTTAATGTAAAATAGAAGATTTGTAATATAATTATATAATAATAATTAAAAAAATTGAACAACTCCCTTCAAAATAAAGAAATAAACGAATTGAGAACACGTTGGTTACAAATAAGGGAATATATTTATAGAATATCTCATGATTCATATATTAAGGAAATCCATATATAATAATGATATAATAGAATATAGATATGATAAATATTAATTTTTAATTTAAGAAATTTGAGAATTTAGATAAATAAGAATGAAGAATTTTGAGGGGTGCCACATAGAATTTTTTTAGATAGAGTCGTTTTCGTTTAAATAATATATATAAATAGATTACAAAAATGGCCTAGCCTTTACCTTTTATACCCATTTATAGCACGAGAGCAAAAAAGTGGTAATCGGATTCCACATCAAATTGTCGGATTCATGCATCAATCCAAAAAAGAATAGGAAAGGTGGTAATGTTGAGGTCAAAAAGCATAATGCAAAAATACCACGTATGAATCTGACAATCTGACATGAATCCGGTCATCGCTTTTCTGCTCTCATGCCATAAATGGGCAAAGGGCTAAAGATCAGACAACTTTTGTAATTTAAAAAAAAAAATCAGCCTATAAAGTAAATAACTAGTAGGACACAATTAATTGATGTATATGCATATATCTCCTCCTACATAGTATACATAATAATAGAAATAATTATTATATATAATGGCCAACAAACAAAATATTAGAATATTATTGATATACAATAATTTTATTCGGACATACTATGTCTGGACATATGTGATTGAAATAGGAAAAAATTGTCTAAATGCCTTCAAAATTTCTTTTCTACTAAGACTCTCTTCCGAAATATCGATCTCACGCACATCCACTCCCAAATTCTACTCTCATTCACACCCAACTCGTAAACTTGTGAATTTAAATTGGGATGAAATTTTATAATTAAAATTTTAAAAGTGTATGTTTATTAATAACCAAATTATCGAAACTATGAAATTAAATTATTAGTTAAAAAAAATCCGTCAAATCTCTATTTTTACCATCGTATGTCTGGATATAGCATGTCCAACATTAATATAAACGAAATTAACTACTATAGGATGTGTACGTGGTCTACTGGTCTTGGATCTCAAAAAACAAATCAAGAATAGATCTGGAGACTTAAGGGTAGTTCTAAATATAGCCATCATTTTATTCTTTATAGCCCCAATTTAAAATTAATAATTAAATTATACTGATTTTACAATTTCACTCCATAATTCTGAAAAAATATTAATTACAAATATTGATTGTTGCGTTCATCAATTAAAAAAATAGACTTTACGCCTTTTTGGAGTTCATTGATGAATTTTTGTAGCTTCTTCTTCTAATATGTTTACAAAAAGTCAGAACTAACAAGGTTTGGACTGATGTGCAATGTGCATTAGAACTATTTCTACCAACAATAAAGAAAAATATTTTGTAGGTTTTCGGAGTGGTGAGGACTATAAAAAATTCAATAATGCCTTTTGGTCAACTTCTCAGGATTTCAATCATAACGAACAAGTGTTTTGAGGGAAAGAAATAACATGTTGCAATGATTCTACTTTGTGCTTGGAGAAAAATAGAGGTAAGAACTCAATTAATTCAAGAATTAAATCGTTTTGTAGTTGACGGAACTCATATTTTTGCACGGAAAGGCATAATATCTTGCACGACACCGTTTGCTGCGCTTATGAACATAATATAGGAACCACCCTTTTTAATTTCATTTTCTTAAAATTTATAGGTTTGGGGTTATGTTTGTTTCTCTAGGGTTATGAATTATCATTTGTTTAGGTTTAATTTTAATTAAATTTTTGGAGGCTATGAGGTAAAATAGTATAATCATATAATTTTAATTATTATTTTTTAATTGAGGGCTGTGAAAAGTAAAATGACGGTTGTATTTAGAATTACTCCATACTTAACTACAGATGTGGCATCTAATTAAATTCAATTTTCTATTGTTAATTAATGCAATCATACCAAAACCATCAGTAAAATAAAAGGAGCTCAAGCCCAATCAAAATTGGGCTGGTTCATCAAACCCAAGACAAAACCAATAAAGGCAGACTTAATCTTTTGGAATTTGAAGGTGCAGAAACACACACTTCTTACGGCTTTGTTTATTGCTTTTTATGAAAACGTCGATAAATATGCTAAAATTAAATGGTATTGTTCTTTCTTAATATATACTTTTATCTTGAAGTTCGCAAGATCTTAAACTCAAACATATAGAATATTTTTTCTTCAAAAGGTACTTATACAGAAAAGGTTTTAATTTAATTAAATCACCATCTACCCAAATTTATCTCTTCTACGACGTCCAAATGAAATAGGAATGCTCGAAGGCAAGACTATATATTGTTCGGTTAAGAAAGAAATTGCATAGATTTGTATTGAATAAGTTTTTTCTCTTTCTAATTCTAAAAATTAAAAATCAAAATATGAATAGGAACTAATCACATAGAACTGTATAATTTGCATGATTATCTTTCTAAAGTGGGCAAAATGAAAGAGGCTCGTCCACCTCCCCTATAAAATTCAAATTAAGATTAAGAAGATTAGTGGAGATTAAAATATCATTAACGGACAAAAAAAGGATCTTGCAATTTGAGTGGTAAATAAGTGTTGTCTCCTTCGTGAAAACCGTTTATGCGGGCTCAATTCAGATTTCTTACTCTCAAATTGTGTCTAATTTTCTACTCATTTCATTGGTTGAGTGATATGTGACATTGATTATAATTTATTCCACTATTTTTGGTTGAACGATATGTGACATTGATTATAGTTTATTCCACCCAAATAGTGTATATAATTATTTTAAATATCAAAATGTCAAAAATCCGACGAATGAAGTAGAAGATGAAACACCATAAAGAATAGAAGATTCAAGTTAGAAATTGGAACTGCCTGCTCCAAAAATTATTTTCGAATTGTTTATGCAAATATATATATATATATATATATATATATATATATATATATATATTATATTGTCATGTGTATTTCATGAACTTTTATAATTGTATACAACGTTCATAAATCAATACTTATTATTATTTTCTCCAAATTAACTAATTAATATTATATTAAGGGTACACATTATAATGAATACTAGAATATTTGAATATTCACTGATTATAGTATGATACATATGATAAACACAGAAGTCTAGTTTTTTAACTATCAATCGTTATTCCTTAACTTGCATGTATATAAACACAATAAAATCAATTAGTTTTTACATTTAATCGAATTCATATACGTACATTGCATTTTTTAAATTGCCTTATAGCTTTTTCGTCATAAACTTTCACAATTAGTTTGTAAATCTTATATTATGTACATACAAATAAATAAATAAAAATTGAGTTTTGTTACGGTAAATAAAAACGAACCATTTTGATGTTTGATCGTTGAGGAGACATGCTCTCGCAACACCCCCTCCTTCTGAATATTTTAGTGTTATTTAAACTACTGTGTAGCCCATCGAAAATCGACGGAAATTTATTATTTAATAAAATTAATAAAATCTAATATATGATAATATAAGAAAGGTATTGTTTGTTAATATTTTTTATTTATTTTAGTAATACCCATTAAAAATTCAAATCTAATTCACACCTATTATTTTTTTTATAGTTTTCAGAGCCCTCTTTCTTGTCAAAACTGTTGTGAGACAAAAACTATTTACTTCTCAAAGAGATTGTCTTGTGTTGATTTTGTATGAAAATTTAGGTGATTCTATTTTATAGATATCTTTTAGTCTCCATAAATTATAACAAAAAAAAAAAATTGTCCAATACTGAGTCGGTCCCTCAATGCGCATAATTTTGAGTCGGAATTGGGTCGTGGAAAATTGTTAGTAAATTTACTGCTAATTTTCCTACACATTCAATGTTTTCCAACGGAGATGATTAACCAAATAATTTGAGACGGTATATAGGATTATTCAAACTTGTTTGAAATTTATATACCCGTACTTGTATCAAATTCGATTAAAAAATAAGTCATATGTGTTTCTTTCTTAAAAAAATCGTATAGCAATACTCGTCAGTTGAGAATTAGCCCGTCTACCACCACGGTTCCGATCTTTGCTTTATAAGTGCGTAATTGATTAAACTCATTTAGAATTTATATAGACACAAAATTTATTAAAAAAATGATTATATTATTCGTTCTCGTCCTTAACCGTACAGTAATATTTTTTAATTACAATTATAGATTATGCAAAATTGGGAACCCGACAATTCTAAATTATAGAAATTACATGAAAAGATGCATGAATGAAAAAAATTTCTGAGTTCAGGTTCCCTTCGATTGAGAATTGGTCCGTCTACAATCACGTTTCTGGGTCAGAATCGGTCCGCTGACCACGCTTTTGATTTATAAGTACGTAATTTATGAAAATCGTTTAGAATTTATATAGACCCAAAATTTAACAACAAAAAAAAAAAAAAAGTCGTCGGTTGGGAATTGGCTCATCTACAACAACGTTAAGGATTGGAATTAGCCCGCTTACCACGATTTTGATTTATAAGTGCGTAATTTATGAAAACCGTTTAGAATTTGTATAGACCCAAAATAAAACTAAAAAATGATTGTAGTATTCATTCGTAAAAATTAATACATTGATGACGATTCTAGATTTTAGAAAAAACTTGAAAAAAATGCATAAAATGAAAATTTTAAAATAAATAAGAATAAAGAATGAAGAGATACCACGTGGTATCTCGAGTTGAGGTACCCGTCTGTTAAGAATTGACTCGTCTACCTAATTAATTGACCGAATTTTTAAATATTTTTTTTATCAAATTCAGAATGTAGATATGCCACGTGGTATCCCAAGTTGAGGTACCCGTCGGTTGGAAATTAGCCCGTCTAACTAATTAATTTGACCGAATTAAAATTAATTTATTTTTATCAAATTAAATAAAAAATATTAAATTATTTCAAATTTTAATTCAAACAACCAATAAAATTAGCCAAATTATTTATTCGGCCATCTAATAAATTGGTTCCCTTAAAAAATAAATATTTACTCGGCCAACTAAAAAATTGGCCAAATTAAATTAAATTAATTGAACTATAAAAATATAGTTATTTATTTGGCCAGTAATAAATAAATTTGCCAAATAAAACTGGTGGTGCAAAAGATTAATGATTCTAGGTATTTATAGGCTTTTCAATAGCGAAGTTTCATTGAAAAATCGATGTGGGACACAAGATTTTAATAAATATTTAAAATTTATTATTTTATATTTAAAAATAAAAAAAATTGAGAATTTAGATAAATTGGAATGATGAATTAATAGAGGTGTCACGTAGGATTTTATGAAATTTTTTTTGAATTCATATAGACACAAACATTTAGTTATTTCACATGTCTTATACTTTTAAATCACAATATATATTAAAGGAAAACAGAATACATGAATAATTTAATTCCTTTTAACCTAGTAATCTCCACAAGGCATCAATCAAGCATAAAACAACATCTTAACTAATCCTATATATTTTATCGATTACTACTTATACTTGATTAAAATATGTATGAATATAAAAAATATAACTATATATAGAATATATTAAAATATGATAGATATTAATTTTAAAATTTTAATTTTGTTAAGATTTTGTTTCCATGTCATATATAATATAGAATATAAATATGATAAATATTGATTTTATATTGATATTTATTTTAAAGATTTGATCTTGTTAAGATTTTATTTCCATGTCATATATATTATAGAATATAAATATGATAAATATTGATTTTATATTGATATTTATTTTAAAGATTTGATCTTGTTAAGATTTTATTTCCATGTCATATATAATATAGAATATAAATATGATAAATATTAATTTTATATTCAGAAAATTTGAGAATTTAGATAAATAGGAATGAAGGATTATAAGGGGTCCCACATAAGATTTTTTTTTACGTAGAGTCATTTTCGTTTATATAATAACTAGCGTATAACCCGTCGAAAATCCACGGAAAATTATAAAAATTAATAAAATTATTAAATAGTATTAATATGTGATAGATTAAAATAAATATTATTTGTTAATTATTTTAATGTTAAATTCCGAAACAACCATCAACTATAACCCCAAAAGAACTAGATTCCGCAAACAACACAGAGGAAGAATGAAGGGAATTTCTTATCGAGGTAATCGTATTTGTTTCGGTAAATATGCTTTTCAGGCACTTGAACCCGCTTGGATCACATCGAGACAAATCGAAGCAGGTCGCCGGGCAATGATATGAAATGCACGCCGTGGTGGAAAATTATGGATCCGTCTCTTTCCAGACAAACCGGTTACAGTGCTGAAACACGTATGGGTTCGGGGAAAGGATCCCCTGAATATTGGGTAGCTGTTGTTAAACCGGGGCGAATACTATATGAAATGGGCGGAGTAACCGAAAATATAGCTAAAAGGGCTATTTTAATAGCAGCATCCAAAATGCCTATACGAACTCAATTTATTATTTCGGGATGAAATAAAGAATATATAGTTTTATCTATACGATGATCTAATATGTATGGGAAGACTCTTGAGCTATTCTTTTCCGTACATCTCTGGTAAGAGAAAACAAAGGGAAGACAAAACTGGATCTTCTTTTATAAATATAAGTAGCGTATATTTTAGATGGATTTAGATCGACTCTTGAGACCTATAAATAGAGAAATATTAGTTGTTTACCAAGCATTATAAATGATTCCTCCTATACAATGCTATCGATCGAGTTCCTCGTGCCGGAAACGAACTGAGAGTGGGATTCACTGAAAGAGATACCGAGAGTTTCTTACCCGCACCGGGGACAAGCCGGTTGTTCATGAGATAGTAACGATGATTGGAATCCGGTATAAGGGAAGAATTGGATTGCAAGTCCTTAGTCAGGAAGTCTCAACTCTTTCTTCGATTAACAATCAGGGAATAAATCCCTTAAAGCGGGAACAAATACATTGATTAGTTGGTTTAGGTCTGAATTGGAGAGATCATTTACAGTTCTTAAATCTCTAAACAATTAGAAGACAAATAGGATGAGAAATATAGTCAGAGTTAATCAATGGACTAAACTACTTCTCTAAGGCAACGGTTTCTCTTGCCTAGGTTTATTTTGCTGTTCCTTTGGCTCTAACTTACTGGATTATTGGGTGAAGGAAATAAATCAATTAGATGGATCGAGAAATACTCCTATGGGTTTTACTTGGTTCTCTTTGTATCCGTCTTTCTGGTTGGCTAGTCAACGGCTGGTTGATTCCCTTTAAAGAAAGAACTAATAGCAGTAAGAGCGCTACGAGGAATCCACGCCGATGGGATGAAAGGAAGTAGTACCGATTGGTCGATCAAAGGAACTCCGAGCTGCCAAACTCAAGGCTCAGTTTCCAAGACTCATTCCTAATCCGAAAGAGGAGCTACTTTTCAGGAGAGATGTACAAAAGACTAGCTCAGAGGAACGCCCCAAAACAAACACCCATTTAAGGCATCTTTCCCTGAGTCAACGTACAAACACAAGCAAGGGTTGGCAAAGTCCTGTTTTAGCGCGTTCTAGAGGCATCGATTTTTTACACCTAAGTAGGAATTCTGGGCTAAGCTGCCATCCAAGACTCCGAGGAAAGACATTTGAGACTTTACTTAAGATTTCACAAGGCAAAGGAAAGGGCAACCTGAACTCTTAACTCATAAGAAAGGAATACGTACGAACCCTTTCTAATTCTGGTGGGAAAAGAACAAGGAGATACCGAACTCAGAGCTAGACTTGTTACCTCGAAACAGATGGCCAAAAGAAAGCGATTTAAGGCCCTTTCAACGAGAGTTTTATCCCACTTTTCGGCATCAACCGGCATCGTATAGAAATAGAAAGTAAACAGACTATTTACGAAGAAAAATCAGACTTTTCACGAAGCCTTTCGAGATAAATATCAAGGGCTACCAAAGTCACGAATCGAACAAAGGAAGTTCACTGGGTAAATATATCGTTTTCGTTTAGCCCGTTAATTCCGTTATACAATCTACTAAATTCGCTTATAATTTATTTCCCTTGAACACATCTCAAATTCAATTAAAAAGTAATTTTACCACATGTTTACGTCTCAAACCCATATAGTTATATTTGTTAAAAACTATAACTAATATATTCTCATTACTTTCGACAATTGTTAAAGCTCTATTCTTCTACAAAACTGATGTGGGCAAAAATATATTTCTCTCTCAAAGGAAAACGACTCTTAAGCTGAATTTTTTAGCTTTTTATTAAGAAAAAGAGGCAAGAGAAGGAGCGGGTAGTGAGAGAGAGAGAGAGAGAGAAGAGATATAAGATAGCGAATAATACTATAGATGTTAAGATTGTCTATAAGATGAAAGTAACCCTAAATACCCCACATTATGAATTCAACACAAGATTAAGATAAAAAAAAAATAAGTTAAACCACCGCTTCACAATCATCCTGTCTACCCCGACGGTTCCGACCTGGAACTGGCCTATTGACTACAATACTGATTTTAAATTATATAAATAATCATCTTTCAAATATATTCACAAAAAAATTAATGATGACATTTATTTTCTTTTTACCTGAAATTAATATTTAATTATATACATAACTATATTCCAAAAATATTCACACAATATTTAATAAATAAAAATTTAATTATAAATTATAGTATTATATAAATAATCATCTTCCAAATATATTCATAGAAAAATAAAGGGTTAATTGCCTGTAAATTATGCAACTTTTCCCAAATTCCGGTTTAGCAACCGTAAGGTCGATTTTGGCGAATTAATTCCTGAACTCTCGATTTGATTCAATGTGCTACCGAAATAGGTTTCCGGCGACGTCGATGATGATATGGAGGCCGGAAAAGCCAGCATGGACACGCCGACAGTTTAAAAATCACGACCAATTAAAAATAAAAATAAAAATAAATTTGATTCAGAATTTTTCATTTTTTTTAATTCTGCTTCGCCGCTGCCGGCTTCCTGTCGCCCAACGATCGCCGGAGAAGCCATGCCGCACGCCCGTGATGCACAGCGCCACCCTGAACAGCCATCTCCTACGCGAGTCGCCAGAATCACGACCGCAAGACACCGCTACGCGCCACTACAGCGCCCGCCCGGCACCACCGCACGCGCGCCACGGCACGCTGCTGCTTGGAATCTGCAGATCCGGCGACAGCGCCTCTGCTCCGGGATTTGGCCGCTGCTGCTGTATACGAAGCCGGAGAGACGAGGAAGAAGGAGCAGCTGCTGCTGCTGCTTGAACAACCCGCAACCGCGGCAGATCTGGACCTCCCGCCGTGCGCCGCCGCGATCTGCAATCTGCCGCCGACTCCACTGCAATTGAGGAGTTCACCACCACCATAAATCCCGAGGTCTAAAGCCTCGGGAAGTCGGATTCCGGTCCCCAAACTCCCAAACAGCATAAACCGACCAGCCACAGCCGCGCTACCTCACGTCACGGCCCTCCGCCTCAGTCCAGCGCCGCCGTTCATCTCAGCCCAGCACCGCCGTCCACGCGTCACCTCAGCTCGCTGCCGCCAGCTGCACTCCACCACTGTCCATCTCCGCCCCAAATGACTTCGAGACGTGCGTCGATTCCTTGGAGAGGTTAGAGAGAGATTGTGCCGCCGGCGGAGTTGGTGGCCGTGGCCTCGGCGGTGGATTGGAGTGCCTCAACAACCTTTATTTGGAAAGATGATGATGATGTGAATTTTTTAATTTTTTTATTTTATTTTTACTTTTTACTTTATTTGGCCACATGGATGCTACGTAAGCGCCAACCTAGTCAATTTTGCCATGATGGAAAAATCCCAATTTAACATTGTCGGAGGGTTATTTCGGTAGCACATTGAATCAAATTGAGAGTTCAGGAATTAATTCGTCAAAATCGACCTTACGGTTGCTAAACCGGAATTTGGAAAAAGTTGCGTAATTTACAGGCAATTAACCCAAAAATAAATGATGATATTTGTTTTCTTTTTTACCAGCTTCGAGAATAACTTTTTTAACTGAGAATAGAACTTCAAGAATTGTTTCACTATGTACTTGGTAGTTTTTCCTTTTTACAAAATTTTATGTGGAATGATTGTGATTTATAAAATTATTTAGTCAATGATATAAGATAAAAGTTGACCATGAATATCCTTAATTTTATGAGTTCAAAATTATATATATGAAAAAAAAAGTTGTCCCGCAAGTACTGAATTGGCCCATCTACGCGCACGATTCTTGATTCTTGGTCGGAATTGACTCGTTGATAAATCGTTAGTAATTTTTCTACCAATTTTCCTACATATTCTACGTTTTCCAATGGAGACGATTAATAAAACAATTTGAGATGATGTGTTTAGGATTATTCAAACTTGTTTGAAATTTATATATTTGTACTTGTTTAAAATCCGATAAAAAAATTAGTCATTTGTGTTCCTTTCTGAAAAAAATCCGTATATTAGTCTACTGCCACAATTCTGCATCGGAATTGGCTCGTTGACCACGACCGTGATTTATAAGTGCGTAATTTATAAAATTTATTTAGAATTTATATAGATCCAAAAATTTAATAAAAATAATGATTGTACTATTCGTTAATCGTCCTTAATCATATAGTAATATTCGTTAATTAAAATTATGAATTATGCAGAGTTGGAAACCCAACTACAAATAACGTAAAAATTATTTTATGGATGACGATTATAAATTATAGAAAATACATGGGAAAAAAAGCAAAAAATGAAAAAATTTTCGAGTGTCGATTAGGAATTGGCTCGTCTACCGCCACGGTTCCAGGTCAGAATTGACCCGTTGACCACGATTTTGATTTATAAATGCACAATTTATGACGATTCTAGATTTTAGAAAATACATGAAAAAAATGAAAATTTTAAAATTAATAAGAATAAAGAATGAAAATGTGTCACGTGGGATCCCGAGTTGAGGTACCCGTCAGTTGGGAATTGGCCCGTCTACCTAATTAATTGACAAATTAGAAATTACTTATTTTTTTTATCAAATTAAATAAAAAAAATATTAGACATTTTCAAATTTAATTCGGTCAACCAATAAATTATCCAAACTATTTTGAAACCATTTATTCTGTCAACTAATAAATTGGTTCCCTAATAAAAATAATTATTTATTCGGCCAATTAATAAATTGACCAAAATAAAATAATTTAAACTATAAAAATATAGCAGTTATTTATTCGGCCGATTAATAAATAAATTGGACAAATAAAACTCCTACAAAAAATAATTATCTATTAGGCCAATTAACAAATTGACCAAATTAAATTAAATTAAATTATAAAATATAGTTATTTATTCGGCCGATTAATAAATAAATTGGCCAAATAAAATTGGTGGAGCAAAAGATGAGAAAATACATATTGATTCTATGTATTTATAGGTTTTTCATTAGATGAAGTTTCATTGAGAAACCGATGTGGGACATAAGATTTTAGTATAGATATTTAAAATATATTATTTTACATTTAAAAATTCAAAATTTTGAGAATTTAGATAAATATGAATGGAGAATTAAAGAAGTGTGCCACGTAGAATTTTTTCAAAGCAAGAATCGTTTTCCTTTTAGTAATATAATGATAACACAACTAGCTATGTCTATATCATATTATATTATATAGGAGTGTATATATATATATATATATATATATATATATATAGGGAGTGATTCACATGCAAAGAGATCTTAAAGTGAGAATTAGGAATTAATTTCAACCATTGATTATATCTATATGGAGGGTCAAGATTTGGTCTGGTTAAAACGGGTCAAACCCGGGTCAACCCGTTGACTTTTTTTTTTTTTTAAACGTTCAACTTACATGCACCACTTCACATATTCGGATGCACCATTTCACATATTCGGATGCACCACTAAGTGCATTAAGATACACAAGATTTTAAGTTTTTTTTATTTCATTTTTTTTTTCGTTTTTTTTTAACGTTCAACTTACATGCACCACTTCACATATTCGGATGCACCATTTCACATATTCGAATGCATCACTAAGTGCATTGAGATGCACAAGATTTTAAGTTTTTTTATTTCACTTTTTTTCGTCTTTTTTTTTTTCTTTCTTATAGTCAGGTCATATGCACCACATCATGTATTCATATGCACCACACTATATAATGAGATGCACCACTAAGTACATTAAGATGCACTAGTTTTGTTTTCGTTTTTTTTTATTTTCATAAAACGTTGTGCATCTAGTTACACTATGTGGTGCATCTAGTTACACTGTGTGGTGCATTTGGTTATACATTGTGGTGCATCCGATTTTTTTTTTCAGTTTTTTTTTTTTAATTTTTTTACAGATTTTACAAATCTGGTGCATCTAAATGCACTCAGTGGTGCATCCGAGTATGTGAAGTGGTGCATCAGAATATGTGAAGTGGTGCATCTTGGGTGATCCCTTAAAAAAACTGAAAAAAAAAAAACTGAAAATCTTGTACATCTAAATGCACTTAATGAAGTTAGTGGTGCATCTAGTTATATAGAGTGGTGCATCCGAATATGTGAAGTTGTGCATCTTGGGTAACCGTTTATATAAATAAATAAAAAATCGAAAAAAAAGTCAACGGGTTGACCCGGGTTGACCCGAGTTGACCGGGTTGATCCGCTTTGACTAGGACAAATCTTGACCCTCCATCACCCATAGATCTATGGTGGAGATTTATTCTCATTTCTTAGGATAATATTTATTCTCATATGATCCTTTTCCTATATATATATATATATGTTGTAAATATATCTTCTAGATATATCTTATGTATGTTGACCTCCCCTAAAACCCTAGCTTCCTACTTGTATAAATAGAGGCCTTTGGCCCTCATATTGGACTCACTCGAATCATATTCTCTTCTATATTCTCTCGTTTCTCTGTAGTTTATAACACGTTATCAGCACGATAGTTCTAGTCTCTCACCCCTCGAAGGTAGTTCTCCTTTATGTGCCGATTTTTTTTCGGTGAATGAACGAGATGTTGTTAATTCAATAACTTCAATCTCTGATTTCACGCATCATTCATTATTGTCTTTATGTGAAATCTTTGAACATATTGCTCTGTTATAATCATGAAACAATCGTATGACCCTTAAAATACATATTCTATTGTTCCAACCTGATTTGCACGGATTGTGATGTATGTATATGATTTTTATATGATGAATCTGTATGTTCGGATAATTCGTTAATTAATTACTAATAGTCATATGCTCATACCAATTAAATATATTTTCTTTTTCGTATGCATTCCATGATAGATTTAAGTAATATAATATCATCTTTGATTGTCCTTATTTGATTTCACAATTTTCGATGATTGTATATGACTCTGAACTTTGTTAATTTATTCGATATGAACCGAAATACAATACTGTTTATATGCATTAAATTAATTATATAATATTGTCAAACTGTTTGATTCATTATAATATAATATTTGTTGGATTCATTTCTATTATAATATGTACGTATTGAATTTGGCGTAATAACATCATGTAAATATGTGCGCATAAATCGTATGCTTTTTATTTATTTATTTATATGAATTATATATATAGAATCTCTTCATGTTTCATGGTTGAATAACATACATGTTCGAATTACTTGGATATTACATGTGTTATTTACTTTTCTTATTTGTTTTGATAATTGATACATGATCTTGAAACATAATTGATGTTATTCGAGTAGCACAAGTAGTATTCCTGAAGAATATTACATTAAAGATTTAAATTGATGCCATTCGTATAGCACGCGTTATGCTCTAAGAGCAAATCAAACTTTCAGATAACATATCCATATTTTTTTTGTGCAGAATTGCACGATGGCAAATATAGCCAAACTCGAGTTCATCGCCCTTGACATCTCGGACAAGAATTACATGTCATGGACTCTTGATGCTGATGTTCACCTAATCTTAAGGGGTCTAGGAGATACTATAAAAGAAGGAAATAAAGCATCCGAACAGGATCGCGCTAAGGCACTAATATTCCTTCGTCATCACCTTCATGATGACCTTAAGACAGAGTATCTGACTGTCAAAGATCCACAAGAATTGTGGACAAACCTCAAAGAAAGATTTGATCATCAAAAGACTGTCGTCCTTCCTAAAGCTCGTTACGAGTGGATGCATCTTAGACTGCAAGACTTTAAGTCTGTGAGTGCTTATAATTCTGAATTATTTAGAAGTATTTCTAAACTAAAACTTTGTGGAGAGACAATCACTGATGCTGATATGCTTGAGAAAACTTTCTCCACTTTTCATGCTTCTAATGTGCTATTACAGCAACAATATAGGGAGTGTGGTTTCAAAAAGTATTCTGAACTAATATCTTGTTTGTTGGTTACCGAGCAAAATAATGAATTGCTCTTGAAAAACCACGAACTACGCCCCACTGGTTCCGCTGCATTGCTTGAAGCCAATGCAACTTTCAACCATGACAATGGACGTGGTCGTGGGAACCAACGTGGACGTAGACGTGGGCGTGGACGTGGACGTGGACGTGGACGTGAATATGGTCGCGGTCGTAGACGCGGTAAACCACATGATGCAACCTCTAGCAACAAAAGGCATAAAGCATCCAGCGAGCACAATTCACCCAAGAAGGAAATTGAATGCCAAAGATGTGGCATGATGGGACATTGGGCACGTACTTGCCGAACTGCAAAATACCTTGCGGATCTATATCAAGATTCAATCAAAGGAAAAGGCAAGAAAGAGTCCAACAACGTCGACTTTGATGGTCCACTTGATACTACTCACTTGGATGTCTCTGACTTCTTTGATGACCCAAAAGGAGATAATATGGATCAGTTGATCGGTGGTGGTGTGCTTGAAGAAAATAATATGGACACTGTTTAGTCCTTTATTTTTCATTTCTAGTTGATAAGAAAAACATTGCTTGATTCAGTTATTTACTTTCACTTCGTTGTTTTTATATTAGAAACATTTGCTTATTTTATTTGCTTAATCAATAATATTGATGTTTGTTTTAAAATATCTCAGAAAATCAAATGGAAACTTGTGATATTTGTCTTGTTGATAGTGCCACTACACACACCATTCTTCAAAAGAAGAAATATTTCCTTAAGTTGACATTAGCTGAGGATAATGTTAACACAATATCAGGTGCATCAAACATCATTGAAGGCTCCGGAAGAGCTTGTATCATTTTACCAAATGATACTAAATTAGATATTGAAAATGCCCTGTACTCTAGTAAGTCTAAAAGAAACTTACTAAGTTTCAAGGATATCCGCAATAATGGATACCACATCGAGACAATTGCGGAAGGTAGCAATGAATATCTTTGCATAAATTCTTTTGTTTCAGGCTATAAGCTGACAAAAGAAAAATTAGCAACACTACCTTCTGGAATGTATTACACATTCATAAAAGCAATTGAGACAAACCATGTCATGAACATTAAGTTTAATGACACAAAAAGCTTTAAGCTTTGGCATGATAGTTTTGGACATCCTGGAGCAACTATGATGCGCCGAATAATCAATAATTCATATGGGCACAACATAAAGAATCAAAAGATTCTTTCTGCAAATGAATTCTCACGTGATGCATGTGCGCAAGGCAAGCTAGTCATCAGACCTTCATATACGAAGGTTAATACAGAATCTCCATCTTTCTTAGAAAGAATTCAAGGATATATTTGTGGACCTATACATCTACCATGTGGACAGTTTCGATACTTTATGGTATTGATTGATGCTTCTTCTAGATGGTCACATGTATGCTTTCTTTCTACTAGAAATGCAACATTTGCTAGACTACTTGCTCAAATCATAAAATTAAGAGCTCAATTTCCAGACAATTCAATTAAAAGAATTCGTCTTGATAATGCTAGTGAATTTACATCTCAAGCATTTGACAATTATTGTATGGCTATCGGAATTGAGATTGAACATTCAGTTGCTCATGTCCATACTCAAAATGGTTTGGCTGAGTCATTATTAAACGACTTCAACTTATTGCTAGACCATTGCTTATGAAATCGAAACTGCCAACTACTGCTTGGGGTCATGTCATATTACATGCTGCAACATTAGTTCGAATAAGACCATCAGCAAATCATGAATACTGCCCAATGCAAATAATTTTTGGCTGAGAACCTGATGTTTCTCATTTGCGAACTTTTGGTTTCAAGTCCCAATTGCACCCCTACAACGAACAAAAATGGGTCCCCAACGAAGGCTTGGGATATATGTTGGATTTGATTCACCCTCGATTATAAGGTATATTGAACCTTTAATAGGTGACTTATTTACTGCACGTTTTGCAGATTGTCATTTTGATGAAATGACATTTCCAACATTAGGTGGAACAAATCTACATCCAGAAAAGCACAAGGAAATCTCTTGGTACGAGAAAAACTTGTTACATTTTGATTTTAGAACAAATCAATGTGAACAAGAAGTTGAAAAGATCATTCATTTGCAAAAGATTGCAAATCAAATTCCTGATGCTTTTGTAGATACAAGAAAAGTGACACAATCTCACATACATGCTGCAAATACTCCAGCTAAAATTGATGTCCCTGAAGGACAAATAGCTTTGGCAGCAAATGAGTCCAAAATTCGTCAAAAACGTGGTCGACCAGTTGGTTCCAAAGATTCTATGCCTAGAAAAGAAAGGGGCAAGATGGAAACCAAATTATGACGAAAATGACTAATCAATCAAATGAAAATGATGTAATTCCTAAAGAATTACAAGTATCTGAAAATCATGAGATCTCAATAAATTATTTATATTCTAATCAGATGAAGAAAGCCAGGACCGAGGGATCCAGTTATCCTACTAATATAGTAATCCGCGGGGGATCTTAACAGCCAAAGCCGGGGCATCCGATCTCTTCCCAGCTAGATCTTAACACCCGGGTCCTATTGAATCTTCTCCGCCTAATCTTAGAATACCAAGCTTTAAATCCTTTACTGCCTTAAATCTTTCTCTTCCATAGATCCCAACATCGAGGCTAGGAATCTCTAACAAAGCCTCGGATCCCGGACGAATGCCTTAACTCTTCTATATAGCCCAATAATAAATGGGGGGGATCAAGCTATTCTTAACTGGCTCCCTAGGGCTCATCTAAGAGGAATCATAACCCGGATACAATAGCTCATTCTCTACTACTAGTTTAGATAGAGAGAGAAAATATCAATGTGGATGAAAAATTTGCCTTTCATATAGCTCTTCAAATTTTAAATGAGGATCCTGAACCAAAATCTGTTGTAGAATGCAAACAGAGAACTGATTGGCCAAAATGGATGAAGCTATAGAAAGGGAATTGAATTCCTGTGATAACCGGAAAGTATTTGGACCTATAGTCCGAACTCCGAAATTTGAAATCCCTGTAGGATACAGATGGATCTTTGTTAGAAAGAGAAACGGAAAAAATGAAGTTACGAGATATAGAGCAAGACTCGTAGCACAAGGCTTCTCCCAAAGACCAGGAATTGATTATGAGGAAACATACTCTCCAGTAATGGACGCCATTACTTTCAGATTTTTGATTAGTCTGGCTGTATCACAAAGGCTTGATATGCACCTTATGGATGTAGTGATTGCATACCTATATGGGTCATTAGATAATGACATATATATGAAAATCCTTGAAGGATTTAAAATGCCTCAAGCATTGCAGTCAAAATCCAAAAGCATGTATTCAATTAAACTGCAAAAATCGTTGTGTGGGTTGAAACAGTCTGGTCGTATGTGGTATAATAGACTGAGCGAGTATCTTTTGAAAGAAGGATACAAGAATGATGATATTTGCCCTTGTGTTTTCATTACGAAAACCAAAAGTGGATTTGCAATGATAGCAGTTTATATTGATGATTTAAATTTAATTGGGACTCCTGAAGAGCTCAATAAAACTGCTGAATATTTGAAGAAAGAATTTGAGATGAAAGATTTGGGAAAGACAAAGTTTTGTCTTGGTTTGCAAATAGAACGTATCCATGGAGGAACGTTTATTCATCAATCCACATATACAGAAAAAGTGTTAAAACGCTTTTACATGGATAATGCACATCCATTAGCATCACCAATGGTCGTTAGATCTCTTGATACTAAGAAAGATCCATTTCGACCTATTGAAAATGGAGAAACGATACTTGGTCCTGAAGTACCATATCTAAGTGCAATTGGAGCTTTGACTTATCTGGCTAATAATACTAGACCGGATATAGCTTTTCCTGTCAATCTTCTCGCAAAATTTTGTTGTGCACCCACTTTGAGACATTGGAATGGTGTTAAACACATTCTACGTTATCTAAAGGGTACCACTGACCTTGGATTATATTATCCCAAAGGTTCTGATAATACTCTAGTAGGATATTCGGATGCAGGATTTTTATCCGATCCACACCAAGTCAAGTCACAAACTGGCTACGTTTTCACATGTGGTGGAACTGCTATATCATGGAAATCTGTGAAGCAAACCTTGACAGCAACATCCTCAAATCATTCTGAAATCATTACAATCCACGAGGCAAGTCGAGAGTGTGCATGGTTGAGAAATGTGACAAGTCATATTCAAGAGTCATGCGGGTTAGCGTCATCAAAGGCCAAACCGATTGTTTTGTATGAAGATAATGCTGCTTGACTCTTGAATATGACTTGTCACATTTCTCAACCATGCATACTCTCGACTTGCCTCGTGGATTGTAATGATTTCAGAATGATTTGAGGATGTTGCTGTCAAGGTTTGCTTCACAGATTTCCATGATTTTACAAATCTGGTGCATCTAAATGCACTTAGTGGTGCATCCGAGTATGTGAAGTGGTGCATCTTGGGTGATCCCTTAAAAAAAATTGAAAAAAAAAACTGAAAATCTTGTACATCTAAATGCACTTAGTGAAGTTAGTGGTGCATCTAATTATATAGAGTGGTGCATCCGAATATGTGAAGTTGTGCATCTTGGGTAACCGTTTATATAAATAAATAAATAATCGAAAAAAAAGGTCAACGGGTTGACCCGAGTTGACCGGGTTGACCCCGGTTTGACCCGCTTTGACTAGGACAAATCTTGACCCTCCATCACCCATAGATCTATGGTGGAGATTTATTCTCATTTCTTAGGATAATATTTATTCTCATATGATCCTTTTCCTATATATATATATATATATAATTATAATAATTTATAAATTAGTGCAAGTTTATGTTGGTGCTTGTGGAATTGTGGTTTCTTTTTTTCGAATCTCTCTTGAGCGGCGACAAGCGAATAATTAAGTTTAGTTACAGCGGCCTGCAAAGATTTGATCATTAATAATATATATTTAGCTTAAATATTTAAAAATAATTTGCATATCTAATTTAAATTAATGCATTATATATACGTATCACACAATGAGAAAAAAGTTTAGTTTCATTTTTTCTAGCAAATATCCATGGATTTTGGGATCGAACAATTATTATATTCTGGATATTATCTTTGATTGCACTTTATTTCTTTTTGTTATATATTGATTGCCATGCATATATTATATACTTCTAATAAGTCTAATACAACTTAATAAAAGATCCACAGCTAAAAAATTAGAAATTGGAAAAATCTTGTGTCATAATACCTGAACCTGACACGATGACACATGTCAAAATTCAGATTCAAATACGAGTAAATATTAATATAATTATAAATGTATTAAAAGATATAGATTCTTATTTAAAAGTACCGCGAATCTTGACATGTCATAAAAATGCACAATTTAGCTCTATAAATGCACGATTTAGCACAATATATAATTAGCGAGAATTAAGTTTTTGGTTCGATTTTCACTAAAGTGTGAATTTTTCTTCTCATTTTATGTGATGATCATGAGTAATTAAGCTACAGTTTGTACTAATATGATCATTGTCATAAGTTACATAAAATTTATATAATTAATATTATCGAATTATGATTTTAATCGTATCTCGTTTCCAAAAGTGATAGTAAAACAAATGAGTAACTAATTTGGGAATCTAGAATATGTGTGGTCGGCGTTACTAATACAGATAATACTGTCGTAGCTATAAAGAACGCAATTTTTTAGTGTAAGATATGATGGTAAAGTAAACTATAAATTAATACACAATAAACATTAGCCACGATTCGACCTATAGATTTGCTTATTATTATTATTATTATTATTATTATTATTATTATTATTATTATTATTATTATTATTATTATTATTATTATTTACTTATATATTGTTTTAAGAAAAGAAGATTCGACCTATAGATAAGAAGAGCCATCTATGCATATACATATATGCATGAATACTTAGGTAGTAATCCTAGTCAAATGAAAAACAACATAGACACGCACAAAATTAATTTGATAATACATATTGTAGTAGTAATAGGACTTTGCACTAATTTGAAATAAATTGGTCTAATAATTAGTTCTTCATT
Source organism: Schizonepeta tenuifolia (assembly GCA_029490685.1). Lineage (NCBI taxonomy): Eukaryota > Viridiplantae > Streptophyta > Magnoliopsida > Lamiales > Lamiaceae > Schizonepeta > Schizonepeta tenuifolia. The sequence goes on from CM055959.1 coordinate 97,072,238, forward strand.
TTTTAAAGGTAGAGTACATAAATTAAAATGGCAGCAACCACCTAGTCTCTCTATGTACAAGCCCCACAATAAACTCTAAAATTAGAACCAAATATCATTCTAAAATAGCATAGTATATGAACGAAATTAAAGAAATATTGGTGGGGGAGAGAGAGGGGGGGAAAAGAGGGAGTAGATATTCATTGTCATGCCTCCAATCTTATCTCAACTTAATGCCTCTCGCCAACTAGATACCGTGCGCCTGCCTCAGCTTCCCCCGTTGAATGTGGGGGCGGAACCGGTGGGTGTCCACGGCGGAGACGACAGCACACCACCCGAAAAGAAGTCGCCGCCGCCGCCGCTGCTCGAGTGATCGTCGGGATCTTGAAACCCTCTGAACATCTCATCATCGTCGTTCATTAGATCACTCGGATTAATCATGATCATATTCTCATCGTCTTCGTCTGCGTCGGCGTCGTCCTCCTCTGCCATCCGCACGTCGTCGTTGGCGTTCTGTGCCGCGGCTTCGCCCTCCATCGACGGAGTAGCAGGAGAGAAACTCGAGCCGGCGGCGGCGGGTGATGAAGATGACGAGGCCATCGCCCCCCTCTGAGGTAAAGCCACGCTGCTGCCTCCGCTGCCTCTAGGTAGCGGAGAAGCGAGTTTGTTGCGGGTGCTCCCGGCGAGTGAGCTCCGATGAGTTGGCCGTGGGTGAGTGTGCTCGCCGGAGTATGAGACGACGAAGATCTCGGGATTGTGAGGGCTGCGCTCCACCTGCTTCCTGGCGGCGCAGCCTTTCGACGTGCTGCACCGGTAATAGTTTCTGGAAGAATATTTTCCAAAAAAAAAGAAGAAAATGAATTTTCATTAATATTTAGGGGTAGCTGCAACAAGAATATATTCCCGAATAAAATAATAATAAAAATAATTTAAATTGAAAATAAGAACAAGGCAAAAACGACAACCTCGGATATGAAGAACCTTTTATAGGTTTTTGACCGTATTTTCGCCATGCCCATGAATCTGCAGAGAGCTCTTCTTGTGTCATTTGACGAATCATCTTCATCGGTTGATTCTTCCTGTGTAAATCGACCATATATATATCATCTCTTTCATGAGAGGGGGGGGGGGAGAGAGAGAGAGAGAGAGAGAGAGAGATACCTCCTTCGTCGAACCGGTGGAGGAATAATGACTGGGAGATTTTGAGGAGGAGAAGCCATCACAGGACTAACATTAAAGTGCACATTTTCTTGAATTGGCATATTTAATAGGACTGGTGGTTTCATTTGCACGATTTCTTGATGGGGCTGGGGCTGGGGCTGGGGCGGAGGAAAGGGTTTCATGGCGGCGGGGGCGGTTGGCGGCGGAGCGTCGACGCAGAGTTGTTGGTAGATTTCTTGCAAACCCTGAAAATGATAATCGTTTGCAGAAAAATCAAATGGGTTTTGGTCGTCATAGGAAGGCAAATCAGAGGGGAAACAGGGAAGAGGATTGTCTGCGGCGGCGGAGGTGGAGGTGGAGACGGACGCGGAGGCGGAGGGCGCCGTCGTGTTGGTCGTGATGGTGGCGGCGCATGCTCTCACCACCGCGTGGAGATCCCAGTCATCATCCATCACACTAGCTAGTACGAGGAATGCTTTTTTTTGGGTTTCTGCTCAATTGTCAGTGCGATCTCTTCTCGTTAATTTTGAGAATATTACAGTGAGTGAGTGATGAGAGAGAAAAAGAGAGAGAGAGAAAAAGATGGAGGGCCCTAGGAAGGCGCTGACCTTTGTAAACAAAAGCTATATACTAAGATGAGTATGTAAGAGTGGTGTGTGAGTTTTTACTGTGCTCCGCTCTTATATAAAGAAATAGAGAGAGACAGAGAGAGAGAGAAGGAAGGCACTCTGTAGAGTGGGAAAGAGTTGATACTTTTTGCCTTTTAATTAGTTTGGAGCAAGATTTGTTACTCATTCATGCACAAGAGAAAACGAAGAATCCACTTCCTTTATCTCTACATGTGACGTTTTTATTTGTTACATTAAAGCATAATAGTAGTAGTTTGTAAGTTCAAGTTTTATATATTAACAAAAATACATATTTATAATTTTTTTTGAAACGGAGTTTTCTATGTGGGCAAAACACGTAGAGAAGTAAAAGCAAGTGGCTTCTAGGGTTTTAATGGTGTGGAATCTCTTCATCCCATTAACATTGACTTTTGGAAAATGTCAAAATGGGGGCCAGTTTAAAATAATGCAAATAAGAGCAATTGTTATTGGTAGCATTATAGTATAGCCATTTATCTCATATTCTTTTTGCCCTTTTTCATTTGTGGTGGCCATCTTTTCACAACTTGACTCAACACAATTCATAATGGGCAATAAGAATATGGGGTTGGTTTCAATTTTTAGGAACAAAGATCTTTTATATATATTTGGTTTAAGTTTAATTACTGCAACCATTCCAAATTTGTGATAATTAAGAATAACAGCATCCGTATAAATTGAGTGTTACTCCTGCATGTTAATGCAAATTGCCATAGATATGCATGCCACAATTGTAAATGAGCCAGACATTAAAAATATAATATATATAATATATTTTTTCCTAAAAAGGAGCATTTGTGAATTTCAATCCAAGAATAAATACAGTATTGTCGTTGGAGAAGCCCTCTCCATTATTAAACAAGTCGGATTGCCTATTACAGTATACAGTTGTAAATATTATCTGTAGATGAGATTTGTTTAATGCATGCATATCCATTGATGTCCGTTATAAATGTGTATAAGTTGTGAGAATTTCCCAAAAAAAAAAGATTGTAATTTCCATGAAAAACGATTATTATGATACTAGTATTAATTTACAAAAGAAAACAATATATATGTTGTCTCAATAAATGGGTTTTATTTTTATGTTTAGGAATCAATTAATGATTCTACAATCCACAGTATTCATAGACTGAGACTACAAAAACCACTAGGCATGATTGTTGATATCTTTAAACATAAAAAATAAAAATAAAAAAAAAATATCTGGAGGTATATTTGCGATGCATTCATTTCACTTGTTCTGTTTTCTATACCCCTTATTTGCTGCTATATCGATTCAGTGAAAAACCATAAATGAATTTTCTTATTTTTGTTATTGGGAAATAAATTAATGTTTCAAGGCTCGGAGAATAATTTACAGACATGGATGATGTTAATAAGACATCTCCTTCGAAAGTTGTAGAATCATCTTTACTTTTAATTTTTATTCCAACAAATTATATATAAGTAAATACATTTATGTAAATTAGCCTTAATAAATAAATTCGAAGTAAAACGCATCTAAAGTGGAGTAATTAAAATGGACGACCTCCAGGAACTTTACTAACAATATGCTCGTAGTGCTAAATTAGTATATCAAAAAATATTAACATAATATTATTCAAATAAAATTCCTCAAAAACATATTATCCAAATATAATAATAATAATAATAATAATAATAATAATAATAATTTCCCTTTGAAAGTAATAAAATAGGGAAGGTAAGTGAATTCGCGATTGAAGATTACATGTGGTTAGATCCGGTCTATATTTGAATAATATTGATTAATGTCTTTTGAATGTAGTAATAAAGTAGGCGATATGAGTGAACTCGATCGATATTACGTGAGCTAGATTGGGTCCCACCATAGATGCGGACAATAATAATATTTGTCCCCTGAATTAAAGTAGCAAAGTAGGCGATGTATAAATGAACTCGAGATTGCGTGAGCTTAGATCCGGTCCCACCGTAGATACGAATAATAATACTTGTCCCTGAATCAAAGTAGCAAACTAGTCGATTTAAATGAACTCGTATTCGAAGGCCACGTGAGCTTAAATCCGATTCTACCATAAATTTAAGTTGAATTTGTCGTATAAGACTTACATAATCGTACAATTTATTTAATTCCATAATTTTTTTTGGTCAGCGATTCACCACGTAATTAAATTTTATTAAGAACGCGCCAAAAATATGGTTACTGATCTCGTGATTGAAGATATGCCACGTGAGTTTAGATACGGCACTAAATATGCCAATAATATTAATTGTCCTCCGAAAGTTACAGAGTAGGCAATGTGGGCGAATTCATGATTAAAGGACACGTGAACTTAATTAGATTCGGTACCATAACTTAAAAGTTAAATTTGTCGTATACGGTTTGCCTAGTATAATTTGTTTAATTCTGATCACCATATAATTTAACTTTTATTAAGAACACGCATATAAAAATGTAATTATTGAGCTCATGATTAAAGGTCGCACAAGTTTACATACGGCCCCACCACATATATCTATATATCAATAATATATATTTTTTTTAAGTTATAAAGTAGGCGATGTAAGTGAATTCATGATTGAAGATCACGTGAACTTGGATTACTGTAATTTAAAGTTGCATTTGTGGTATATGACTTGCATAATACATCTTAATTTATGTACTATGTATTTTGTGAGCCATTCAATTCATCATAAAATTAAATTTATCAAGATTCAAGAACGCGTCAACAAAATTATAGTTATTGAAATTTCTCCTCGTCATTCAAATTCATCATTGCCTAAATTTTGTTGTGGAACACACACATGTCTATGTTTATGTAGAGAGATGGGACGCGACTGCTTCTAGCAGAATGAATGTAGATTGTGAATTTGGTGACATACAAACAATGGGCACTGAAAAGTGAAGCAGCTAAATTTTACACTTTTATAGGCTAAAAATAGAGTTTTATGCTATTATTCAAATAAAATAGCCAGCAATAACAATATCCCAACTTCCCATCTTTTCCCTTTCTATTATAATTTCCATCAATCATATCTTTTAATTCTTCACTTTGTCTTTGGCGTCCCCACATGAGAAAGGGATGGATACAATACGCTACACTCCAATTTAGAGATTGGGTTTGGCTTTGGGGCCACCTACAAACGTTATAGTACTATTATAAACCATTACGATTATTTTCTATGGTGATATTCTAATATAATAGAGTTAAGAGAGTTTCTTTTGGCCAATATTTTAGATTCCTTTTCTTCGGGCCTCCGATTTTGTAGGACACTAATATTTAAGTAGTGCGCATATAGATCAACTTTTAACCCGTTTGGACTGTTTTGCACCAACTTCGCACGTGATTGCGTGTAGGGGTGAGCAAAAAATCTGAAATCCGAAAATCCAAACCGAACCAAATTGAAATATGAAATTTGGTTCGAATTTTTTCGGATTTCGAATTAGATCGGATCCAATTTTTTTAGCAATTCGGATTTCGGATTCAGAACAGAGCAATGCTTCAAAAAATCGAACAAATCCGAAATCCGAATTATATATATAATATATTTAATATTTTTATTATAAATTATAAATTATTTAATATATCTATTCAGTTTACTATTAATTATATTTATTATTAATTATTTATAATTCAATATATATTTTCAATTTATATTAATTACTTTAATTTAATATATTTCGATTTTTTTTAAATTTTTTCTTGAGAATTTTGGATTTTCGGAGTGGATTAGATTTAGTGTTTGGATTTCGAATTTTTTCGGTTCGGATTTCGGATTCGGATCGGATTGACCAAAAATCCGATCCGTAATCAGAATGCTCACCCCTAATTGAGTGCGCACATGTATTCTTAAGATAAAAAATCTCAGTTCAAATTTCACCAAAATATTATGATTCTGAGACTATAGATTGAAGAGATGTGACTGAATGAATTTCTAGTTAATACGATCCATATACTGTTAATTATATTTTCTAGTTACTACATAGAGATGGTTTTACTAAAAGTCTAAAACTCGTCCCTATATACACTGTATTTATAATTAAGTTGTTTCTCTAGCTCACTTATAGTAAAATAATACAAATAGCACTTCTTTTTCCCCTCCTTTATCCCTCCACATTTCGCTATCACGATAGGTCTTAAAATACATTACCCAATACGAGTCAATCAACACAAATGCAACTCGAAAAGTAACTATTAACAAAAACATAGTAGTATATAATTAAGTTATCAAATGGTTTTTTTCTTTATTATGTAGTACTACACTCTCCATTCACAATAAGTATGGTATGATTTCCTTTTTTGTCCGTCTACGATAAGTGTGGTCCAGCAAAAAATGAACATGATATTACCCATGTATCCTTACAAAAAAAAATTATTTATCAAATAACCTTGAGTTGGTTCATTCTCCACCTCACATAACAAATATATAATTATGGATTTCATTCTTCACTCATAATACTTTTTCATTCTCTACTCTCACCAACTCTCGATTTCTTAAAACTTATGTCACTCCTTTTGGCCCACACTTATCTGCTTATCGTGAATGGAAGGAGTATGAGATACAGACACTTGCATGCACTTTTTGGAATTTACTAACGCAAAGTGGGTATTGCCTCATACAGATTATAGTCATACAAGGAGATTGCTTATAATTAAATAAATAATAATAATAATAGTAATTATTATTGATAATTTACTCCCTTCAATTCACAAAATAAAATTTTATATATTTTGGCACGAAATCTAATGAGGAGAAGAGTTAAAAAGATAGAAGATGATGAAATCTACACCTTTTTTTTAAAGAGAATATGATTTCCATTTTACGATTTTCTTAATACAATACAATAAAAGAAAAATAGGACATTTATATTGAGACGGAAGGAATATCTTATTTTCTCAAAACAAGACTCGAGTCAAAGTCGCAGTACAGTCGGCTTCTAAGTGGAAAAGATGAGAAAGTCAGCCAGCAAAAAGCATCCAATAAGAAGCAGTTTAAGAGCCAAAATGTTTATCACATCTTCACATTTGCATATCTTCAAACGTGTGAAAGAAATTAGAATCTATGTAAGTGGACAATCCTGTTTCATAAGCACAAGATTAAATATTTTTCTCCATTATATGTATTATGACCTTAAAGTTTAATTAAAAATGAATGGCGCATAGTTTTGGCACTAAAATCTGAAATGACAATAAAAAATGGAGCTACTTAAGGTGAGCAGAAGTTTGAAAGAAAATGGAAGAAGGGTTCAATTAATAGTAGTTTGTGTGTATTTAATTTTTTTTTTTTTTTTTTGTCATTTTCAAATAATTGCTGTGAATTCAATTTTCGGAAAGTTTGAAAATTTTCCCCATTAAATTTGTTGTTTTTGAGTACTTACAACATACTCTTTCTGTCTATAAAGAGTGTGTTACATTTGGAGTAACAGAAAATTAATGAAATGAAGGTAAATATTATTTAAGTGAAGAAAGAGATTCACATTATTCACTTTATATCATATTTACCTTCAAAAATTCAAAAATGTGAATCTCTTTATTCACTTTATATCACTTCAAATCACTTTATATCACTTTATGTCACATCAAAAATACTTTATATTACTTTATCAATTAAAAAATATTTTATATCACTTTATTAACTACACTAACCACATCCTTTATATCTAATTTTTTTAAGGAGTTTATGACTTTCTACATAATTTATAATTTTTAGGAAAGATATAAAATATTTTTAGTGGTTTGTGGGCTCATATACTTAAATAAAAATTGCACTCTTTGTGCACGTATCAAAACGGAATTATTATTATTAAGCTCTTAGTGAAGATCTATCTATTCTTATTTAAGTCGAGAAGGAAAAACATGTTACTCTGAACTCCAACATAATTATTATAGGGATTTTTGTATTTTGATATTGCTAGCAATAGCAAAGATTGTTTGTCTAACTTTCTTACTGGTATAATGATACTATTAGTTAACAATTATTCTTATAATCATATTAATAAAGGTCAATACCCGTGCCTTTATCAGATATATACTTGGAGAATGTTTAAATATCATGGGGTTTAAATAAATTATCATAAACCACCACAGGAGCATTACTGAAAATGACGCTATTTTAAAATTTGATGTGGAATTCATTTAAAAAAAATGATGTGGAATTTTGCCTGAGAGATCAGTATTTAACCTCTATATAAACTTTCCTTATTGATTACTAATCATTTCATAATAGTATAAGAATTAGCTGGGGATGTCAGTCCGAAACATGCGGGTTGGCTCGAACCGAACCGAATTCGAGGAGAGTTTAGGGCCGAAAATTTTGGACCTGAAAAAATTTTAGCCCTATTGAATCGAATCGAATTAGCCCGAGTCCGATAGGACTAGCCCGAAAACTGAGTAGATTTGCCCGATAACTAGAATCTTTATTACTTAGTTGTTACATTTCATTGCATTGTTTATAAATTCAATAACAAATTCTTATTTTAAAATATTATTTTGATTTTCATTTGTAATTTGTACTTATCATAGTATATATTATGACTTAAAAATTATAAATTAATAATAATTTAATAAAAAAGGTGTACCAAATTATGAAATTAATGCATTTAATGGGCCAAACTTTTTTTTATAAAAAAGCACTTTATATTTTTTTGTTATAAATATATGGTTATCAAGAATATGTACTACCTCCGTCCCACATTACTTGTCTCACTTTCTATTTTGGGCGTTTCACTCTACTTGTTTCACTTTCTATTTAAGGAAATAATTAAGAAATCACTTTATTCACTTTATATCACTTCAAAATCACTTTATATCACTTTATGTCACATCAAAAACACATTATATCACTTTATCAATTAAAAAATATTTTATATCACTTTATTAACTACACTAACCACGTTCTTTATATTTAACTTTTTTTTTCTTAATCTTCATGTCGGGAGCCAAATGAGACAAGTAATGTGAAACAGAATAAATATATATTTATTTATTTTATCATAACTCTCTTGGTTCTAGCCCAAAAACTGATAGACTAAGATCAATAATTTGTAACCCTAAAAAATATAGTGAACTAACCCAAACCAAAAGTAACACGAAACCGATAAATTAGTCCGAAAATCGAATGAGTTAACTTATTAACATCCTAAAATTAGCTTTGTAATTTAGGTATAATTGTGATTGAGGCGGTGTTGGCACGTCATTTTCAGCATGCGGAGCAAAAAGAGAACCACCGTTGGAGCCGCCGGAGCTTCGTCGTCTCGGATCATTCTGAATATTCTTCCTCATTAACACCAACTGTATAATATATATATGTTGTCTTGACCTAATCCATTTTCTCTGCGTTTGTGTGTGTGTGAATCTGATGTTTGTTAATTGAATATTTGCGCAGTTGCTTTGAAGGCGAAACCCTCGCTCCTTTCCTCAAATCACTGCAGAGGTACGGAATTACTAGCGTGTCTTAATTTTAAAATATGATGATATTGCTTTATTGCCGGTTGTTTTTGTGTTATTATTTTGAGCGTGTTAAAATTCGATGATAATTTGTTTGAGTTGGGAGATCGAATCGGCGAGAGTGTAGGCGAAACTCTGCCTCTTAAGTTTTGGATTAAGTTTTTTTTTGTTTTTTTTGATGTTTTATTAGTTTTGGATGCTTGCAACTATTCTTTTCAAGTTATTTTTCCATTATGAAAGACAATGAGATTGAATTGGAACACATTTTGGGGTTCGTCAGCAACAATTTGCTGTTGGAGTATATGAAGTCACGCGTGGAGACTTGAGCGAATGCCTCCGAATTATGGGGACAAGCTGCTTGGGACGAATGTTGATGACAGTGAAGCCCGATGTGGCTACTTTCAGGTTGATTGCTATGTGCACCTCTACATTGTTACTTTAATATGAGTGTTTGTTTCCTATTTGTTATGCTGACTTTGATTCACGTGATTCATGATTTTCGAGCAAATAGTCGCCTTATGAGAGAGGGGACGGGAGAGGTAGAAAAACATTATGTTTTCATGTATGAGAATAGCTTGCACAACTATGCCTACCAGTTTAGACTGTGTTCGATTATTTGTTGTGTGCGGATATTCAAATACCGTTTTCATGTAAACGTGGTGCTTTAATCTTTTTGCATAGGGATTAAGTTAATACTGGTGTGTTTGCTTGTTTGAGATTACTACTATACAAGTTTTGGATTGATTGTATTCGAGAAAACACTGGACATTATGTATTGGTGTGTTTCCCTTTCAACTCAGATGGCCTTAATGAAGTACTCCCTCCGACCATTGATATTGTTTTGTTACTGTTCGGCACAGAGATTAAGAATAAGGGTAAAAAGGAGTACTATTTGACATTTTATACTTGAAATAGTTCATCATTAAACTTTCATCATATCCCTATCCTAATATAGAAGTATTCTCCTTTTATTTGTGTCTTTATTTTCAAAGAATGACAATTCTCAGCGATGAAATTATTGAGAATCTCTTTGTGGATTTCATGTTTCCCATCCTCGTAGCTTAGCTTGATGTTTATGAATCTCTTTTTTTCCTGTGAATGTAGGCGATATTGTTAGCATCAGACTGCAATCCTCGATCCTTGACAAAACATCTACCAGCATTGGCTGCTTCAAGAAACGTGCCACTTATCTCTGTACGATATAGGGGAAAGAAGGTTCTTTAAGATTAGGCGAGCTGATAAAGGTGAAAGCAGCGATTACCATTGGAGTAAAGGTGCGAGTAGTAGGCATTTTCATGAATGTACTCATTGCTTCAAATCTCAGTTTTTGCTTTCAAACAGCCGTTGTGTATTAAAATCTCTGCAACAGGTGCAGGCTAAAGGAAATGTTATCAATCAACTAATAGACGGGGCCCTAATTGACAACAAGATCGATAGCATTTAAGATGAAGCATAAGAACAATTCTGTTGCCTCATCGGCTGATATTGTTCTCTAGCGTACGATGAACAGATACAGAAGAAGGTAATCAGCTTAGCTGCATTGCCATGGAAGCTTAAAAAGGCTTGAAGGAATAGGAATTAGGAAATCATAGTAAATAGTATTTTGTTACTTCTTCGTCCTCGATGTAGTGCATCATCATAAAATCTCTTTGAATGTAAAGGTAGTTGCTATTATTTTTTGCATCCTCATAAAGTACCATTAGCTCTAGGCTAGCTTTCATGTTATGTTGTCGAAGACTTGAAAAACGAAATGAACAAAATGCCTATTAATAATCGCAAACTAAATCGCTCAAAGTTATCGATTATTAAGACAAAACACTCTTTATTTAATGAGATCTAGAGACCAAAAATTATCGGCCACCTTTTGGGACCATAGTTACAGCATATATTCATCAACAAATCTTCTGCTTTCACCTACGCTTTAACTAGATCAGCGATTCAAATCACAAGTATTTCTTCCATACTAATTTACACAAAAGTATGATTAAAACATTGGGGGAAAAGAAAATCAGATTCTATAACGATCCCCCTCGAACCCACCGTGCTGCATTAGTTTTTGATACACTGGAGTAGTAGTCTCTGACGTTGGCCACGAATAATGGATCCCTCTCATCACTCGTTAACTCATTGCCACCTCGATTTACCTGTTCCGCCTTCTCCAGTTCTTTTGTCAAATCATCCATCATCTTCTTTATGTTGGCTTTCTGCATCTTGCCCGCCTCTCCCGTTGAGATTCCAACCATTGTAATCTTGGGGAGGAACGGAGATAACTGCGACTCTTCTTCTCTTTGTTGCCTGCATGGGAAGTAGATGAGTTCATCACAAGGGCAAAAATACTCAAATCAATGAAAATCATACAGAAAAATTCCTTCAAAACCTTGCGTCCAATGGTTTCTGCTGATTCTCCTGTTGCTTCAACCAAGGATGATGTGACCAATCTCCGAAAGGGAACTGGAAATTCAGCTTTTGTTGCTGTTTATGGTTAATACTATCTTTCGCTTCCACTAAAGAGTCGGGTTTTGTAAGTCGAGGATCTTCCTCAGATTCAGATTTAGAAATTAAGTGCGGAGGATTTCTAGCTCTCAGAAAAGCAGCAGCACTCCTGCAGCGGATATACTATAATGAATCTACAGAGACGGAGCATGAAGTAATAGGCTCACATTGAGTGTGGCACACAGCTGCCGTAGGAGCATTAAGCTACATACAATTCTTTCAAAGACGACAGTGCGGATATTTTCAAACTTCTGTATTCTTGTATCCTTGCTTAGAAAAAGTTCTTCACTATATCCAGTTTCGTGACTGATACACTTGATAGTTGATATAAATATAAAAAAGAAACGGATCAAGATGAACACACACGTCAACAAGAAGAATAATGCTTTTTCATTCTAAAATGTCGAATTGTGATAAAGCATCCAACATATGATTCTCCAGCTAGGAACGGACCGTCAAAATTCAGATAGACATCACAAATCTCATAATCTTAGCACAGAAAAACCAGATTTATAAAAGTAAACCAGATTGGAAAAGCATAAACTTACTACTCGCATATAATAGAACATATATTATACATAAGTGAAAGACAGTTTCTCATTTTCATTAAGTTAGCATAGAGGAAGATGCAGTTGGTTGGAAGAGGAAGATCATGTATGAAAGAAAATGAGAAGGAAAGAAAGACGGAGAATTGAGAAAACACACACACCCCCAACAAACAACAATCCAAAACAAATCAAAAACTGGTAGTGATAATGAGATAGCTAAGCATATGGGACTAGTAAACTTGAGTAGAAAAGTGTGAACTATCTCAGTGAGCATGTTCTCATTACAGAAAGACACAGTCAACTAATTCTGAGTCTGAAGACATAATTTCATTTTAATAGGTGTATCAATGTATTCCTACTTTCCTTCCTATGAACAGTCAGAACTCGCTGGTCCTTAGTAATCATCAATGACAAACAACTTTCCGAGGAACATATGCCTTGAGCTCCAATTAGACAAGTTCAAAGCATACACTGACATCTTTCTTCATAAAAAAAGAGCAGGCATGCTTCAGCACCTTTATATAAAACAAAGATAATAGGAAGGGGTTGTGCATATAAGTAAAAGTTGTGAATCTCCTCACTAACAGCATGTTATTATGAGACTCGATATTATGGGTAATTAGCTCAAGTAAAATTACCAGATAAATCATTGAACCAAAACAAAAGATATAGAGCTTAGGATGTACTTTCTCTGAAAGGAGTCAATCATGTATGGAAATTTGGGTTGAATTCCAGTGGCTTTACGCAACCATCTGTTCCCGAGAAGAACCTTGTCAACAGCATATAGAAGCTGAATCTCAGCAACTTTGGATATGACACTTAAAGGTATACCGGGATGACCTATTTCGTCTAGGACTTCCTGAACCTGTCCAGCAGCAGCAACAGACATAAGATCTTTTCATTCACCAATGTTCATGTAATAAAAATATGCATGGCCATATTTGAATTAGGCATTTAGTTTAATACACAGAGAGTGCAAGCTAACCAAAATTAACAGCAGAAGGTTATCTTACTGGTATATTAATTAATTACAGAAGAATGGATATTTTCTAATTACTACAGTTGACTTCTTCAAAAAAAAAAAAAAAAAAAAAAAAAAAACTGTATCAAATGGGGAACAGTGGATAAATTGATTTGTACCTCTGGAGGGTCCCACACACTTTCATTCATCTCTTCAACAGCTTCTGCAGGCATGTTATCATCAACAACATCTCGCCGCCTTTGCGAATTTCTTGTTTCAATTAATGCATGGAAATGCTGATCTACAGACTCTTCAAGAATATTATCTAGCATCTTTTTATCAAAAAAGTAAGGGGTGTACCTGATACGGTAGCAATGCAAATGAGTGTCAGAATGTATAAAAATGAACTCACTAACAAAAGACAATTTTCACAAATGAGTTCAAAATAACACCTAGATTCTCACATTGCATTCACAATAAACCAACATGATTCTCAGTAATAGTGACACGATAAATCCTCTTAGTTGATCTTGACATAATAAATTTGGGGGATATCTAAAATTTGAAATGCAGTAACAAACCAAAGCCTAATGATCTATAATAGACCAACAGCTTTTTGGAATTTGGACGAAAGAGGAAACTACTGGGCCATCAACAGAAAAAAATTCTTTCAGAGCGAGCTTCACTAATGCAAAAAAGATCTATTTACCTTACAACCTAACAAAGAACTTCTACCAAAAGTCATACATAGAAAACACAACTCACCACTTAATTCCATCCTTTGTTGCAATAGCAATATCCATGTTCTGAGCACTAAAGACAGGTACACCCTCCACTTTCTTTTTTCCATCATTTTGGGGCAAGATCTTCAGAAGTTTGTTAGCTTCCTTGACCTGGAAGCAGCATATTTGAGAATCATTGAAAACTGTTTTTCTAGTACATAATATGTGAATACTTGTTAACTTAGATTTCAAAAATGTTCTGAACAAGAGCATTCTAGATGGATCTATCATCAAAGTCTAACCTGCTTTTCATTTGGAATAAACTGAAACAGGTCAGGCTTCTCCTGCATTGCACATGAAACATTTCACAAATAGGTCAGTTTAAATGGCTCCATATAGATCTTACTCCAATAAGAGCACATCACATTTATAGTAGCAAAATAGACAGGTAATGATAAAACAAATGTGTATTTTCTTTCTCTAAAAGTTACAAAAGTAGGGTTGTCTCGATTTTCTGCCCAGTTATAACTTGCAGGAAAACATCAGAAGCAATAACAACTAAGCTACTGAAATTGAAATGAAATGGCTTTGTTCTCTATGATTTTTATAAAAGTCAGCTAGACGTGTTGTACAATGAAAAGCATCAAATGGAGCTTTATATGGTTTGAGAAAGTAAAGTTTGGATGGATTCACAAACTAGTAGTCTAGTACCTTAAAATGCTCATACGCAATATCAAGACGGCATGCACCAACCACCCCGCTGGGTATATTGAGCTTTTTTACATAAGAAACTGGAACACAGGGAGATAGAGACTTCATCAACTCAAGCTACATCTAAAGTGGAAATCACCAAGAGTGAAAGCAATGAAAACCAATCTAAGAACTAAATTACTAAACATGAAGAAACTTGGAACAACTTGTGTTGTTTCACTAGAAACCTTTCCATAGAGCTAATGGGTGGATAGGAGAATATGTTTCCTGGGAAAATAAAACATGGTAAAGAGAGGGGATCATGCTATTATTTCATACCCGCATCACCCAGATCCATGAAGAAACGGAATACAGGACCATTCCTTTCACTTTTAGTCACAGCTGCAAACATCTTCTTCAGCCACTCAGGTGTTCTGCCATCAAATGAAAAAAAAAAAAAGATAATAACTTGTATATATAAACTATGAAAGCAAGAAGAGGAGTGTTACGCAATAACAATGGAGGATCAGGCTCAAGCAGATTGGACAAAATTTTAACAGTATTTTGCTCTGCACACAGGTAAAATCTCAGGAATCACTGCTGCAAAGATTCCGGAGAAGAACTGTGCAGTTTTATCAAAAGCAGGGGGGAGGAGAAGTGAAGAAATTAAGACATAGTTACTCCCTTGGAAGTGTTTGAAGTTGAAGCCTGTTGCCAGATGTAATTATTCATAGCAGCATGTAAAAGTACATGAAACACTGCATGGGAACTAAAGACAGTTTTAATCCCATTTCGATTACAATAGCAGGAAATCATCAGGAAAACAAACATCAAACTAAATCAAGTTCACAATCACTTTGACAATCTGAAACTCTCATTTGCTTATGAAGTGTTTGACAATCACAAGAAGACTTCAAAAATAAGTAATTATAGTGTCATTAGCAAGCAAAAGCATTTGATGATTAGTCTTAGGGAAAAAAAGATCTTGAAATTAATTGTGCATGATCGGGCATACACGCATTCTGTACAAAGAAGTTGCTTCTCATCTTCGCCTCCTCTTTCGCGTTCAAATTTTTTTTGAAAAATAACTACACCGACTTTTTTCTTTCTTTTTTTAAGATTCCCATCTAAGAAAATATCCCTTTTCAACTTTAATCATGGACATACGTCGACATTTTTGCATTATCTAAACAAGTTTATCATAATGCTCAAACATTATAAGTTTCCTTCAACTGATACTTATGTCGTCTACAACCAAAAGACAGCAGCATATTAGAATATGTTTGCCTCCCATTTTCAGTTTCAAAACATTTGTGTACCGAGGAAAAGTCAATAGACACCAAACTGCTATTCAATTGCAATCATCCACTCTAAGTTGCCAATTAAATTTCAACAGAAGGTCCATTATTGGTTCCCAAACAACAGAAATACTAACCAGATTCTAATTTCTCCCACAGAACACTTCAGTCATTTGAAATTTAGCACCTTAGAAATTTTCGACACCAACTTCTTCAATTAAAACTAATCATTTACAAATTCTAGCACTGTCAGCATCTCCATTATTCAATTGCAAACTAAAGGTATCAATGTAGGAGTATTAACTAAAAGAATTCGGAAACATTACAGCAACTAATAAATAACATGTTTATTTTATGCAATAAAGTAAATTCTGCCCTTTTACTCCTCCATCTAGCAAAATAGCAAACAGAAAAGCTAAAAAAAATAAAGGAAAGATTACTGAAGTTGAACGAACTGAAACTGAGCTCAATACCTTTTAGACAGAAAAGGTATGTCAAAATGAGTCGAAACAGCCATCAAACCGGTGCCGGAAAGGTCGCACATGCTGAAAACCTGGCCCACAAACGCCGGTCCGCCGCCTTTCCCGGTCGAAATTCGCATGGTGGAGGGGAATCCGGAACCGGCGTCGGACGAAGGCGTGCTCTTGATGGATGAAGACGAGTAAGATGGGGGATTCCTTGAACGTGTCGAGGGAGGCGATTCGGGCGGGTCTGAATCGAAAGCGGAAGTGAGTGAGAGGACCGAGTCGGGGAGGAGGAGAGGCAGATGGATTTTGGACGAGGGCGGTGGCGAATTTGGCCCCTTCGGAGAGAGGAAAGAGGATAGGTTGACAGCGGCTGTGCGGAGGGCGCCGGTTAAGTGAGCGGCGGGATGGCGCCGGCGGTAGCGATTGTCGTCGGCCGAGGCCATAAGATGAGGAGGTTGATCGAGAGAAACAATGCTCGACTGAAAAATCCTTGATTATCTAACTTTTACTGTATTAACAAAAAAAAAAAAAAAAAAAACGAACAACGTTTATGTTTTTTTAGCAGCAAAAACTAGGAGTGTTCCCCGTTTTGGTGCGGTTTGATACTAAACCCAATCAAATCGTAAAACAAGGTTTAGTAATTTTTTAAAATTAAATCAAACTGAATAAGTAGTGGTGCGGTTTAATTTACGATTTATCAATATTTTTTTCATTTTCTTTAAAATAGCAATAAAAGAATTAAAGAAAGTTATTATCATAACCATATACGTCTTTTTTTTTCTTTTGCTAGAATAAACATACTGAAGTTAGGATAACATTATTTAGCTAAATAAAAAAGTTATAGTAAAATAATTTTACATTCTCTACTTTTTCTATCAAAAACAACTTCAATTTGAAAATTTCGTACCATGAGTTCAAAGGTGAAGATAAGACGTCACTGTAACAATTAATTGGAGATGTATAGTAGATTGTAGGATTTAACGATTTTGAATTGTGCGATTTTATTAATTAAATTTGTATAACACTTAGATATGACATGCAATCAATAAAATTTCTATTTCCTAACATAATAAATAAAATGATAATATTAATATCTGTTGGGAAATTTATTAGTATAAGTTTTGATGAATTCCAAAACCGGCTGACCCCAACCGAGTAGATGTTGCAAACCTAATGTTAGAGTTTAGGCTCGCTGTTTGAGCAAAGTTAAGATTTTATCTTTACAGGTCTCCAGCTGAAGATGGCAACAAGGCGTCACTCAGACAGAACATCAGTTGTGAAGAAAGACAACTGAGAGTTCAGTTGTTCAGATGCAAACAAGGGGAAGTCTTCAGAACATCAGTTGAGAAGGAAACCAATTGAGCGTTCATCAGATGAGAAACAGTTGAAAGGAAGAGAACATCAGATGAAAAGGAAATCATCTGAGGGTTCAAACCCAACTGAGTAAATACAAGGAAGACAACTGAGTGTTCAGTTTCAGAACCTCAGTTATAGAATCCGAACAAGGAGTTCAACTGTTTGAAGTTCAAAGTCAGCTGAGAGTTCGACAGATCGGAACATCAGCTGAAGATCACTCAGATGAAGGTCAAGACTTTCAACCGACAAACCGAAGTTGACTGTCAAAGATTTGAATTTCAAAAGGAAGTCACATGAGGGTTTGACCGTTCAGTCATTACCCCATCTGGCCCAACACAAGGCTGTCTCAGATGGAAAGCAGAAGAGCACAGATGTCATATCGGAAAAGTCTGCAGAGATGAGAGACAAGCCATCGCTTTCAACCGATCAGAGATCAACTGCTCCTCCAACGGCTAGTTGATTCTCTCCGCCTATAAATAGAGGCATTCTCTCATTCGAGAGATACAGAAGAGATAGACGACGAAAATTCAAGAGCTTTCACGAGAGAAATCAAAGCAAAAAGCAAATCTGCAAAATCATCATCTAAGAGCATCAGCAGCTAAGAGTTCCAATTTGAGAGAACATTAGTAGCTGAGGGTTCCTAGAGATCGAAACTGTTTTTGATCTTAGGTTGAGTGTTTATTCGTTCAAGCCTCAGATCCAGCTCTCATTCGTGATCGAGCTGTAGTTGGAAATCCTACCCATTCTCACACCCTAAAAAGTGTGCTAGGACCTTACTCTTCTTGTAATTGAGTAGTCAGGTCGTCAAGTACCCGCAAACTTGACTTAGGCTGTTTAGTGCCCGGAAACTAAAACTGTAACGGTTGCTCAGCCCGTGTAAGCTGAGTGGAACTGTCCAGAAGAACTTGGACTGAGGTGTGTGGACTCACATCTCTCCGTGGACGTAGGAGTTCTCTCCGAACCACGTAAATCTTGTGTGTTGTGTTTATTTGTGTTCAGTCTTTATTTGCATATCTCAACTAACAAACTAACCGCATACAAACTGCATACTTTCACATCAACAGTTTTGGTTTTGACCAACAGTGCATAAAAGCGTGAGTTTGATTTTACGAGTACATTTTCCACCACATTCCGCACAGCACCACTCTTCCAGCTGAGGTTGCTTACTCAGCTGTGAGATCCCAACTGAGTCCTCTTACTCAGTTGAAGTTGATTTCAAGTGTTAAGTTTTTCAAAAGTTGAAAAATCCTAACTGGTGTATTCCCCCCCCCCCCCATACACCAGTAACTCGTATCGGGACCATCAATATCATTATATCGAATACGGCTTTTCGGTTCACGGTTTGGTTTAGTTTGAATTTTCTTAAAAACCAAACCTAAACCATAAACCATAATTTGTGAAAAATTTTAACAAAACTATATTTTTGAAACCACAAAACCGAATCACACCGTAAATTACGGTTTGGTTCGATTTGGTTTACGGTTTAAACCAAACTTTGAACACCTCTAGCAAAAACTGTTTTTTTTCTTTCCTTGCTAAAATTTTCCTTATTAAGGATTGGCATTGCAGTACACTAAGCTTTTTAGTCGACAATGGCACTCTCAAGTACTTGAATGACACCTCCCCTTTGCTCAAACCAAATTCAGCAAGTATTTGATGGTGTGTGATCTCATTTACCCCTCCAAAGTATACACAACTATTATGATTATTCGCTTTGAGGCCAGACACACTTGAGAACTTCTCAAAAGCTTTCATCAATAGTTTAAATGATTCAAGATCTATCCTAGCAAATAATAACAGATCATCTGCGAAACACAAATGGAGTAGTCCAAACTTCTTGCAACGGGGGTGGAACTTGAAACCTCTTTCTGATCTAAGCTCTATTAAGCAGCAATTCAAATATTCCATACATATCACGAATAAAAAAGGGGAGAGAGGGCCTCCTTGGCGTAGTCCTTTCCTTGCAACAAAAGGGCAGGTCATCTCCCCATTAACATTAATTGAATATGACATAGATTTGATACATGCCATGATCCAATTCACATAAGTGAAATGAAATCTCAGCTCCAACATTAATTCTTCCAAGAAAGGTCACTCTACCATATGCTTTTTGGATATCTATTTTTAGCATACATCTATGTGAGACTTCTTTTCTGCTATATCCTTTAACAAGCTCATGCCTAGAGAATATTGTCAAAAATAGCTCTTCCTTTGACAAAAGCCGACTGCTTCTCACTTATAATATCTCCTAGTACCTCCTGCATTCGATTTGTGAGCACCTTTGACATTATCTTGTAGAGTACATTGTAGCAAGCAATAGGCCTCTAATCTCTGATACTTTGAGCATTTTCTACCTTGGGTAGTAAAGTGATTAGAGTGTTATTCATTGTTTTTGGTAGAAATCCAGTGGTGTGGAACTCCTGTACTGCTGCAATGATATCTTGGCCTATGATATCCCAGGTTTTTTGTAGAAAAATACATTATAACCATCCATGCCCGGTGCCTTATTGACATCCATACTGAAAAACTACATTTTTTATTTCCTCCCCATAAAAGCCCTGCATAATTTTTGTTGTTGGCTATGATTCAGTTTGGTACCTCTTGCAACTATCTCTCTATCCAACATTGGAAGCTCAGCTGCTGCACTCCCCAGTAAACCTTTGTAGAAAGACTGTACTTCCTCTTTAATTTGTTCATGTGTAGAGCACCTGGTTCCATCATGCTTGACAAGAATTCTAATAGTTTTCATTGCCTGTCTAGCTTGAGCATAAGAGTGAAATTTTTTTGTATTGTAGTCACCTAGTTTGATCCAATTCACTCGAGCTTTTTGTTGTCATATTCCTTCTTCAATAACACTCCATTTCTCAAGTTCCACAAGCTGAGCTTTCTCCTCCATGATTAAATTTGTATTCAATTCATCAAGATTCAAAGCTCTTTGTATTTCAGCAAGATGACCTCTAGCTTGAGTCACTCTTTCAGCTATATTTCTAAATTGTTCATTATTAAGCTGTTTTAGAGGTATTTTCAGCTTCTTAAGTTTCCTCCAAACTTGTAAAAGTAGGTTCCCTGATTTGGAGTAAGCCAACTATCGGATACCATACTTAAGAAGTCAGGATGTTGTGCCAAGACATTTAGAAACCGAAAAGGGGCATTTCTCCTTATTTCCTCTATGGCAAAATTCAGCAATTGAGGGCAATGGTCAAACACATTTTGTCTAAAATTTCCACACTAATATGTGGATATAAGCTGCATCATTGAGAGTTTCCCAAACATCGATCAATTAGAGATAAAATTCTCATCTCCTCTTCTTGATTATTACACCATGTGTAATTTCCTCCACTTCTTCTTAAGCAAGTAAGTCCATTCTCTTGTATGCATGTTCTAAAATCCTTTATCTCTCCTTCTGTCACAGGGTTTCCATTCAGCCTATCCTCTAAGCTCAAGATTGAATTGAAATCCCCCTATTAGAATAGGCATGTCATTTCTTTGGCAAATAGAAGAGATCCAGCTCCATAAATTTGCCATCATCTCAATACTATTATATCCATATATTGCAATGAACCAGAACTTATTTCCAGTTCCCAAATCCAAAATCTCACAAAGCAACCCTTGTGCATGTGCTTCAATTTCTGATACATCAACAGATCTAGGATTCCACCCAACCCATATTCTTCCATTAACTGTCTTCTCATAGTTATGAATGAACTATAATTTGCTATTCAACTTCTTGATTATTTTCTGAAATTTTCCTTGCTTCACCCTTGTTTCAAGTAAAGCCACTAACTTCACTTTTAGTCTCAGCAGGAAGGGTTTGATTTCCTTCTACTTTAGGGGCTTGTTATAGCCCCTTACATTCCATATTAAGGCATTCATTTATCCACAAAGGGGATAAGGTCTCCGCCATCTTTACAAGCTACTCCTAACTCTTGTATATTTTGATCATCCAGTGCCTGGTAAGAATTCACAGCAATTACTTGTTCACCTCTTGATCCACTCAAAGCTTGACTGTAAGTCTTTTTTGGAATAGATCACCCATCATGATTTTCCTTGGCATTCTCCTTTTCAACCACAGGTTTCTCAACTGTAGTATTAGTAGCTTGCACTGCTGCTTTCACTTGCCATTGTTTCTTAGCTTGAGGTTGATACTTCAGCTTCATTTCCCCTGCACAATCGTTGATACGATCCTCGCCGGAGTTGCAGACGCCGACGTGAATAGTATACACCCAATACTAAATCTGAACCAAATCGGATAAGATGGAATTTCCCAAAATCTCTGAATCTAACCCACGAAATGAAATAGGCGAATGGAATTCCCTATAACCCAACGTGATGTTGACGCAATAACTCGGGGACGATGAATGACGCCACAAACGGGGATGGTCATCCGTTTGATAAGTCGATAAGAACATTACGGTGGCATGCAGCCACTCCGCTAGTTCGGTGAACGAACTGAAGGAGAGATAAACTCAAAAAAGATTATTCATCAAGTGTTTTTTAATCCATGCCCTACTAGACCTATTTATAGGAGTAGAATACAATAGAGTCCTAATCTAATAAGGAAAAACAATTCCATAAATAAAAAGAAAACATAATCCTAATCTAGTAAGGAAACAATTCCTTGAATAATAAGGAAACAAATTCTAAACTAATAAGGAATCAAATCCTTAACCTAATAAAATATAAAACTACCAAAATAACTAAAATAAAGCCTTATTTTTGACCTACAATAATTAAAAAAAAATTAAAATAAAAATACATAAAATCTTCAGATCTTCAATCTTAGATTGCATCAATCGTGCCCTACAGTTTGGCAAATTCTGCAGAATGGGGGCACCCAATTGTATACAACTCTTTGCTCAATTCTCATCACATTGATTTCCACTAACAATCTAGCATAAGATATCCTTGATTGCTCAGTAGTACATTCATCAGCATAGAGCGGTGTCCCAAGTATACTTCCAATTCGACTCAGAGATTTCCCCTTCCCCCCAACAATTTAATGGCAAATTTGGCAGTTGTATCCATAGGGGGATTACTTTCAATATCTCCTTCTCAAAATTAAAATCGGCCTCCCACGCTTTCACAATAACCGAACAGTTTGCTATGGTGTGTGGCCCATCAAACAGAATAGCATTTCGATCCTCCATAGAATTACACCGCTAAATGAAATAGCCCTTATTATGGTAGAAGATTTTAGAGTGTTGGATCTAGCATTGTTTCTCTAAATAAGTCTGCAAGTATTTGACGGTAGGAGATTCTCCCATCACATACAAAATAACAACATATCTCCATTTTGCAGCTTCAGATTCACTATCATGGATGTCTAGACAAACTACATGAATACCCTCTTTTAACACATGAGCTACGTAATCGAGTCTCATACCTCTTTTAGAAGGTCGTGTCTGAGCTGAATCCTCCTCCTTTGAGTTGTTTTGCATCTTTTCCAGCTCAAGTCATCGCTGCACTTCCCACTCTCCTGCTAGCTCAAGATTTACTGCTCCATTAGGCAAATTAGGAGAAAACCTATTATAATTCTCCAATGGAGTGTGAATGTCCTTTTGCACAGCCACAGATCCCTCCGGCGTCGTTCCCATCATCGTCGTCGTGATTACTACCTTCTTCGGTCGGCCTCTACCTCTGGCCATGAGCTACGGCGCATGATACCCAGATCCGACTATCTTGCGCTTAGAGCTAGTAATTTTTCTTCATTTTTTTTCTTTGTGATTAATACTACGCGTATAATCGAATTTGCCGCAGAAACTAATCGAAATATTCGCATACTCCCCCCTCCATCCACAAAATAAATCCTTACTTATTACAAAAATTTATCCCATCAACTAAATCCTCTTTCACCTTTTTAGATTATCATACTCTTCTACTTTTCCCTTATTTACTATCCCTTACTATTGATGGGCCCACCCAAATCAATTAACTCAATCCACTTACCCACTAATCCCCCACTAATTATCCAAGCCATTAATCCCCATCTACCCAGCCCAAATCCGGTACACCCATTTCACTCGCTCAATTAACTCATTTCTCTCTTTCTCTCAAACCTTAATCTCACACTCATTTCCCTCATTTCTCTCGCCCAATTTGTTTGCTGAAAATGTCTGATTTTTCGCCGTTTTCTCAACACCCTAATCTTCGAGGATCTATCGATTCTTCTCTGTTCTTTGAGGATCTATCGATCCCGATAGCAACTACTCATATTCTCACTTATTCGTGGGAGTCTCCATATTTGGAGACTAATTCCATCTAGATGGTACCGGAAATCCTTTTCATAGTCGCCGAGTCTGAATCACAAATCATTTCTCTCTCTGACTTCGATGCGATGCTGACTGAGGATGGGTTTGTTCCGATCTGTGATTTTGCCGCTGAGATTGAAACTATGGTGCTGGAATCTGTGGCTCCTCCCGGTCTCTGATTCGGAACTCCACATTTGCTCTGCTTCGACGATGTCCCCTTTCACTCCTAATGTGTATAAGAGCGAAGAAGACCAAATCCAGTATTTGCAGATACTAGGGATGTTTTTTCCTAGCGTGTTATCTCATATAATCAGGTGATTACGTTTTTATTTGTCTCTTGGTGAAACTGATAAGTCAATGATGATGCTGATATGATACTTGACCTGTGATTTTGCTGTCATTTTCTTGTGTTGGGGTTGGTGATGCCATTTTTGTGATGCATGTGGTATTTTTTGGCATAATTTGATGCTACGCTTGATCAGATCTTGCTGGTAGTGAATATGATGTTACAAATCTTGCATTATTTGATGCAGCAGTGATTTTGGGCTGGTGATGTCATTTTCTGTAAATTTGAGGGCTAGTGATGCCATTTATATGTGAATTTAATGCCTTGATTTGTGATATGTGATCACTTATGTTGGGAAAATTAGTAAAGATTTTGATTTATTCCAAAACCCAACTGACCCCAAGTGAGTAGATGAGCCATTAGTCTGATCCTAGCTAGAGCTCACTGTTTGAGCGTAGGGATTTTATCATTACAGGTTTGAGCAGAAGAATTCAGCCAGACTAAGACGGCAGATGGTCAATCAGACTAGAATTCGACTGACTCCAGAACTGAACCATGCAATTCATGCATGTCGAGCAGCTTTGTCGAAATCAGACGTCCCAAAGTCAAGAATAGAAGACTTGGAAGACGGTGAAAGAAAGAGAGTTCAAATTCAAATTCAAATCTACTCAGAAATACAAGATAATCTGTATTTTTTCATAAATGGACCGATCGCAGAGATTTGCATAAAGGAAGACTCGCAGTTACCATTTCGGAAAAGATTGTAGAGGAGTAGATGGAGTGCCATACTTTTTGGCATAGGTCAAACGACTCTTTCTAATGGATAGTTTACCTCCCTCTCTATAAATAGAGGTCTTTCCATTGTGAGAAGACTACTGGTTATGCGCATAAAGATTCAAGCATTCAAGCAATTTAGAGCAAGTAGCTATCTCCCCAGCAAGAACACTAAGTGTCAGAAGCATAGTTGTAGAGAGTCACAAGTCCTCCTCCTTTGCTTCCTTCTAGTTCTCAAAACCCCATTTTTTGATCGAGTCTAGAAGTCTAGAATCTTAATATCTCTAAGCAGACTCTCTGAAAAAATCGAGTCTCTAAGCCTTAGATCTAAGCCTCGACTTTCCTAAGTGTTAAAGGCTTATTTAGTTGGAAACCACCCCCCAACCTCTTTTCCCAGGTCTTTCTTTGAACCCCTAATCAAAGAGTCAAGATCCCTTAGAACCCAAAATCTAAGATAGGTTGTACACTTGCCCACAAAATTGTTGTAAGGTTTTGTTCGAACCCATAATCGAACAGATTAGCTTGTTTGATACCCGCAAATCAAACTGAACGTTTGATAAGCACGCGTAAGTTTATCTAGTGGATTACTTCCCCAAAAAGGAAGTCGTGGATGTAGGAGGTCAATCTCCGAACCACGTAAAAATATTGTCTTATTTACTTTCAGTATTTTATATTCAGTTTCCTAACCAAATGACTCAGCTTACAAATCTGTCTTTCTGAATAACGCACTAAGTGTTTGGGAACTTGACCTCCCCTGTAAAAGATTTCAGTTTTAAGTAACGAGAAAAATAATCACCAACTTCCTCATTGCAACTCTCTTTAAAACCTCAGTCAGGATACAGTTGACCTTTAGTCAAAGAAGTCAATTGTGCACTTAACTGTGCAATCAGCTCCGACTGATCTTCTTAGTTGTCGAGCAATTGAACTGAGTAGTTTTTATTAAGAGAAAAGTTTTTACTAAAAATTCCTACTGGTATATTCCCCCCTCCTTTCATATACCAGTTACTCATTATCGGGACCATCAATTTATCTGTGAGAAAATATCTGATGCATGAGTAAATTTTGATTTTAGGGCTGGTGATGCTATTTATCTATGAATTTGATGTCTTGATTTGTGATTTGTGATCACTAATTAGTGTACAATTTGGTGGTGCAATTGTTGCCTTTTATTATCCGATGCATATGATGTTAATGTAAAAGTGATATGATGTATGTGGGGTTTATATATTGAGAACAAGATGCTGCACTTGATTGCTGCATTTATGATGCTATTATGATCTGAAAGTGTGAACTATTGGGTCATCTGATGCATATGATGTCACATGTGAAAGTCATCTGATGCAAGTGGGGTTAATATGCTCTTGGTCAATCTGAATCTTCATTCTGCCCTGCTCCATGTTCATGCATCTAACCTGCATAGTTAAACAAAAATCCTCCTTCCAAACAATAATTACTACCTAGGGTTATAGCAGAAAAAAATAGGAGAAAACGAGATGAAAACTGTAGAAAGAAGGTATGATTATAAATAAGTTAGATGTTAACGCGTAGGAAAATATGTTGAATTACAACAATACCCTTATTTAAGCGAAATTTAAATAAAATCTGAAACTAGGTATCCACCGTAGATCAATATGAAGGATGTAGATTAGTTTCTATTTCCCATATAAAATAGAGTTCCTATATATATATATATATATATATATATATATATATATATATAGGAAATAGATCATATGAGAATAGATCTTATCCTAAGAAATGAGAATAGATCTCCACCATAGATCTATTGGTGATGAAGGGTCAAGATTTGGCCAAGTCAAAGTGGGTCAACCCGTTGACTTTTTTTTCAATTTTTTTTTAAACTGTCACCCAAGATGCACAACTTCACATATTCGGATGCACCACTCTATATAACTAGATGCACCACTAAGTGCATTTAGATGCATAAGATTTTCAGTTTTTTTTTTCAATTTTTTTTTAAACTGTCACCCAAGATGCACAACTTCACATATTCGGGTGCACCACTCTATATAACTAGATGCACCACTAAGTGCATTTAGATGCACAAGATTTTCAGTTTTTTTTTTTCAATTTTTTTTTTAAAATAGTCACCCAAGATGCACCACTTCACATATTCGGATGCACCACTATACATAATGAGATGCACCACTATGTGTAGTGAGATGCACCGAATTTGTAAAAAAAAAAAAAAAAAAAAAAAAAACTGAAAAAAAATTGGATGCACCACAATGCGTAACTAGATGCACCACACAGTGTAACTAGATGCACCACACAGTGTAACTAGATGCACCACACAGTGTAACTAGATGCACCACATAGTGTAACTAGATACACAATGTTTTACGAAAAAAAAAAAAAAAAACGAAAACAGAACTAGTGCATCTTAATGCACTTAGTGGTGCATCTCATTATATAGTATGGTGCATATGAATACATGATATGGTGCATATGACCTAACCTTAAAAAAAAAGCGAAAAAAAAACATAAAAAAAAAACTTAAAATCTTGTGCATCTCAATACACTTAGTTGTGCATCTGAATATGTGAATTTGTGCATCTGAATATGTGAAGTTGTGCATCTTGTGTGACAGTTAAAAAAAAAAAAGTCAACGGGTTGACCTGGGTTTGACCCGCTTTGATCAAGCTAAATCTTGACCCTTCATGTAGATAAGATCAATGGTGGAGATTAACTCCTATTTCTCACTTTAAGGAAAGTTTGCATGAGAATCACTCCCTCTATATATATATATATATATATATATAGGGATTGGTTCATATAAAAATCAATCCTAATGTGAGAACGTGAGAACAAGCTTAAATTTCTTTGAAATTATGCTTAAATTAATATATTATCATGCTTAATTATATTCATATCGTTTTATATAAACATTATATTTGTATGATCTATAATTGTGATTATTTGAAGCATGGATATATATCGATTCAAGCATGATCTTATATAAGCACTAACGTTTATATAAAAAGCATAAATCTTATTAAGCATGACAATCTATAAATTTAAACATGACTACATATTAATTTAAGCATGTTCTCACGTTCTCACACCAGAAAATATTTTTATACTAACTCATCTATATATATATATATAAGGAACAGTTCTGATAGGAACCATCACTTAGATAGAAATTAGGATCCATTTTGTACCATTGATCTAATTAAATTGTACGCCGTCGATTACATCTTAATAATTGAATTAGGCTTATAAAATTAAATAAATTAGTTAATGCAGTAACCGATATGGGCAACAAAGTAAATAGTTAAACCCCTCAACCATTCTCTCCATTTTGACAGCACGAAAATAGGGAATGACCATTATGATTAAAAAATCTATATTTCATAAATGTTTCGTAATACTACCTATTTAAGATATATGAAACTTTTAAATCTTTCGTAGCTTTTAAAATTTTATTCTAATTTAATGGATATCTTACACTTTAATTTCAACTAAAATAATAAGTATCATTCCAACTAATAATAAGCGAATAAAATGACTATAAAAAGCAACAAATTAAATAAACATCTCTCTTACTGTTAATAAGCAAAAAAAACTAAGAAAAATCAAGATAGTAAACATAAATAAGTATATTTTCAATTGCTTAAATGTAAGTTATTTTTGTTTATTATTCTTTTATGGCTTTTAAAGTTTTCTATTCTAGTTAATTAATGTTTACACAATAATTACAACTAAAATAATAAGAAAGTAAACTAGAAAAATGTAATAAAATAAACATAAATAAGCATCTCTCGAATTACTAGTAAGCAAATTTGCTTACTAGTAAAAATAAACATAAATAAGCATCTCTCCAAATGAATGTAAGGCGTTGCTATTTAGGGTTAGGAATTAGGATTTGGGAAGACACTATTATCCCCCAAACATTTGGGAGATTTGGGGGATTTCGAATTTGGGAATTTCTAGGGTTTAGTGAGTGAGAAGGAATGGCGGCCGGCGACGGCGAATGAAGGCGGCGAACGCACGACGGCCAGGGGGAGGGGGAAGAAGAAGTTTTGGAATAAGGGAAACACATCGGGAGGAGGAAGAAGAAGAAGAAGAAGAAGAAGAAGAAGACGCTGCTGCTGTTGGGTGGGAAATTCGATTTTTTTTAAAAAAAGGGTGGGAAATTATAAAAAATTTGGAATTAAAAAATAAATAAATAAGCCTTATGCATAACGGATATTTAGAGGTGACGGGTATCGTTATTATAACAGATTCATTGATAACACTCCGCGTAACAGTTATAAAATAGTGTTATTATATATGTACATAGATAACACTAATAGATAACGTATAACTCGATTACGTTATATATGATTAGAGGTAACACTTTTCTCGTAACGGAATTTTAAAAAATCCATTATCTATGTAAAAGTGCGCTCATAGATAACGGATTTTTGAAATCTCCGTTATGTATGAAGTATTATGTATGAGAGTTTTTTTGGTAGTGGAATAAAAAAACTATAAAAAAACAACAAAATAAATATCTTTCTAATTGACAATAAGCATATAAAAACTAGAAAAAAATAGGAGAATAAACATAAATAAGCATATTATCAATTGCTTAAATATAAGATATTTAATGCTTACATTCTTATAATGCATTGCTTACTGTAATATCAGTTATATTAAATATATGTTAACTAGTGTACATAATTTATATACAATCAAATAAGAAAAATCATCACATTTTGACAAATTGATTTAAAATAAAATAGTAAAATAATCAATGTAATTCGACAACAAAATAACAAAATAAAAAGAATTGGAAAAGTGAATTAATTGCTAAAATTATATAAAAGTTACAAGTATACAATTTTTTTTTTTTTTTACTTGATACGTTACAAGTATAAAAATGTTGGATATAAACTAATTTAATATCCCATTAATTAAGGATTAGTTAGTTACAAATATATGAAAAAGTACCACTGAAATCCTTTTAGCATAAAATTTAAAAAATAACGGTTGTCATTGTTCAATTAATTATAGCCCTTGATTAAAATAAATAAAGTGTTAGGATTGGATCCTAATTTCTACCTTAGGTATAGGTTCCCATTTAATCACCTCCTATATATATTATTGGTCCCGGTAATGATTATCTGGTGTATGAGAGGGGGGAGGGGGATACCAGTAGCATTTTCATCTTGCTCAAAGTCTTTTCACTGAGTTATTCTGCACAAGTCAGTTGGCTAGACAAGTGGAAAGTCAGTTGGAGCGGCTCTACAACTGAGTTGCTCAGTTGGAGCTAATCACAACGGAAAGAATAATAATTAACTTAGTTGAAAGTCAGTTGGCAGCACAGCTGGCTCAGTTGTGTAACACCCTAATCTAATTAAGGCATTAAAATAATATCTAAAAGAATATTTAATATTTTAAAGAATATTTACAGCGGAAATATGAATATTTTTTTCTTGAATAAAGAATAATAATTAACTTAGTTGAAAGAAGGCGAAATATTTTATTTAACCAAAAGATGGCGAAAAATCCATCCAGATGCAACAAGTACGGAATGAAATAAAGTAAACGCAGAATATAGAATTCTAAAGTCTTAGGAAAAATAAAATAAAATTCCTATTTATTTTGACTCGTCATTCGACACCTCCACGCCTCCGACTTCAATTACCTGAAAAGTTTAAGTTTGGGGATAAGTATACGCGAATATACTTAGTGTGGGCAGTTATACCAGATATTGTCCAATTTAATAAAACAGATGCACGTAGTGAAAATTAAATTCAAGTAATACGCAACAAGGAGTGAGAGCAACTTAATGGACAACTCAACACGGTCCACTCAAAACTAAATGTCAACGTACAAGGCGTTAATAAGTATGAGCAAAGTCAATGGACAACTCAACACGTCCTGCTCGACAAATGATATCAAAAGTATTGAACGCAAGTGAGAGCAAGTCAATGGACAACTTAACACGGTCCGCTCAACACTTAAAGTCAAATAATCACATACGACAAATCACATCGTATTAAAAAGGACAAAGTAAAACAACGGTATAAAGTTAAGTAAGATCGCACACCTTAAATTT